>VXAU01002736.1:3373982-3396691 GCA_013399695.1 Formicarius rufipectus
AAAAAAAAAAAGGTTAAAACTCAGATGTTTGAACCAATTTCCTTGAAGATGTTTTAGGCAATATCAGTTAATAAAATCTAAAGGTTTCTAAGAGTCAAATATACTTCCTTACATTTATGTGGTTTGTATAACCTTTTGCAACTTCACCCATCTAAGCAGTAAAAAAAGGTTTTGCTACAAAACTGAACTGTCCAGTATCCAAACACTGCTCCACTGTTTAATAGGCTGCAAAAGTAACAGGCAAGTTATGCCTTAAAAGAAAATATAAAAGTAGTGGACATAAGAAACATTTTTCTATAGAAATATTCATATGAAATTAAAATAACTGTTCAAGATAAATGGCCAACCTTCACACATACGGCCCATGCAGGAATTGAAATTTATTCTATATGAGCAGAAAGAGATTTTTCATTCTTTTTAAATAATTGTTTTAAAAGTATTTCAGTCCAAATTATGAACGTCAAGCCTACAAAAAGTTATTTTTAAACATCAAGCTGTTTTCTTTTACTTAGAGAGAAGCCAAGGAATAAATTGCTAAATATAGTTTATATGTTGGAAAAAGTGACACAACCTTCATTCTCTTGGTGCTGAAAAATATGTAACTTTAAATACAAATTTTACGGAACAGTATTTTGCTCAACAGAGATTTCATTTCACTGAGTGAATCACATTAATAACACTTAGCTTATATAGTGCTTTTCATCTGTGGATCTCCCAGCACTTTACAAAACGTAAATTCATTACCAATATTTTACAGAGATGCAATAAAGGGATTTGCTGAAGGTTACACAGTGAGTTAGTAACACAGCTGCTCCAGGAGTGAAGTCCCAAAATCTTGTTCCCTGCCTATTAGAAGACAATGACCTGTACGTTAATTGGTTTTTAACTCTTCTTTCAGAATGTGTCTCTGGAATAACACCCTGAGAATTTATTATGGTGAAGCAAACCAAGACAGGTATCATACAACATTTTATGATCCAGCTACCTAATAGTTTTTTGTACTGTTTATGACTGTGATGTCTGAATGAACAACTGAGAAATCCAGGTATGAAACACCTATATACAGAACAGTCCCTGATGGAAGATCTTGATTTAAATCAGGGGAAAAGCGGGACAGACGTGACAATGAGCACTTGACAATTGTCCAACTGATTTCAATACTCTGGTTTAATTTTGCGTGTATGTATTACCTTGGGACAGAACAGCTTGATGGAATGAAAAGGAGCAAAAAGAGGTGAAATGAGATGATGGATATAGGAGTAGTCTAAATAAAACAAAAAACCATGGAGATATAGTCCAAGTGGTACATTCATCTGTAGTGATGGTTTTCTGCAGGGATTGCTCCAGCATCAGTCTCAACATAGCTTTTCCTCCTATCAGAACTGTCCCATATAGAAGGCAGAGAGATAATGGGAGATGTTATAAATGAAGACATTGAGTGCTCTTCAGCCACTATTTCCAACGCTTCCACAAGCAACAATACTGGTGTTTGTTACTTCCTGCTGGCTCATTAGTAGGCTCAGGGAGAGAGCCTGGGAGTCCTACACCTTTCCCAGAAGATAGTCATCGTTCTCATAAAAATTATCAGCAATTGATAGGAATTTAAATGGGGACAGCAAATGGCATCACCCCCAAGTTACCTGGATTTTGCAAAGCAACACTGTCTCCAGAACTTGTGCCTCAATATTTTCCATCAGCTACCTCACTCTTTTGCAAAATATTTGGAAAAGAAATCTGAATATGGCATAGTGGGTAACACAAAATTCATGAACTTGAACTTAGGTTCTTTGGTAGAAATAAAATTATTCTTCAGATAGTTTTCCAAATTCTTAACTTCAGTGGTTAAAAATTGAGACTCTGGCCTCTCAGAACTGAAAGGATGGATATATAAATTTGGAGGAAGCATTTAATTCAGGAGAGTCACACATTGACTTTGTGTGGTTGCAATTGGGAGCAGCACCTGAGGAACCAGCATGTCAAAGCACACATCAGTTCCCAGAATTCTTGAAGAGGGGAAAAAGTTTTCCGTCATTTCGTTTACAGTCGTGCTTTTAGCAGTACAATAAAATCCTACATATCTTACCCTTGACAGATGTGGAGTGGTGTGTCTCTACATAAATAGAATTAATTAGATCATTGATTCACAGCAGCTGAAAATCCGGCCCTCTATTCTACAGCATGTCAATGTTATTGCACAAACAATAAGATTTACTTAACAAAAATATAACTCCAGTATTTTCAGGTATCACTGATACTTGATTGTTTCGTGTATTGGCTTTCTGACAGGGTTTGGAATGAAGCCATTTTTATTAATTTAGTTATTTTTGCTGATATAAAAGGTCGTCTATCATGTTAATGACGTATCGGTCTGTGGTACCACCGAACAATAATTACAGAATGTTCCTAATAGTAAATCATTTGTCACAATCAGGGCTCACTACAACAACCTTTTGTTGAGCAATAGAATACATTAAGTGAATGGCAATGCACCTTTATGCTTACCAATTAAAGGATCCCACACATACAACATTTACATGAACTTTAGAGTGAAGTATCATGAATTATGAACTGCTGCTCACCAAATCCTGCTAGGTATGTAACTCGCTGCTAATTTTTAACTTGTCAAATCATTTATATGTATCTTTTCAAGTATAATTGGATCTGCAGACAGATTTCCCAGTCTGTCAAATCAGAAGTGTTTGGAAAATTTCAGAGGATCAGGGACTTTGAAAATAGACACAAATAAATATTTAAAAGACCAGTTAATCTATTCAGAATGCAAATATGTCCTGTCACTCTATTACTCCATTTAGATAGTGATAACATTTCTTCTTGTTTTATCAATTTGGTGAAAACTGTAAAAAGATTTTGGTTTAGGAAAGAGGATTCCAAGCTGTAACGACAGGTAGTACACAAATTAGTGGCTGGTCAGCTATGGAGAATAATTTGATCACCCCTTGCTGGAACATCGATTTTACTTCCAGCTGCTGAATGCTATTAACATATCCTAATAAACCAAAGGACAAAATTTCAGAATTTTCTTATTCTCAGGGAGTTGCCACATGAAGTTGTGCAATAAATGTGGTTCATAAATTAGTCTGCCCTAAAATGGACACTAAACAACAAATAAAATTAACAGTTTCTGGGTTTGAATATTTGCTCCACATGGTTTTAAGAGTTCAGGTTATGTTCAGGTTCAATAATCCTGTCCTTCCCTTTACTCTGTAATAACATGCAGAAGGGGGAGGCTGTGGCTGTCAGTGAGGTTACACCTATTACGAGCCATTAAATCCTTGGCCACGTGAGCCCAGTAATACCTAGACTGGATAAAATAAACCAAAATTCAAATTGGATATTTTTTTCAGAAGTTCAGAGGTTTCATTCTCATGCTGACTCTTAGATTGAGTCAGCATGGATTAGCCAGACAACCAGAAGTCCTCTGCCCTTGCAAGGTTCATATGTGCCTCAAGTTGGGGTCATCTACTGGATCCTTCTCCATGCTTTACTGTTGAGCCTTCTGCCTCTCAGGAGAAATGAGGCACAAAAAACTCAGAGAAAAACTGTCAGAGCAGAGTTGTACTCCACCCATATGCCTCAATTATCTCTCCCAGGCCTCTGTAACACCACACACCACATCAGGAGTAGCAGAGGGACTACCACTGAGTAATTAAACCTCTTATTGCTTTGCATGGCTGAGTAGTTTTCATAACAGCACTGCACAAAACTTGAGATTCGCAGATTTTTATATAAGCTCCTCAACATTTCTACTTGCCTCTCTCTCTTTTTTTAATTTCAACCGTTAGAATAAACTTTATTGTGAACTGCTGGGAATAAGAGGATTTGAGCAGGCAAATGCTAAGATGATTGTTCATTAAACCCAATGACTTTGAAACTGCCTCTGTGTCAATTAAAATAAAAACTGTCAAATGCTTTAAAAGAGCAGCTTTGTATAATAGGAACTCTGTTGAGTTTATTGGCAAAGAAAGAGAGCCATTCCATGAGGTTGCGCAGAAGAAAATAATACATTTTGCTTAGGAACGGTGTCCTGGTCTCTCCTGATTCTTCTTCAGTATGGAAAACTTACATAACATATGCATTGACATATAAATACACACACACACATACACACACACACACACACACACACACTTACTTGGCTGGACAGCTGGAGAAGAAGGGGTTTGGCCGTTTACTTTGTTTTTCCAGAATTTTTTTTTTCCCAAGCTAACAATTAGGATTAATTGTCAACTTATAAACCACTGGGGTTTTTTTGTTTTGTTTCTAACTGGATGCAGATTTAGCACTTCGTATAACTTAAAAATGCCATTTTGTTACAGTAGCCAACCAATCCGACAGGGGATCTTCACGCCTGCGTGTCAAGTGTCAAACATAAAATAGCTGTAAAATGGGACAATAAAAAGCGTGTTACTGTAGGATTCTGACAGCCCCCGCACTTGGCAATTAGGGAGCCTTCATAACAATTAACAGAATTGAAATCAGATTGAAGAAGTAAGTGTGGGTGTGTAGGACAGACATGGTGGAAGTGCCTTCCTTCTGCAAATGTCCTTCTTCTCTGCCTTGTGCCAATATGTGCATGCAGTGGCCATTTCTGGTCAAGGAGAAAACAAACACAGGGCAAAGTAACTGCGTCCCCTTGTCAAAAACAAAGCCAGGTCCTGAAGAGAGCGGCAAGGAGAAGGAGGAGGAATATTTAAAAAAGAAATAAAATTAGGAAATTCAAATGTCTCTCCCCCCATCCCCACACACACCACCCACCCCTCACCATGTTCTGTCCAGAAGAAAAATCCCTCAGCCGCAATGGTTGTTTTTATTAAATTCTCCTCAATAAAAAGCTCAGGCAGGATTTATTAGGTACTCAGGGCGGACGTTTAGTATTTCGCCAGTTATTAAGTGAAAATCAATAGAAAGCAAAGAAAATGGAAGTCACTGCACTGTTAGCACGCTGTTGTCGCCCAGATATTATGTCGGCTGTCTTGTAGATTCATGACAGACGAAAGCGGCCGGGAGAGAACTCTTTCTGCTTACATTGCAGGAGCCAAAGTGGGGTTATTCATTAGATCAGGCAGCTGGCCAGATGGATTTCCAGTTCAGTTTTACCATTTATCTTAAAAACGCCTGTATCGAGTGAGAAAGAACACTGATATTATGTGATATCGATGGCAGCTTTATGTATCTAAATCAGGATTTATTGTTATTTTGTTCTGAAGACCTTTTTTTCTCAAGAAATACCATTTCACTGGAAGAAAATAATAGCTAAAACCTTGTCAAAGATAACCTTTCATGTTGTTCGTGCACCGCCGGCTGTAAAACAAATAGAACCCAGGGTATAAATAGGTTTAACCACATCCTTACAAATCATTCCCTTTAGGATTTTCTTTCTTCCTTAATTTTTTTTTGTTTGTTTGTTTTAATAGTAGAAATGTGGGGTTTGGTCATTAGTTGTTTTTCTTGCCAGTAATTTAGCTATAAATAACGTCAACATTTGTTTTAATTGCATTGAAAAGCTCTAGAAGTTTTATGTCTCTAGAAGGCCAGAGCAGAAGGGTTTTGTGTTTTTTGTTGGTTTGTTGTTTTGGTTGTTTTTTTTAAGTGGGTGGGTTTGGGGAGGAATTTTTTTGGAGTTTTTTTGCCTTTTGCTTTTTTTAAAGCCTCCCTCTCTGTTACCAAACTTTTCACCCAGATCATCACAACAGAAGCAACAACAGCTGTTCTACCATAAAAAAATGTGTTTTTAAAAGACAGGACCAGATCTCTGAAAGAGATTAGCTCCTGCTCAGGCATCTAGAGGAAAAGTGCGGCTTTTCAAAAGTTTTCAGTGTTCAGCAAGTTCCAGTTTCTCCAGATCGTAGAGCCCTTTCGTGGGATTGATTTATTTTTGCCCTAATCAGGAACAGAGTGTTGCTTCTCCTTACAAATGTGTGCTTGAAATGGCTGCAGCATGAAGTGTTTGTTTGTTCCAAAGACACAAAGTGCTCAGTTTGAACCCCATGTAAATAGACACAAGAATCAGCACTCTCTGACAGAGCAACTGGTGATAGCACCAAATCTTATGAACAGTGCAGGCACACCATGAGCTGGTGATGGCAATCCCAGCATGTTTCACTGCGTGTTTTGCTTGCTAGTCCACAAAAAAAGTTTCACACTCAGAAATCTAATACCTGAGAAGCCAAAAATAGTATAAAACAAACCATGTGTTGCCAATCCCTAAATTATTTGAAAAAGAGTTGTGAGAAATTGAAGTGGGATTGGTGTTCTTTCAGATAAGAGCAATGGCATTGTAGTTTAGTGGGTTTTTGATTGCTCAGAAATTAAATGGAAAAAGATCCATTGGGACACATGAAGCAGCCTGAGAGATCCCTCATCTCCATGACTAAGCCCATCTTTATGCTCACATGTTTTTCAATTCCTTTGTTTCCTCTTATCCGTGCTACTATTAAACATCTTGACTTCTGAGTGAACAGCCAGCTCAACTCATCCAGATCCATCCTTGGCCATGGCAGTATCATCCAGGCTGTCCCAAAAGGACTTTGCCACTACCAGGGTCTCTTTGGGAGACTACAATGTGTTTGTCATGGCTCAAAGAGCAGCTTCAAACATAAACTTCAGTCCGTCATCCTTCAAAGCCTGTAGAGCACAGGAAAAAATAAAAAAAAACACTTTGAATCAGGCAGATACATACAAGAGAACTTAAAAAGTTGTAAATAACATCACAGCCTGGCAGGAAAAAGCAGAGTGCAATGCTTTTACAGTTCTTTCCTCTCTTCCTTCTGAAAGTGTCAGCCCGTCAACATTTCTTTGACCTGCTGGACAGTTTCCCCTAGCTCAGATATTTTTCTAGGATCCTTGAGTGTTTAGCTTCCTTTTGTACCCACTGTACCACGGGAAGAGGAAACCACTGTGCGAAGGATGGAGTTACATATGTATGCTCTTCCCCTACCGATAGTTCAGTTATTGTTATCCTGCAAAATCCTTTGATTTAGCACCAAATACCAGGCACCACTCACTGAAGATGCTTGGAGAGGTAGTGGCAAAACCAAGAGGTTTTTCTCAGCTCCAAAGATTTTTTTCTTGTTTTCAGAAAACTCTTTAAATACAGGGTGAAGAAAGTTTATAATCAGTGTGCATGTTAATCTTCCAATATAGTAAGGCCTGTTCCTGCTAGAACATCTCTGGGTCACTTACAGATAAACTGGAAGTGGCGAAAATCAATTGCCAGTGAAGGACACCAGGACCCTCTGTACTGGTGAACATTTCCCCTTCAATTCCTTTTAAATCAGTATTTCCCCTAGCAAATTAAGAGCCAGAGTATCAGCTGGGAGTATTTACAAGATACAGGACTATGTGAATACAAGCCAAGGACATATAACACTGCTTTTTTTAGGCACTTACTGTATGTATTTTGATGGAGTCCTTGGTTGAAGTTGCTTCTGATAAACAGGTACAGCACGAATCTGAATCTGGGGCTCCTATATCCCAGGTGAAAGCTGTGCAGCAGTTGCAGTGGTTTCAGTTTTATATAGCCATAGGCACTGTTTTGTAGCAACTCTGGAAAGTATTCCCATTTATTTGTTCTCATCATTACTCAAAATTAATTTCCATCTAGGAAAGTTTCCTACCATATCAAATCAGTCAAGAAACCTCTCTCTAGGTAATGAAGAAACAGAGTCATGTTTAAATCACTGTTTTGCTTACCGTCTTTTTGAATTTCTGTCCCTTGTAGAGTCCCAGAAGTTTAAAAATCAGAAGATATTCATTTCTCTGTGATGGAAGCACCTTTCTACCATTTTGACCAAAGTGACATATAATGGCCATATACCTCTTAAGGGAATTTTTTTAATGCAATGATATATCTTTCACCAAAACATTTTGACATTTGCCAAATGATAGTTTTTGGTGTTTTGTTTTGTTTGTTTGTTTTTGGGTTTTTTTGGGTTTTTTTTTGTTTGTTTGTGTTTTTTTTTTTTAATTTAGCTTTGCTTAGTTTTAGTTTAGTTTAGTTTTGTTAGAAAAAATTATTCCATAGGTCTTCTTTCTTGATATCCTGTTCCAGTGTTCTCTGGTGCTGGCAGTGGCAATGCTGTGACTGTGTACAACAACCTGAGTCATTATTGTCCCAGAAAAATGGCTATCCCAGATGTGTTTTATCTCTAGCGAATTTCTGTTTTCTTTCCTTAAATTTTGCTTTTAAAAGACATTTATAATGAAGTTAAGGCAAACCACCTCTAGTTCAAAGTGGAAAAATTGTTCTCCCCTAGAAGACTATTACATGCGTATTTCTAGAAAAGACAACTTTCTAGTAGAAAATATGGAAAACAGATTTTTTGGCATTTTTTCAGTTTGCTGTCACTTGATGTTGAACCCACCCTAGTTCTATGTCATTTTTCCATCCAATGCCATCTCCACTGCCTCTCCATCCCCTTTTATTCTCACATGAGCACCTCTGTGGTTTGTGCAAACAGCCAGGCTCACAGTACAAGCTCTACCAGGAGATCGCTGCAGTCTGCACAGTGTTGGCCAGTTTTCCACATCAGTTCCAAGGCAGGAACTCAAGTTTTCTTTCCTCCCTTCTCCCTGTGTTCTCCAAGCCAGTTTACTCAGTAGTTTTCTCAGTGAGAACATTACAAAAATACTAACACCTGATTTGATTAGCTCAAGGCTTGCTTTTCTTTTTTTGAGAATTGTTAATAAAATCACACTTCTGAAAAAAAAAAAAAACCAGGATGGAATGTAAATGCTGCACTAATTTAATTACACTTTGGCGCTGGGAGACACTAATGTAAATATTCTGGTGAGTAGGCCTAAGACACTTGAAGTAATTACTTAAAGGCTTCCTTTCAAAGAATCTCCCCCTTTTTATTAAATGCCTTTTAACATTAGCACTTTCTTCCTGACAAATTAAATGAAATTTCATTACTCTCCCTGACTTAATGGCATGAGGCTGCCTGCTGCAAGTGTGAGTTAACCCTCTCTAGAAGGAAGACACAGAGTTTGTGAGCTCTGGTTGGTTCTGGGTATCATCACATTGCCTGAGCAGTCCCCTAGACCCCCATCACCATCCTCAGAGGTGCTTGCAAGTTCTGCCTTGCACCCCATGTCCCAGAGTACCCCAGATATCAGTTTATGGATGTTTGTAGCCTGGAACAACTGCTGGACACAGGATAGTATCCAGCTCTTCATTTTCTCTATGTTTAGGGTCATTAAGAGACATTATAAAAATAAAATGCTTATGAAGCATTTTGTTGAAATCTGATATCAGATTCATATTTATAATCATCATCAAACGGGGCAGATTAGTATGCCTGCATTACATGAAACTACAAAACTTCTAAAATATCACAATTCTGGGACCGCAGGCACTTTTAACACTGCATTCATGTACTTAAAAAGAATTGAGAAAGAGACTATGTTGCTAATCAATACCTGTGTGAGCAGATTTACTTTTTGATCAAAGCCCACTTGACCAGTCCATTTTGTAACTTCCCCCTCCCCATTGATTTCCCTTTAAATTAAATAAAAGTGGGGTCAGGTTATCTCCTGTTTTATTTACATACCTACATAGCATCCACAGGTCTCACCAGACCAGTGTCCAGGCAAGCGAGCTGGTGACAAACTCTCTGTCATGCTGTTTATATACTGCCCCTGCAGCATTAGTAGCTGAGCAAAGCTTTTAAAATAGCAGTGAGGGCCAATACTCATATGCTGGCAAAGAAAGTGAAGAGGCAGAAAAAAAATAGCCCTGTGTGCATGGCAGTTCCCTGGAGGGAATCACATGCTTCAGATATCTTCTAAAATGTGACTCCTAGAGGTGGGCAGAGCGTGGCAGGTCAGGATGCCCTCAGCCTTCTGGAGGGTTTGATGTTTCGGGCTGCAGCAATTTGACCACTAAGATAACTTCTGACACTGCAAGGATTTCAGTGTGGTAGCTGTTATCCATGTGATGTCGCCTTTCTCTATTTCTTTTTCCCCTCTCCTATAATTTTAGGATTACTGGAGCACCACTTCAGAGTCAGCCAGCCACCAGATGTGCTTGATGTTGAAATAGAATCATGAAATTATAGACTAGTTTGGGTTGGAAGGGACTCTAAAGATCATCTAGTTCCCATCCTCCTGCCATGGGCAGGAAACCTTCCACTAGACTTCTTCTACAGTGTACATTCCTGCTAATCCCACCTCTTGCATTATTATTCCACCACGGAATTGCTGTGTGAGGACAGGTACAAACAGAAGTATCTCCCCTTTGCTGTGGTGTTTGACTTTTGGCTCAAAATGGAGCTGATGGAGCATAGGTGGTTCCAGTTGAACTTCTCAACCATCTCTAGCCAACTTGTCTCCAGCACAGTTCAAGCAAGTCAGCAAACTCTCTCTGTTTTTACTCCAGCTGAGAATCTGGCCTTACACATAAATAGAAAAAAAAAAATTAAAAATGATCTGCTGTATCCAAATCAATCCTGTCCTGCCTCTTGAAGCTGCCAGAAATGGGGGAAATGTATGCTCATTTTAATAATGGCTTAAAAAAGATCTTTAATGAAATATTGCCTCTGTGTCTGTCTCTTCTGAGCCTGCTTCACCCATAGCACGAGTTACCAGTGCTAATTTCCATCTTATCACGGATGTCCTTTCTCAGAACGCAGAGTATTTGGGATTGAAAACAAGGGCCTTGCAAACTCAAGTTCACATGGAACATTTTTTTTGGCAGAGTCCATAGGTCAGCCTATAAAGAAAGAAAATATCTCTGTTTTCTTCTGCAAAGTTATCAGATTCTGAAGAGAGAGCTTTCTCCTCTTGTGAGGTCCAGGTAAAAGTTCACCCATTCCCTGGCTGCTTGCTTCTGACAAACAAAAATTAAGGACCTGAAAATAACTGTTTTATCTGAAAAAAATGCTAAACATCCCAAAACAAACATTCAGCTGTGCTGCTGCCAAATTCCACAAGTAGGAGAGCTGCAGGCCGAGACGGCTCATGGCTCGCTGGGGAATAATGGGTAAAGTTTGGCCAGCTGCCCCTGCCAGCCCTTCAGGGACCCACAATCCAATTGCAGTGTCTTAGCGGATGTGAATTTCAAGGTTACACCTGGGTGTTCAAGGGCAGGGCCAAGTGTAATCGGCACTTAGATCATAGATTAATCTTATTTGCCATCTATTAGGTTTGATTCCTGCTTCCCGCTCTCCCTCCCTAAAGCCAGGATTATTGTGATAGTTTAAGATAATGGATTCTAACGGAAGAAAGGTCACGCAGGCATTGAGATTTGGAACCTTAAGATAATATGATTAATCTAAAAGCCTCTTTCTAAAAGGGGAGGGTATACTCTCATAGGTTTAATTGAGGGGAGAGAGTAAGAGAGAGGGAGGGAGGGATGGAAGGAATTAGCAACATGAAAGAAAGAGTGAAGGATCCCACTTTTTGTCCACTGCAATTAATTAGCATAGTGAGGAAACGCTCTTCATTCATTTTCAAGCTGATAAAACATCCTTTCTTTTTAAAAATCCTTAAAAGTCACGATTATTTTGTTTTTAGACTTTTTAATTACAAATAATTAATTGCTAAAACGATATATATTGTT
This sequence comes from Formicarius rufipectus, assembly GCA_013399695.1. Lineage (NCBI taxonomy): Eukaryota > Metazoa > Chordata > Aves > Passeriformes > Formicariidae > Formicarius > Formicarius rufipectus. The sequence goes on from VXAU01002736.1 coordinate 3,385,564, forward strand.
TTTCATGGATATGTACATTTGTGACAAACATAAGCTATCTGGGGTGCATGCAGATATACATGTAAAAATTCATATGCTGAATGATGGAATTCACTGTATAAATGAGATATTCTAGTATCAGGTGCTTGGATTTTATAGGCACTGTAAGAAAACTCTACTATAGAGAAATACATTGTAATAAGTTTATAGAGGTAGCCAAAATGTTCTGGGAACTGTGGAGAGAGACTTGCTGTCCCAAAGAACCAGCAATACTATATTGCTGTGCAGTATTACATAATAAAACCTATCTTTAGTTATTTATACTGTCAGAGATTATCAGATAAAGGAATTTGAGAACAAAGAAATAGTCCCTGTGTTATTTATGCCATTTATTTACTTGAGCATTTGGATAACCAAACATTTAAAAAATCAAATCATGTCCTTATGTTCTCCACATGCCGTTCCAACACCACAGGAATTTTTTCAAATATTTTTTGAAAAATGTCTGTCATATTTCTATTCCATTTTTAAATCATAAAAATATTTCTCTTAAGATTCATAAACAACTACTGAACACCAATAAACAGGTTACAGGTCCAAATCATAATTGCTATTAACAACCATTTAACTATGATGACCCTGGCCACCCACTGACTATGAATAATAAAATGGAAATACTTTTTAACTGACTCCTGGTTTTGAGATCTTTTGTTCCATCCTGGAAGTGTTCAAGGCCAGGTTGGATGGGGCTCTGAGCAGCTTGATCTAATGGGTGGCATCCCTGCCCCAGGTGTTGGTGGTTACTAGAAGTAGATGTTCTCCAAGGTCCCTTCAAACCCAAACCTTTCCATGAATTTGCAATTCTGTGGTTCAAATGTCTTCCTTTCCTCACTGACTACAGTGACTAGATTTTCTTTTTTTGGAGTCAAAAAAATCCAAATGAGATTTACACACAACACTGTTCCCACTCTATAGGACTTTATGCAATCACCTAAAAATCATAGGCTTACGGAAAAGGTCATTGAAGTTGCAAGTGCTGTAGGGGAAGAGGGGCTATTTTGTTTTTCTTGTTTCTAGACTTGTCATTTTTGAGTTAATAGTGGAATTTGCTCATCTTAGATGTCTTTTCTAGCCTCAGTGATTCTATATTGGATGGATTTAAAAATCTTCTTTCACATGTTCTTTGGGCCTCAGAAGAACAGCCCCATAACTCAAGAACCCTAAAATGCACCCCTATAACCATGTGGTCACTTCCTCGGGTGCCCACACTGCCTGGAGCAGAGCTGTGATGTGCCAATGCCCCAGCTAACGTGCAATACATGGAGCCTCTCATTTTAATCCTCTCTCTTCATGACCAGTTTTGTCCCTCTTCACAATATATCCTCTCAGTTGCTACATGAAAAGAAGGACAGGAAAATTTCTTTTCTCCCTGACCTTGCAGTCTGATGAGGAACTACTGGTGAGATTATTCCTAGAAACTCAAGAACCAAACCGAGTGTTACTGCTGCTGTGGCTGAAGGGTAATGTAATTAGAACTTGAGCTACGACTGCTTAATACAACCTGTAATAATAATATATGTCTATCATCATTCAGAGCTATTCTAAGACTCAGAGCAGTATTAAAAGCCATAGGAAATAATTAGTAGTGAAGAGGAATCATGAGTTGCAGGGTACAGCATTCACACAAGAACCAGCTGCATATGGCTTTAAAAATGACTGCCTCCAACATATGCCATCCCTGCAAGAACATCTATAGATAAGTTAATATAAGAAAAGATAAAATCCCAGAAATGGATTAAGCTATATATTAAGCTATATAATTCTGTGGATAACTGAGGGAAGGACATTAAACTGAGGATGGAGAGAGAGAGGATGGAACACTTAAGAGCTAAACGTGGGTATGCGCAAGTCAAACGGTTGCTGCAGTTTTTGCACTCGGTGGAAATATGAGTTTTTACCAGGTTACATTGCTCTCTAAAGTGTTTTAGCATTTCATATTGAACAGGAAATACAGATTTTTTCAGAGAATACATCAGTGAGAGCAGATGAAGCTGCTCAGCGGACAGATCTCAGCTGCAGGGGCTGGATACACCTCTGGGAGGGGCTGAACAGGAATAGAGGGGGATATGGGTCAGTCTCTTCTAGTGATGAACAGACATACAGATCAGTCAGGAGCTCACTGTCCTCACGATATACTTTTCAAGGAGCCATATTAGCACACACTTAATTGTGTGTAAAAAAAACTTGAGAGCCTCTCTGTTTTCCATTACAGTTCTAATTTCCCTCTACAGGAGCATCATATTTTTCATGGAATTTTAGCCAAATTGTCATCACAGTGCTCCTAGAGACTGCATTCAGGGAACAAATATTGATGGTAGAAAAATAAATAATTTGGCAAATCCATATTTTTAAAAAATGTTCTATGATGATGCAAAAAAAAAAAAAAAAAAAAAAAACAAAGAAAAAAGAAAAAAAGAAAAAAAAAAGACAGTTAAAAGACTGCCTGAAATTCATCACTTGGGACTGAAGGACCTGATCCTCCAAAAGTTTTGGCCAGGGACAGCAGATGTTTAAACAGACGCACATCAAGTGCATGGGCAGTTCCACTGGCTTTGCTTAATAAGTAAGGACGTTTATGCCTCTTTTGCTGTATCAGTACCTCAAATCTGGTGATTCTGGGGAAAGTATTTTTCACTCATCTCTCTCAGAATCAGTCCTTATGTTTATAGAGGAGGGTATTTCTGCAACAGACTTAGAGTTTCAAGTTCAAACAACCCCAAAAGTTCAAAAGCAAAATGCTAAAATGTCTGTCCTTTTGGTTTTTCTCATCAAGTTTTTTTCAGGATTTGTGACTCACGGGTCTGCACTGAGAGGTGCATTTGGTTAAAGAGTCATAAAGGGGACTTTGCTGTGATATTCACCAAAAATCCACTCCCCCATGAAGCAGCACCAGCAAGCCTCCAGGGTGATGTTCTGCCTGTTGATTGTGCAGGTACAAATACTTCCCACACTGGGAATTGTGGGTATACTCTGAGATTGCCCAGAAACACATTAGCACCTGGCAAACAAGAGGTACTCTCTCATTTTTACCTTCATAATACAACCATCGCTCTTTGAAACCTGAAGACAGCTTCAAAAGTGATATCAAAACAAGAAAAGATTTCAAGATGGAAATCCATGGAATAAATTGCAGAATTCTTTTTGCACTCCAGGAAAACAAAATAGAAAAGGTGAGCTTACATAATGTTCTCTGTTGCCAGGGTCCTGGGAGCAGTTTGCACAGACACATAAGAGCTCCAAACTCTCCATGGAAGGTTTCTTTCCTACAGAACAGAGATGCATGTGGAAGTGTTGGTACCCATTTCCTCCAGTTCCCACAGATCTGAGTCCTAAAAATTGCCATCACAGGACAACTGCCTAAATGTTTTCAATCACCTCAGCAGGGAATGTTTAAGCAGAGTATTTACCAGCTCCTCCTTCATTCAGCTGCTGGGATGGGTAGCTTTTTCACCTTCCTTGGAAGTAGTTGTCAGCTCTCTTGAGCCTCTCCAGAGGAAAAGCCTCTGCCTAATATATGATGTGCTTATTCATCCCAGACATAGGGCATATCATTCTCGAATGACTGACAAGCGTTCTAAAATGAAGAGAGCTCGAAGTGTGCTCTAATAGTGATGGGAAGCATTTCTAGTCAAACATAAAGCAAATTAATGTGAGCCCTCACGGCACCTTTAATCTGGAAATGTCATAAAGTAATAAGCAGAGTGACCCTGGCAATGTCTAAGGTTGGATTTCAATAGATTTACATCTTAAAGGGCAACTACATATTTTTAAGAAGTAGAGGACCAAATTCAGAGCTCCTCTTTCATCAGTGCAAATCTGGAGGGACTCCACCAATCTCAGGTACTACAGAGATATGTGGATGATCTTATTTTATAAGACTTCATTACAATAATGTTCATCTCTGTACCAGGGAGCAGCTCCCCCATCAAAAAAAAAAAAAAATCCAGTCCCTCAATATCTCTCATTAACTTCAGAAGGGGCAGGCTTCAGGCTGCGTGTCTCATTTCAAACTAGTTTCATTAGAAGTATATTTAATTAACGCACTCTTTTGATTAGTACTCAGAATGAAAAGCTGTTTTGCACAGCTCTCAAAACAGAAGATTCAATAATACAGATAAAAAGCAATAGGCTACAGGTCACACCCTAGTGCAGAAGAAACAGGTTTGTTTTTTTTCCAGAAATAGAGTATCAATCCAGAGTTGAGCCTTCCATTGCTGCAGCAATATTTTCCAGCTCAATAAATAAATAGACAAAATACCCAAAGCAATGACATATGAAGAAATTCTTTAAATTACCTAATCCTTCCTCTCCATAAGTCTTATTTAGAGCCCTTTACCTTCCTTCTTAAGACTTATTTTAGATGGAGGAGACAAGAAACCCATATCCTAACTAGATACAACATTCGTTGAGAAAATAAAGGAGTGAAAATGATGATGAAGAGCAAGTGGCAGTGACTCATATGAGCTCTGCAGTACCTGACACCATGTCCTGAGGGAGAAATGTGCATTTGGTGGGAGAAAGGCTGGTATCTTCAGAGTTTGTTACTCTTATTTGCATTCTCTGAATGACCTTTCTCAGAGTCATCCCACACCAGTTGGTGTAGAATCTTCCTCCTTGCTGGTCATGATCCTTCTGCATGTTACACAGAACCATCACCACCTATAGGACATAACTTTGGAGACAAACCTCTTCAAGCCACAGTCATGAATCCTCTATGAATGCATTGGTTTTGTCCTGGTGGGCACCCAAGGGGACTCAGTACGGAAGAACTTGTGGCTCAGGAGTCCAAAGCTGAGGAGCGAAACAGGGAGCAGAGCAAAATAACAGTGTTGCCACACAGCTCCAGCTCCTGCAAAAGCAGAGCTCAGCTTGAAGAGGCAACACATGCTCAGGGGATGGATATTAAGTAAGAATGAGAAAATAAATACAATTCAACAATTTACACCAAGATTTCTAAAGACATCTAAAGACATCTATTTATTTTTGCACTAGAAAAAAACATAGGAAAGTTGCATTTTTGCATTAATCCTCTACCTGTCATTTTCTCTAAAATACTGGAAATTATCAAAGAAAAAGTGATAAAAGAAAGAGGGGAAAGGCATCAAGTAGCAGCTATATCAATGTATTTGTGTGCTTTCACTCAATACAGGATTACATTTCAGCTTAAATCATTCCAAGGTGTGGAAAATAAAAGGGGAAAAAAATTGAAAGGGAAAGAATATGCATTTTCTTCATATGGTGGGTTGGTCCTAGCCAGATGCTCACCAAAGATGCTCTATCACTCCCCTCCTCATCTAGAAAGGGGAGAGAAAATATAACAAAAGGCTTGTGGGTCAGGATAAGGGCAGGGCATGTCAACCAGGTAAGGTTTTGCTTGTTTAAATTCCAGTCACTCATATCACTCCTCCAAGGAAATGGAAAGGCAGAGGCGTGCAAAAGCATGGGCTGTCCAACAGTAAGAGCAGAGGAAGGGAAGACCTTCGTGTAGCCCTGAGGCGGTCACGAAGCGCCCAGTGCTCAGAAGTGTCAGGGATGACTCCAATTTAAATCAGTGGGATCTGCAAGAACCAGGAACCTCTTGAGGGGTGGGGAACACCAGGCTCTGAAACGTTATGGTTTCCCCCATTGTAAAATGGGGTTAATCATACATCCCTAACTCACAAGAGTGTTGTGAAGATTGATCAGTTAATGTTTGTACAGAGCTTTGGAAATGTAAAGTGCTATATAAATGCTAAGGATTATTATGTTCCACTCTTTCTCTGCAGCTGAACCCTTTGGGGAAAAGAAAGAAAAATCTATTAAAAAGTGCTACTTGCATTTTATATCTCTGCTCCTTTTTCTCTACCTTGATGCTTTTAGTAACTTTGGTGGGGGGGGAGTGATCTCTAAAAAGGATTTGTGGGCTCATGTTCTGTTTCCTCTGTCAGTCTCCCTCACCAGTAGCTAACCTCATTTTCATTCATACATATTTAAGGTGAGATATGACACACTTTAAAATCCACATATATACCCACAGTCGTGCTTGAGTTCAAACTACAGATCCTAGTGCAGGATGTGTCCCTAATCCATGCTCAATTAGAACATTGTGGCATTGGCTGCAGGGCTCGTGGACCAGACCTTCTGCGTGGAGTTTGGCTTCCCTTGGGAACTGACTGCTGGATGATGAACCTGCTGTGTGGTCTAGACCATCACTAAATGAATATTAAGGAACATATTCAGTCCTGTGAGAAGAGCTCTCTAGCTCATGTTGACTCATGTCTGTGAGACCTAAGTGTAGGTTTCATGGGGAGAAGATACCACTGGAAGATATCCCTAAATTTAAAATTGTGGAAAGAAACAGAATGCAAAAAGAGAATCCATTCTGTCAATACCAAGAGTATTGGGCCAAGTACTTTATGGCTTCTCAGGCAAGAGAAAAGTGGGGCGGTTCAGCAAAGAGAAGACTGAGTGGAGACCTCATATCAACCTTCCAGTACCTGAAAGGGGCCAATAAGGAATCCAGAGAGACTCTTTATCATGAACTGTAGTGATAAAGCAAGGGGGGATGACTTCAAACTGAGAAAAGGTTCAGATTAAATATTAGGAAGAAATTCTTTACTGTGAAGGTAGTGAGACACTGGAACAGGTTGCCCAGAGAAGTTGTGGATGCTCCATCCCAAGCAGTGTTCAAGGTCAAGTTAGAGCAACCTGATCTAGTGAGATGTATCCCTACCATGGCAGGAGCATTAGAACTAGGTGATCTTTAAGGTCCTATCCAACCCAAACCACTCCATAATTCCATGATTCCATAAGATAATACAACTATACTTAGAGGAACTGTGCCTTGTCCTAAATCTCTTGCATGTCATATAAAACCTTTGAACCACACAAACCTACTGTGTCTATAGGTGCACTCTGGATACACCCTACAAGAGGGCTGACTCCTTCCTAGACATTACCCACTGCAAAGCTACAGCATCTCCCTCACCCTCAGGCACAGTGAACATTATCCTGCACACCACATATGCACAGAGTCCCTTGTCCTCTCACAGCCATCCCTGACACTCAGAATTAGACCAGTAATATGCTGAAAGCAGTGGAAAGATTCCTGTTGGTCATCGCTCACAGTAATCCCTTTAGATGCAAAGCTGATTAAGTTGCTTATGATCATACATGGAAACAATGGCTAAGCACAGGCAGGTGGCACTCACCAGCCCTGGTACCATTCCTAGCAAGCACATTTTGCCTCCAGAAAGATGTAGAAGAGTAAAATATGACCCAGGATTAACATTCTCAACTCAGAAAACTACTAGAGTGGAGAATTAAACTCTTATTTGCAACAGTAATTCAATCAGAGGATTTACAAAACTAAAGATATTAAAAGAAAGACAAATCCACGACACAAATAGTCTCAATAACACACTTTGACTGATACTGATGTTGTTGCAACAAGGTTTTAATAAAGAATTGGTCTTTTTTGTTTTTTCTTCTTTTAGGGAATACCCCCTCTGAACTAAAATCCTCTGCAAGTAAGAGCTTTATTATCTCCAGTTTCTTGGCAGACACTAGAGGAAAAGGTCACTTAATAAAGTGCATTTATTCCTCATTGCAGGAAAACAATATGTCATCTGTGTGTTCATTATTTACCAAATTGTCTTCATTTTTTTCTTCACCTGCTGGACTTTGGGCTATAAAAATAAATAATATTGTAAAACTAAGCCAGGTATTTTCAGAAAGGATCAAATTTGTCAAACATAGTCAGTTCACAGAAAGTAAAGGAAAGCAAAAATCAGAGTGGTGGTGCTGAATGATTCATCCTCAGGAAAAGACATACAGTTAGAAATGCAGACAGGGAAAGGGCTGAGTTTAAATAAGCTGAGAAAGAATCATAAACTGTGACCGCAATCACTGCTAATAGCTCAAAATACAAGACAAATAGCAGCTGAAATGAGTAATTTCAGGATTCTCCAATCCTGTCTTAACATCTGACCAAAGCAAAATTCAGATCTGAATTTTCTTGTTCCAAACCAGAGCCTAAATTAGTTTAATGAATACCTGAGGATAACAAACATTTCAAATCTGACTACAGATTTCAGGACCTTCAAAGATGTTACCCAAGAGTACAAATGATCAACAGGTTTTAGGATGTAATCATCCCAGGTACTTAAAAATTCTCACGTGTTGGAGATTCACATATTCAGACAGTCTAGTTCTTCTAACAGTGTTTGCTTCCCCTGACCGCTCACTTTCACCTGTGCACATCGCCAGTCTCAGGGTGAATAAAATAACACAAGGTAAAGTTAGAAGGAGGTTGAAAACTTTACATATCTCAACACTATTTTTTTTCAGCAACCATTTGAATTTCTATCCCAAACATTTTTCAACCAGCTCTAGACAAAACTAATAGGATATGTGTCTACCACATCAGCTATTTTTTAATTTGTGTATGTTGCATCCTATTTCCCTGCTCTCCATCTGCTTGTTGTGTTTTTAAGCTACAATGGTGCATCAAGTCTTACACAGGAGAAGGCTGAGGGGATGGAATCTCACTTCTTCTATCCCCTTTCCAATTCAGAGCTTTGGTCCCCAGAAAAGGGGTGTGTCCCTCCGTTCTTCTGACAGTGTCAAAATCCATGGGACTATGATTTGGGCTGGAGAGAGATTTTATGATGACAAGGCATTATTTGAGATGTATCAGCATCTCTCTGTAGCAGACCTAAGTGCAATAAGGAGGCTCCATGAATTCCTGTCTTGATTTTAAACACTTTAATTGGCAAAACTTTGTTTGTACCTACAGTGCATCCATCCCCCCACAAGTTAGGGGACCACTAAAACTACGCCTTTAGGGGGTTAATATGCCAGCTTGAATAACTCCTTTGCGTGAAGTTTATTAAATCCAGCCAGCAGACTGTCTGATTGCTAATAGGATTTCCAGTGTAATGTCTCCTTGTAAACAAAAATACTGCCCTTATCTGCTGGGCATCTCAGTTGCAGGCATGCATGTATGTGTGTGCACATGCTTGGCCCTACAAATCTCTCTTCTGCATTTATTGAGCATGAGGAAGTAATTCCTTTGTGGTGTAGCCAAATGTGAAACAACAAAACTCCTTAAAGTAGCCTGTGGCTTGTAAAGCAAATCCCTGTAAAAAGCAGGTCCTTGGTGTAAGCCTTGCCAAGTTCTTCAGAAAACATGTAAAGATATTTAGCCTCTTGGTCACATGGGGAACAGAGTTATCATTCTTTTCCCTGTGTCCACACTTTCTTTTTTCCCCCACATCCCACAAATACAGGCATCATTGTGTTACCATGTGACCTTGGGCCCTCTGAAGTGAGTAAATTCTGTCACCTCCAAGAAGTTAGGATTATCAAATGTTCTTATTATCAAAACACCTCATCATAATGATCATCACTTCTGACCACTACAGTACTTGCAGGGCATCCTGTGTTAAGTTGTAGTGTCCAGTATTTTTTTAAGCTGCTATGGAAACTAGCAATATTGTTCTGTTGTAATATAAAGGGGGAAGACCACCAGATTTCTTACTATTTTTTCCAGCTACTTTTTCTTCACTTCACTGTGCATCTATAAGAGCCCATTTTTGGTACTCAAACTCTTTCACTGATGCCCCATCCTTGGAAATGTTCAAGGACAGGTTGGATGGGACTCTGAGTAACCTGATCTAGTGAGTGACTTCCCTGCCCATGGCAGAGGTGTTGGAACTAAAGTATCCTTAAGGTCCCTTTTACTCCAAATTATTCTATGATTCTATGAAATCACCTATATAGGTTGTTCTGGTCAAGATATATTAGCAGATAGTAATTTTACTATGTCACTCCCAACTTAATTTTATTTATTTGAAATAGAAACCAGTAGCATGAAAAACCTCTGTCCCAAGCTTCTTGTAAGAATTGCCACACATAAAACAACCATAAAAGTAGAAAACTCATGGGATGACATCAATATTGGGTAGTGTTGCCACCTGACCTGTCACTCAACCCTCATAGGTGACCTCATGAAACTTCCCTCTGTTTCTTCCCAAAAGAAAGCAGGAGTAAGGCTAGGACATGAACAAGGAGCAGAAGCTGCCCATAGTCATGGTGGTCCTGTGGAGAGGAAAGTCATGGAAATAGCTGGCTTTTTAATGCAGACGTATCTCTCACCACACCTCAAGACTCCGTGTTGCCAGCAGCTGCAGCAGCAAGAACTTCCCTCCTATAACTTCTAAGTAAAGCATTTGAAAGTCACCTAAATTCTACACAATTCTGTAAAGCAGACAGGATGGGACAAATGCCTGCAAAAAGAGTTGTTGTTATGATACCAGAAGCTTTTCTTTGTAGTCAACAAATGTTGTCCAGCAAAGAGCATTTCAGGGGTCAGGCAGTGAAGGCAGACAGTAAAGCACATTGAGTTCCCCTTGCCCACAAAGAGACACAGTTTTGCTGGCAACCACACAGACAATGCTGACATCACTTTTTCTTGCTCGCAGGTAGTCACTACAGGGGCTCCTCCTTGCATGGATGAGCACAGGAACCCACATTTTGACGTCTGAATAGAGGTACAGACCGGACAGGCCAGACTCAAATACCTGGCACATTTCCTGGTTGCCAATTTGTACTGCTTCAGATAAGCATTATACAGACAGAAGTAGTTCTCAATCTTAGCCTAGAAAGCCACAGACTTTTTTTTTTTTTTTAAATTAAAAGCAAATAAGAGTCCTAAATTGCAACCCTCACTTATCAAATGGCTAATGTTATCTCATTCTGCAGTTTTAGCCAGCTCTCCCCAGTGGTCTGCCAAATAAATACCATTCTTTGTTTCATCCAGATTGATCTTCAAATCAGTCTGCCCTCCACCCAGCTTCTATCTTCTGAAGACACTAAATGTATCATTCTAGCACATTAGTGTAATTGCCTATAATAGAGATGTGCAGTTAGAGGTAATTTACATGCACATATGCCTAACAGTGCCCTCACATCCTCATTGAGCATAAGGGATGGCAGGTAGAACCTTGTGAATGAGTTAGATGAACACTTTCTCATTATTATTCTCTATATATTTCTCTCTCTTTTTTTTTTTTTTTTTTTTTTTTAAAAAAAGAAAAAAAAGGAAAAA
>VXAU01002736.1:3405500-3523441 GCA_013399695.1 Formicarius rufipectus
TAAATGACAATAGAAATTTTTTTTTTCTAAAGTTGTATTAGGGATTCACTTAAGCAGAAATGAACTGTAATATGCAAATAGTTCTAATTGGACTGCTAATAGAGCGTGTCTCTGTTGTTTTTTTGTAGGGAGTTTTATGCCTATGTAATCAGTGCAGACAGCCGTTAAGTAAATGAAGAGGCAACTAACAATGTCAGAAAAGAGACCGGGCGGTTCCAGCTGACACTACCCTAATCTTCCAGGACCCATTAAATGGCAGTTTCAACGCATTACCTACCATAACATCCTTGAATATCACTGATTTTATTTGCAGTATCAAACATTCCATTTCATGCCCCATTAACAGTAGGAGCCTAGGCTTTTTGACGCAGCTAAACATTTTACTAACTACCTGGACTAAGTAACCAATTAACTTTTGGAGACAATACGGCCAATTAAGCGCGAAAAGGTAAGGCTGTCATCCCCCACTAAAATTGAATTTCCTTTTCCTGATGGCACTTATTGTCGGTGTTCAATTGTTAATGGAGATTTGGTCCCTATTAAAAGGATGAAGCCGAAGGATAATGGGAAAGTTCAGAGGACTCGGTTCCTAAAGAGTAGGTCAGAAAATGTCCCTCTTGGCCACTAATTCAGTCATCTTTTCCTCATGCCAGCTCCCTTACTGGAATAGTATTGGCAACGGAGTTCTAGTCTGACCTACCACGATAATACATTGTGCAATATGGCAGCCTCAGAGACATGCTCACACATGCAGGGGTACTTGGGAAACTCGCATGGGAAAAAATAATCAAAAATATAAACAAACATAACTTAGTTGGATTTTGAGAGCTGAGATATCATTCTTCTCACATACTGAGCTGTTTAGCACAGCGGTGAGCCTTTGGGAGAGCTCTTAAGCTAAGGGAGCAGGCTCTGTCAGGGTATTCACGTGAGTTTCCTTGGCTGCTCTTTGGCACCCTGCAACAGATACACACTTGTGTAACCTTAAAGTGTTCATCTTCATAACTTACAGGGATTTTTCTAATCATTGCCATCAGGCTGAAATCTTCTGCCTTGTAACCAATACATGAGGAAGCTGATCTATTAGATGATAAATATGACAAATATGATTTTCTTCCTCAGAGGAGGTCACAATGTACCCATATACACTGTATAGAGTAGAATTTTTTGATGCAAAGAATTTTTTTTTTTTTTTATTTCATAAATCTACTCTGGGTAAAAGCATGTCATCCTCTACCATTAAAAAAGAGCTCCTAGCAAAAACCAGGGCAGCAACAAGCTAAGGGGTAATCTAAACATCTCCCCAAAGACATGGATTTCATGAGGTCTTCTGTTAAGTGATCTCAAAACACTTTCTCCACAACACCTTGTTAGAATACCATTTTTATATGTCTTAGGGAAATTTTTTTTTCCCCCCAGAAATGAGATGAAGGAAGAGGCAAAAGACCAAGTCAGCACACAGGCACAAGGAATGGCACAAGAACAGAAGAAGGTGTTTTTTTGCAAGCAATTTATAAACAAAAATGCTTGGAAAACAAGCAATAGGCTGTAAAGTTCGTCATGAACTGACCCTAAAGCTGCTTTTGGGTCACCAGCCTCACAAGAGCCAGACAAGTCTGTGTGCTTGGTTCTCTGTGTCAGACCGAAGGTGTGTGCAGATAATCCTCTACCCAAAGAAAGCATCCTCTTTGATAAGGATATCACATATCATCCAAGAGCACCTACAGTCTTACAGAGTGGCAAGACAAGCATGGCTGAGGCACAACTATTGAGGATCACGTTTTTATCAAACTACATGATGTGGAGCCCCTTTATCTGCAGCAGTGCTACCTGCTGAAAAGTGCTATAACCCTTGCAAAGGAGAGTGGAAAGCATCATATTTTTGAGACTGAATAAATCCCAACACTGGTTTTGTGGCTTTCCAGACTTCATGAACATTTCCATCACATAAGACAAAGGTGAAACCCACATTAAGATACAGGCCTACTCTGCCATAACATATTTAAAGATTAGCCCAGCCACAACAGCTTAGACAGTTATTAATCTAATCTCAAATGCATAGAATATCCAAACAAGAAAGCAAGTGAACAGATTTCTGTCTGCTCTAATAGCAAAAATATGACTCTGGCTTTTCTCTGCAATGCTTCACACCATTAAGCAATTACTTGTGGGCAGAACCCCAGTCCCCTTATTGCTACTTATGGTTTGGAGGATTTTATTGGTTCACCAACTAAGCCTTCCAATTAAATTTGGTGTCACTAGGCTTTTGTGGCACCCTGGCTCACATCACACTGTAGAGTTCTCATTCTCTTTAGTGACTTTCTAGACCAGTTTGAAATGCATAATAACCAGGTTAACCTATGAAGCAAGGTTTTAAACAGATAGTGAAGTACCCTTGAGATCAGAAATGTGATTATGAGCAGCTTCCATCTCCTTTTTGATGATTATATGTCTTCTACTCTTCTCTTAGTTTACTGTCTAATCCATCAAATCTCCAAAAGAAACAACAGGAGTCTTTTCTGCCTTACATATCATCACTGACTACTGAAATGCTGCAGAAATATCAGCATTTACTGGAGAAAAAGTTTCAATCTCTTAAGTTTTCTTCCTCTTTCATCCTGGCAGCAATCCCTGATTGAATCAGACACAGCAATAGTTATACTTTAGCCTTCAAGATATTTGAATTTGTGTTACGATTCAAATATAGACTACCCCAATCTATTCCTGTTTTTAACTTTGGTTTGTGGGTTTTTTTAAGTAAATATATTTTGGCATATTCTCAGCTCCAAAAATACAAAGATTCGTAGCTTGGTTATGAAAATGGAAACACATTAATTTTAATTTGAAGAAGAATGTTTCATGAAACTATTTAACTTAATATCAAGCTGTAATGAGAAAAGTTAAGGGAAGAAAAAACTTTTTAAATTAATTGTTTCAAAATATTTAAAACCCTCCCTCTCCACACCCTTGAAGATATATGGAGCTAAGTTAATGGCAGAGCATAGGGGAATCTTGCTCAATGGGAATTTTCCATTATTCTCAATAAAAAACCCCTAATGCTCATGGGTTCTGACAAAAGCCATAGTTATGAGAAACATATGGCTGTAATAATGAAGTAAAACTTTGGTAAAAAACCCTAAATTGCTGTTGTGTAAGTGAGGACAGAACTCGGCTGGGCATCAAGGCTGAAGGCAGCTATGGCAGGGACTGCCCAGCCCCTCTGCTCCTCTAGCTCTACAGAAACATGTTCCAACATCCTTCTCCACCCCAGGAGCACCAAGAACCATCTCCTGAGCATATACAATTCAAGCTCAGCCAGCAAGAAACATAAATACAATTTTCACATAGTACTGACACACACATTTTCATGGAGAGCACCAAACCCCCTCCTTCCCCTCCAAGCAGCCCCCCTGAAGGCAGCCATACAACTCAAGCTGCCATCCTGTTTGGAAGCCCAGGTCCCACTGCTAGATTCTCCCTCTATAAGATTTGATTTCCTAGAGAAAATGCAAACCTATTGAGCTAACCCTCATGCATCAACTTTGCTATTGCAGAAACTTTTCAATCTTCCTTTCACTAAAACAGTCTTACATCTAACAACACTACAAAAGCAAGGGAGGGGAAAAACTCTACCAACTGCTTCAGCCTCCACTATATCTCACCTGACGCAATCAAAATCACCAGTCACCTGTGAGCTGTGTTTTCCACACCTGCAAACTCCCCCAGGTTGGTGTAGTTTATGTAATTAGTAAAATACACATATTTTTCACTTCTCCATTATAAGGATGCATCTTAGCAAGCATGAAGCGTAGGAATAGACAGATTTCACACAGAAATGTGTTCTTTTGTTCCAGGCTTTTGGCACAAGGCATATAGGGCCTCTGGAGGGTCTGGTTCCCTGAGCCAGAAAATCAGACTCCTATAGACAGTGCTGCTTTCTCCATCAGTGCACTTTATAAATCTTGAGCTCCTTTCAAAGTTTCATTGATAGAGAAACCAACTCTGTCACTGAAAGGTTGTGTTGTGGGAGGGTAAGGGCATGCTTTATTCACCCTGTGTTTTTCCACATGTTTCTAAAAGTGACCAGTGCTTAACAGTGCAGCTTTTTCTATGAGCTGAGCAAAGAAAATATGTAAAGCTTAAATAAGGTGGCCTCTATAGATGTCTTAAACACCTTGCTCTTGCCTTTGGTGGCTGGATAATGTGTATCCCAGGTGAGAAATTCTGTATCAGTTGCAAAAGTACCACGTAATGTGCCAAGATTTTCTTGAGGAGTTATTCTGGTTTATTCTGCAAATGACCACTGTTCCTCCCATTCACCCAAGCTCAGATCCTGACCCTACAAGGCACCAGCAGCTCTGTGTAGCCACACAGATCCTTCTTTGCAGGATCAGAGCCTTTCTTTCTTTTACCCATATTCATTCTTTTTGTCTTCCCACTTTCCCTGTGCTACACTAAAACTAGACATGGGTCATACGCAATGGCATAACCTGAAATCCCACTAAGCTGGGATTTTTTCCACTTGAAAGCTCCAGGTACAAAATAGACCATCTTATGTGGGGCCGGAGGGTAACTTCTTGCCTGGTTGGTAATTATCAGGGGTGTAGGGTTGCATACATAGTTATGGAGAGGTTGGAGCAGGCTGAGGTTGTAAATTCTCTGCTGTCTGCTTGAGGAGCTGAGCACTGAAGCTGCCTGGGTACATGTTCTTTGCCAGATCAAAGTTGTTCCTCCTTGTGACCTTGAAGGAGCATGTTTGTCTCTGGTAGGGAACATATCTCAGGCCCTCAAAATTCACAAGCGGAAAAATACGAGAGAAATTGGAGCTGGGACTCAATAAACACTACACTTGGGATCCCAGAGACATGTTTACCTGCACTCAGCCTCAAGTCACTCATTGCTTCTGCATGTCTGATTAATCCATGTTTCCCTAATTACTTTTGATATCTCTTAATTTGCTGAAAGGTCTATGCAGTTTGCAGGCTTACATGACTTAAAAGACTTGCGGAAACAAATATTTTATCCCACCGATTTTTAATTACTTCCCTTCTGTGGGAAAAACAAAGAACTGGATTTTGACTGCAACCTGTTAGATACATGGTTGATTTTAGCTCACTTTCAAAGTTATACTTTTGATAGTCATAACCCAAATGAAGGAGGATGAAACACAGAAGGAATTTACCATCTCTTAATTTCATTCAACTACTTAAAATCATTACTAACCTCTGCAACACTTAATTAATTGAAATGACTCTAGCTGTGGGAATCTGTGGTGAAGAGGTCTCTAATACTTACATGCAATTTGACCTGGAATTCAGTTAGAGCTGGAAGATACTTGAACAACATTTTTCAAGGAATGAAAAATAAAGGCCCTGTTGAATTTGATCAGTTCTCCACTTCTTTTTGTCCTGCCTGTTGTTTTCCCTCAGGGATTTTCTAGACATAACTCTTTGCCAGCTGCTGTACACAAAGTATCTGCCTAAGCACAACTTTAGTTCTGGAAGAAAGATGAAATAACATGTTCAAACCATTTATTTTGTTATTCAAATAACTGAAACATCAGTATCATTAAAAAAGCCTAACTCCAACTCACTCTAAACTGTCCCTTGACTGATGAGAATGGCTCATGTAATAGTTATAAAGATGACAAGCTCTCTGTGAGAGACACTCCCAGCTCAGTCATATTTATGATAGCAAATTGTGATATCCCAGCCTGATAAATAAAGTTTGTGCCGCACTGTATCTCTCAGAAAGGATTCCAACAGGTTTTAACCAACCAGAGTCTCCAGCAAATACATGGGAGTTGTTTTATCCATGGCAGAGATATGACTGATTCAGATACAGAACTCACCTGCATTTACTGGAACCAGTAAAAATAGATTGGAAGTGCAGGGGGAACACAAGTGAGTTATGTAGGAAAGCATAAGGTAATTGTATAAACTACATCTTGTCAGATGAGAAGTCCTAATAAATCTGGTTAGTAATTTAAAAGATATGTAGCCAGTTTAAGAACAATTGCTCTGATTCATTAGTCCAGATTGCTGTCACACCCCTAAATTCTAAAACTAGGGTGCCTAGGGAATTACAGGCTACTAGCACTGTGTTCTGCAATTATTTGTTATCAATTTTCCTTTGTTTTTCCTTATTGTTAAAAATCTCTACATTTCTTAAAAACCAGCTGGTGCCGTGCTCATTCCACATAGCACATCTTAAGTCACATTATGCCTTTGAGTCTATCCCAGTGGATAAGGGGGAAAAGAGAGGGTGAACAGTAAAAATCCCAACACACAATTATAGGAGATGTTCAGATTTTCCTGGATTTTGTTATGAACCATGTGTGAAACAAGCAGACAGAGCTGCCTTATCAAAATTAACTTTGTACAGAAAAGATGTCACAGCTGCCTAGTCTAACTGAGGGAGAGACTAATGCAATTATATCAAGGTATACTGAGAAACCATTGGTGCTATAAATAATAATAAAGGGTAAATAATAAAAAAAATAAAACAGGAGCCTCAGAAGTGAGATGTTTTAAATGAAAGGTGATGCACTGTGAACTTAACACACTGGCCCTTTAGCCTTTCTGTTAAAAAGGTAATCTGATTGCCATTGATTTTTTTCACCTCTGTTACTAAGAAGGTGATGGAATGGTGTCCACGCAGATGTATTGAATCAGATACTAAACAGAGAGCAACATAAAGAACAATTATCAGCAGCCTTGCCTTCAGCTTGCTGATTATGATATTACTGAAGAGACAAGGTCCGGGTGACTTAAACCAAAAGGGTGAAAAAAAAAAATCCACTAAAGAGAAGAGGGAAGAAACTGATACACGTTTACCATCTGTCTGGGTACAGACAGTTCTTTGCCTTTACCAAAAATATGTATTTCCCCTTTGCAGTTTGGTAGGTGTCAGAGTGTGATCAAGCTAATTGGCTTGATCATGTTACCGAAAATAAAATAGCACAGAGGCAAGGGCCAACCAGTAGTTCATGTGGTTTATCCTACATAGAAAATTCTGTGTAGAGAAATTTATGTTTACAGTCCTGTCTGCCTGAATATTACTGGGCTTAATTATTGCATGCATTATCATCAGGTAGATTTTCCTAAAGGCTTGGGAATACAGAGACTGTTGTAGGGCTCAGAGTAGCTCAGTTGGCTGTAAATAGGTGTATATAAATCCGTGTTTGAATGACGTGCAGAGGAATAGTTGGCCAGATTCTCAGAGGGCACAAAATGAGAAAACACCATGCACTCACACAGCTCTTGATTTCAAAGCAGTTGGGCCAATTTACACAGGGTGAGAATCAGGATTGGATAATAGGAAGACTAGTTCTGTAAACTCTTAACCTCGTGGTATTAAATTTCAGTTTGTCCAAATGGCACAGGCTGTTCCACTTGCATTTCCAGCAGCACAATTTTACCTGACCCAGTCTGTGTGAAGAGTACAGCCAAGTAGCTCTGGTGCTTGGCTGCCTTTATGAACTAGCAAAAGTAATGACGCCTAGTATGTAGTATTATTATTTTATGACATCAGCATAGTATGACATTTTCTCAAGGGCAACCCATATCCCTTGCCCTCCTCCATATTGGCAACCATCACTAATTGACTGTGAAAGTGGAGAATTCAATGGTTTAAGGTGATCTCTTCTTTGAACTCCAAAACAGTTTGTGGATGGAAATCAGCTGAAGCAAAACATTGGTTCAATTACACTGTCAAGGGATATAGCTCCTGTACAACAAAAGAGGTAAACACTTAAAGGAACAAATCCACTACAATGTATTGCTGATATTTTAGTTCTATTTCAGATGTGAGAATCATGTGAATCAATAAAAGGCAGCACTGACATGACCTAACTAAAATAAACCATGGTTATCTTCTGCTGCTGTAAGGAATGAGTGTTACATGTTTGGTTTGGATAACACCTCAGCACCCTTGCTGGGCTATCAGTTCCCCCTGTCCAGCTGAGGGTACCTTCCAAACTGTATCACTCAGTGACAATAAGACATATAACTTTGTCCCTGAACTTCAACCAAGGGCTAAATCATGCTCTTTCTTAGATGGAACAAAACTTACTTGCCTCATTCCTTTCATTGGTTTATTTAAGTCATCAAATGTAGCCTAATATGAATAAGGAAGAGAAACTATTTGTGGATTCAGTGTCGATGTGCATCTGAGTATGTGTTTTTTACTGTGCAATAATTAATGACACCTTCCAAAGGCAGCCTAAAGGACAGGTATGTAAACTGTAGGAATCCAAATGAACATACCTTAAATAGGATCTTGTGGCACTGATACTAGACCCCCTGAACCCTAATCATTGAAAAGCATTTGCTTTAGCCTGTAAGGGGAAGAGTTGGTTGATCAGACAAAAATGAAACAAAAATTTACTTTTGCTTAAGCACACCATGGACTGCTTTTCTTAACAAATGAATAGTATCTAATGAAAAATTAAGCTGTACACTTTCTCAACACTGAGGAAAATCTTTGGCATCTATTAATCATCTTATAATTGATATCAATAGAAAATTCAATAATAATGAAATAGTTTATTGTTTTTTCAGCCTGAAGAGAAACAGTATTAAACTTCTTGTGTGCATGTGCATTTAACCAAGAGCTCAGCATTTAAACTTTCTGATCATCTACCACAAAATTAATTGAACATTGGTCCTGAGGATGAAGTAGAAAACATTAGTCAGGTATTACTCTGAACTACTTTGTAGAGTAAATCATCAGCTATCCAGGTGAGTGGATGCCCATGTGTCAGCTTGTTTCATACCTCCCAACTCAAACACCATCTCTTCCACAGAAAGTCCACCTTTGATATGGCAGTGTATGGGCCAAGGCTGCAGTTAATAACCCTACCTAAACATTTCAAAGGGCAGAAAATCAGTGTCAGCTGCAATCAGGAGAAAACATAGAAAGATGAAAAAAAAATACTTTTACCCTTTCAAAAGGAGACCTGGAGATTCCTAGAAAGATTGTAGCCTGGGATGCTGTAGGAGACTACATCTGAACCTAGAAGAATTGCAGGAATTTTTTTGTTCGTTTTTTAGAGACTCTTGATATTGGAAAATTGTTATCTTTTCTCCCAGAACTTAAACACATTTTGAGCTAAAAAAATATATGAAGAGCTGTGAGAGTGATGAGAACTCCACTAAAGGAGTTATTTTATCACATATGAAGGGGAAAGCTATGTCTGAATTCAGAGGACAACAATGCTCCGCAACATAGGCTTTATTTTGAAACACAGTGGAAAATAGAGTACAAATTACTATTCTTAATGAGCTGCTCACAAGTGAAGAATTCCACACTGCATACCCTTCTGAATCCCATGGAAAGCAACAGGCTACAATGAAATAAATAAAAAAAGATGGTCTCACATATAAAGTAATCTAGAGACTCCAAAACTTTACTGAAACTATCACATCTATAAACAGATAAAATCTCAGACTGAGCTTGAGTTCCTCCATGTGTCACTGCAATCACCATAGGGTGTGGGACAAGTAAACAACCATAGTTTGCTTATCTGGCAAAAGCATAAGCAGAGATTTTGCCAACTGAATATTGTTCAGTGAAATGGACTGTTTGCTTGGATCGTGAAAATATTTAGAAGTGGATTTCAAATCCAGGTCAGATAATTCCCAGCAGTTTTCCAGTCAAAGGAACTTTGCCCACAGATACTGAGAGTTCCATCCTCATAAGAAATGAGCATTAAACAAAGAACTATACAGTGAATAACTAGAAAAAAATATTGCCTGTAACCCCAGTTCCAAATGCAACTGCTGTTTTCTGGTCCAAAGTCAAGACATAAAGTTGGACCTGCACTTCTAGCTGAGAAGTGTTTAGAAATTGAGAGAACAAGACTTTTATAAGGAAGTTTTGCTTAGGGCATCCATTAAACATTTTTTCCCCGATTTCTTTCACTTCACTCTCAGCTTCTGGCTGTGACCAGAGACACAATTATTGTAATTAAGACTGGTTATTGGATCCAACCCAAGATGTAAGAGGATATACCATGTATAAATATATAGTTCTTCTTAATTGTCTTCTATTTAAGAATTTCAAGGTGATTTAAATTTAATCTTATAACACTTTTGTGAAATGACTATTATAATCTTAGTTAGACAAATAAAGAAACTGAGGTAGAGACAAGATTTATGTATAGTCAGAGCAGACATATGAAATAAATCAGACCCTGGAAATGGGTTTCCTATCATATAGACTCGTCCTTGTTCTTTTTCCATTAGCATGGCTATTTTCTAAAAGTTTTCAGCTCATCACCAACAGATTAAAGTGATTTGGGGAATCATCCAAGTCTCTGGACGTGATTTCCAAGTAAAAACAGTGACAATAAGTACAATGAGGCCAAACTTCTACCGACACTCAAAACTCAGCATTGGACTTCAGTGGAAGGAGAATGCGTGGAAGGAGGTGATTCTCAGAGAAATGTCATCAAAAAGATGAGAAAAATAAATAAAGTACCAGAATGGAAGGGAGAACCTGACCAGAGATAAATGATTCCCCTCCTGAGATGTGTTTTGTTTTATCGCAATGACCTTTTAGAGGAAAGATGAAGCCAGCCTCAGGTAAAAAGAAATAGCCACATTTCATCTACAGTTAGCCTTTGTGACCTCTGAACTCTGCTTTTCTATCTGAACCTATTTCCATGCACCATTTCTCCACACCACAGATAAGAGACTTCCAAGTGCCAGAAAGAAACTTAGAGCTTCCACGCAAAGGTTAGCAAGCAAGCGTGGCCACTCTTTAATTTGGGAAATTATCTCCCCTTGATTTTTAGTGCATCTCCCCTCCTCCATAGCACAGGGATCTGATAAATGATGCGGGAGTGCTGAGGACTCCGGCACGTGGAACTGTGAGAGGTCACACATACCTGTGCGTGTGCACGTGCATGTTTGTACAGCGTATCTCATTATCGTATCATCACTCTTCAGCTATCTCTAACACAGGAGTCGAGGGGTTTGGGAGCACACACACAAAAAAAAGAGAGATTTCTAAGAGAGCAGGAGATTGGGCCAGGGTCACCCGAAAGGGTAATTATTGTTAAATGTCAGGTTAACTCCGAAGGCCTCAGCTCATCCAACTGAGAGCAGATTAGCCCAGATGGAGACATTTTCAACACGGTTCTGTCTGACCAATCAGCGACAGATGGGATTAACCAAATACCTTCTCTCATCTGCTTGCTCACAGAAAGGTCAGTTTCTGCTCATTGCTTCCCTTTTAAGATGTGCCTTTCTTTTATTTTTATTTTTTTTTAAAGTTTTTTTTTTCTTTTTTTTATTTGTGGTGGCTGTATGCAGGAAATCAGGGTCCTTTTATCAGCAAATTAAATATTCAACATCTAAAACCTGCTTTTTTTTGAGAATCAACTTCATTCACTTTCAAGAGCTCTTTTATCTTTTCTTCCTTTTTTATTTTTTTATTCTGTAATGCTGCATACAGATAGATAAAATATATATGTAGCTATCAGACCCTCTGCTTGTGCAAAATGATGTTGTTTCACAGACTTCACTGGAGGTATATTGATTTCTACCCACTGAGAATTTGGCCCAGTATTTCAGCATCATTGCATGACTGCTAAAAGACCAAGATTATTTTGCCTTGTTTTTTTCTTGTCTTGCCTTCCTTTCTACAAAGAAATCTTTGGTAATTTTATTCTCAGCATACATCTATTTAAGAGCTACAGTTTATATCTTCTGTCAAAGAGGGGGGAAAAAGCAACAACCCCACCAAGTTAAAGGAAAACAAAACAAAGAACTCCCCCTGAAACCAACCCTGGAGTGCTTTAAAATCTAATTGTCTTTTATGTACAGCCTCTTTTCCCAGACAGCTTAAATAAGTGCAAACTTAAAACTCAGGGATAAAATGAACAGAAACTGAAAAAAAAAAAAATGCTCAGAACGTAGTTCCGAATAATTTGTCTTCAGATCCCTAGAAAGTCCTTTCACATCTTAATTATTCTGATTAAGAGGCAGATCCTTTTGGTCTCTTGTTAATTTTGTTTCTGGATTTCTGATGTGGGTTTCAGACATAAATGGCAAGGGCAAAACTCTCTGAAAATTTTACTGGCTAGTGCTGCTTACGCTAACAGTCTGGCAAAGGGGTCTTTCCAAAGCATATAGTCGAACTTACATCACCTTTAAGATCATTTTTCTGTTCCTTCTGTTTCTAGGACTGAAATAATATTGGGCTTTATATGAATTGCCATTGTGAGAGCCCGATCCTGATCACTGATAATGCTTTGCTATGATTTTTTCAAGGGAGGTGATCCAACCTTGGGAAGAAAAGGAGTATTTTCTCCTAGTGCAGAAACGTTTTCCACCTCTCAGAGAGATCAATGGA
The DNA here is from genome assembly GCA_013399695.1 of Formicarius rufipectus. Classification (NCBI taxonomy): domain Eukaryota; kingdom Metazoa; phylum Chordata; class Aves; order Passeriformes; family Formicariidae; genus Formicarius; species Formicarius rufipectus. The sequence goes on from VXAU01002736.1 coordinate 3,417,861, forward strand.
GAAATTACAGAGAACAGTGGGCACCAAATATATTTTAGAACAAGATGGGAGGTTGGAACTAGGTAGTCTCTAAGATCTCTTCCAACACAAGCCTTTTTTGATTCTAAACCTTTTTGTGATGAATAAAAGTATGGATTAGCATCAAAACAGAAGTTGGAGAAATTCTCACATTTGGGTAACTTATAGTGGAATTGTAGAAGGACCTGCAAGACACACAGAAATAAGTGAATAAATGAAGAAAACAAGAAAGTTGTTTACCAAGTCTTTTGCACGTGTTATTCCAAGAGACATCCATATCCCTCTGACCTGAAACTAGGTCTAGCTGAAACCAGAACCTTAAATATGAAAATAATGAAGTAAGACACCCAGTCTAGAACAGCAGAAACAGTTCAGGGAAGTCTCAGGCAAACTGCAGCCTAACTCTGTACTCTTCAGAGATAAGAAACACACAGGAAAATTCTCTTATGTGCTAAATTATGCTGAAAAACACAGACCCATCTAAGTGCAAAAAGAAATGGAAGCTCCAAAGGTTACTTTTGTCATAAGCTGTCCAGACTTTGGGTCCAGACACAGTCAGAAATACCTGCTGTGAAGACATGCCAAGAGGGAGTAGGGCCTTACCTTCATCCCCTGTACCTAGAGAAGCAGAAAGGAGCTGGTAGGGAGGAATACAGCATTACTGGCTTAAATTTTCTTCCTCAAATGTGCATGAGGTTGCACTCACCTATCCTATCTTTTTCTGGATTAAAAGGACTGTTCTTACAATATTAATTAGAAGGGCTGAAGTGAGTAATTTATGAAGCAGGTTCACAACAGAACCAAGTTCTGATTTCCCTGTTTGTTTCTGTTTTAACCTATGAATATCATTCGTTCTCTCCCTGCCACAGCACAGAGGTTCCCTTTGCAGCCTATATCCTTCACTCAAGCAGGTAATATCATCAAAATCAATTACTATGTCAATTAAATAGCCCTGCCCATCATCACCACAAATTAAATGGAACTACTATGAAAGTTGAAACCATTTATTTATTTAAAATACGTGTCCACCATTGCAATATGTGCCAAACCTCTGAGTTTATATCTATATGCAGCTGGGCTTCCTACTTCTTTCTTAAATAAAAGGGCTCTAACAAGCATCAATTGTCTGTGAATAATGCTAAGTTTTACTACTCAGGCATTTCCACATATCAAACTCTAGTGTACTACAGTGACAAAAAACTGTTTCTAAGGTAAATCCAATTTTACTCCTGATCATTTTATGGATAGAAACAGAACAGTAAATGGTGAAATGATTTGTCCAGTGGAAAATAGTAGGTCAATGGCTTATTTCGGAGCAGAACCCAGGTGTCTGGAGTCATCGGCTACTTGCCTACCCATTGGACCACACTAATTCTCAAGAAGAGCTCAGCCTTGTTATTTTTAAGCTCACTTTCCTACACAGCTGTTCTTGCACTTCTTACACTCTGCTTCTAGGAAATTAACATATTTAACAACACGCCACATACAAAAAAATAAATGTCTTTGATAATCATTTGAATCAGGCATACAAGGAGTCCAGATCCTTTTTAGTATTCAGAGCAAAGCATCTTATCAGAGATCTACTTAAAATGTGACACAACTTCTTTATGTAATTGTATTAATTTAATAAACCACCATTTCAATAACAAGGCATTTCTTACCAGAGTTCTGCAAAAAAAAAAAAAATAAATCCTGAGAGAAAGCTTTTAGAAAACTTGGGAAGAATCTAATCTTATTGTCATATCCAAAAATGCAAAAAACAAATCAGTTTATGCATGAATCAAGTGTCTACTTGTCATATTTGAAACTAAATTCTAATCTACACATAGTTTTCACTTTGTATGCACAAAAAATTATATCTATCTATATATAGACATGTAGATATATCTTAAGTCAAGCAGAGAAGATTCAGTGAGGATATGAAAACAAGATTCCACAGGAAACAGCTGAGCTCAATTCTGTTTCCCAAACCTCCCAAGTTGTAAAGTTGTTTAAGAAAATCATATTAATTTACTGCAGAGATAATTTAATAAATGAAAGTATTTGAGAAACTGACCTCCTTAGTACAAATATAAATCATAGTGTTTGAATTCACATGGAGCAGGAACAGACTCCACCACAGAGTATTTATGAAAGTGTAAGATGAACTTCAGGGTACAACATGCAACTGGACTCTGTCCCATTCTGTGTTGCACATCTTTTCTTGTTCAAAATTTACTTCTAGTCCAACTCACATGAGTCTTGCCCAATGTTGCTTTGCTTGTTATATTCAAGGGGAAAGAAAAGATTTCTTGTATAAACAATCTGGTTATTACACTGTTAATACTTTGAGATCTTAAAGTAAAATTGATGATCAATAATGCAACCATGGTAAAACACATGTAAAGAAAATGTAGGCTATGCAGAGTATTAATGTGTCTATGCTCTGTTCAGGACAAAACCCTGGTGAATTTATCTACATTTTAATTTACCACTACCAGACTGATGCTACAGTGTGAGTGCAGATTATGATTTTCCACAGATTTTTTAATCATTTTAGTACCTCTTTTGCTTAACTGCAGGGCTTGATATTGGGAACTAAAGATATACCTTGAACAAATCTTTGGAAACCAAGCTAGGTCCTTTCAATCCATAAATAAAAATGTTTTTGATCCAGGCTGTAATTATTCCCTAACTACCACATTGCATGAGAAAGCTGAAGAAAAAGTAGGAAGAAGTTATAAAAATAGATATTATAATTTTGATCATTTTAAGGATAGACTTAAAGGATAAATCAGAATCTTTGTGTTCATAGAATTATATCAGAAAAGCAGATGGATGAATCAGGGGGAACCATATCTGATTTAAAATGGAAAGCATTTTCTGTGTGACAGCTTTATTCCTTGGAGTGACTAGAAGAATCTTAGCCCTCTAAACCAAAAGTCTCCCAGTACTAAATAGTTAATATTTATAGGTAACTTTGCAATCATTACTATCAACAGACAAAAAGCTACAATAATCCGATTGCCATCACTTTAACCAAAGCCCGTGTCGTAAACCTTGTAATTTTCTGCTGTCATGCTCAGGCACTTTCAACACATTTAAATTAGAAAGGACTATGCTAATTTTGCTTCATAGCCAGGGTAATTGTTGTAAGACATAATTATCTTTTTTTTTTTAAAAAAAAAAAGATCATTTTATTCTCCAGAGTTGTTTAAATTCAGTCTCAGTTACTGCTCGTCCTTTCATCCCTACACTTCATTCTAGCTCCCACCTTCATTAAATTATTCTTTTCATCTTCTTTAGCTGGAGACAACTTAACCCTCCTTTCTGATGGACATTTCAGGCCCTGGCATAACTCTATTAAAAGGAGGAAAGTATGCTAAGGACAAATCTAGTTCTTTGTTTTCCCCTGACCTTCCTGAAGAGTCGTCACAAGGTTTGAAATGTTATCTTTGATGACAATTTAAAGTTATAGCCCAGCATTCAGGTTTCTTGATTATTGATGCACCAGATCTTTGACCCTATGTAAGCAATGAGTTTAAGCTGAATAATACTGAAATACAACAGAGCACAAAGAGAAAATGTGGACCTTCCACTCAAATAAAGTTCGCCAGGTAGAGTGGTCTCTACAGTGTAATTCCAGGACTTTTAGATCAGGATATTATTAACAGGTTCATCTGCAGTAGAAAGCAAGAGGCATAGACTGTAGGTCCAGGCAGCACAGGAGACTACTAATTGGTCAGGTCTGGCCTATCGCCTGCTCAGCCCATTGGCAGGTACAGCACATGGGAGCTGCCCTACAAATCCCCTGCCTTGTGCTGCAGGTGAGCATATCGCACAGTGTCCCTACAGCACGTAAATCAACTGCTCCCTCACTACCAGTGGCTGTTCCAGGGCACCTGGAGCTAGAGCTAAAGGAAACACTCCTGAATGAAAACACAGTGATACTAGTTACTGATTAAACCCTGGGAAGTGAATGGAAGCATTGTTTGCAGTCCAGGTGGACTGACACTGGCACTATGACATCGTCTAGTGCCAAATGGAAGACCTGAGCACAAAAAGAAGATACATTTAGGCTTGATGCCAGCAGACCTTGGCAAGTCATATACTCTTCAGAGCATGTCAGCAAGTCAGTTCCTGGGCATGTTAAAAGGCATGCCTTGGTAATTGAGAATCTGATGCCTCGTCAGAGCTTCAAATGTCTCCTATGGGGTTGCTCAAGGGATTTTCCATAAGACAGCTTTTTCTTTTCCTTGCAGGTTTTTTCCCTACTAAAAGTTCAATAGTATAGCAGAGGGGAAAGGGAAGAAACTTCTGTCAACAAAGTTATTTTAGCAGTGACTATCACCACACATCACCTGTCACAGACAGGACTTGTTAAGTAGTGTACAGTAATATTGGGTCTCGGTCTGAAGGAATGAGGCAGTGAGGAGGCAGTGCAACTACATGACCACATGGTTAACCTCTTATTTTTTTATTTTCTTTTTTCTGTTTATGTTCCTAAACTGTCTTTTCATCATTGCATCTGAACATTTTCTAGTTAGTAACATTACTGTCAATCACAACCTATTTGCTCTTCTATCTTCTCCCCGAGGAAGAACATTTGGGCAGTGGAATGACATTGCTGGTTACAAACCTCATTTTATTGTCAAAGTAATCAATTATGCTTGTACATAATGAAATGATAACTAGATAATCACCAATTCAATTGGTAATAGTCAAATCTGTTTTCACTATTCAAATCTACTTGTACTAATACATACTTAGTGAATATCTACGCCAGAAATCTGCCTTAATCCCATTAAAGATAACTCCACTGCTTTCTGTAGAATGACTGGACCTTTACAAAAGAACCAAACTGAGCTCTTTAACTGTTGTTTCTTCACCATATACCAACAGACTCAGAGGCATGTCTGTGACTGCAGTCAGGTAAACCACATGGCCATTGAAGACGTCCCCATGTTACTGACCAGCTGGTGAAGGACCCAGGATCTTCGCTTACTGCATTTTGATTTGCACCAAGATTAGACTCTTGAATGGGGAGAGCTAAGAAAAGCATCTGCCTAAAAGACAAACTAAAATATCTTGGGTTATTTGTCCTTACCAGCATTGGCAGAGGAAGAGAATGCTAATGAAGGAGAATGCTTCTAATTAGGAACCTCTAACAGTGGCCTGGGATAAACAGGGAGTGAATTTTTTTTCCCTGGAAGCTCTGAACTCAGTTGTTTTGTTTACAGACACACACACACACACACACACACTGGATTTTCGAATGCCACAAGTCATTTATATCACTGTTAATGACTCTGATGAGTTACATGTGCCGTCACTGCTCCAGGCTCTGCGTTTCCATGTTCATATGGCAGTAGGGGTTAAGTTAATTCCTACTGCAGTTGTCATTCTGGAAATGCCCAGGGTTAAGCTGAGATGGCTGAGACCAGTGGAAGTGCAGAAACTTATAATGCTATACCAAGCAGACATTGTCATCTGCTCAGTCACAACCGCCACTTGGGATTGCTGCAGAAAGCTAGACCCCAAATCAGTGTTCAGCACTTACTCCTTTGCTCAGCAGGAGAACTTGAGGTTATTGTGGTTACTAGTAAACTTGGGCTTCTCATGAGAAATACAGAAACATTTTACAACAGCCATAAAATGTTCAATCACATAATTTCTACAGTGGCCTGATCATACAGTCTCATAGTGGCATTCCTCTTCCAAAAGAACTTCTGGATCCTTGGGAAAGTGACAGGTTTTGTTCCACTCCTCTCAACATTGACATGCCCTTTGAAAGGTAAGAGTCATCAGAGACAGACGGACAGAGCAAGCTGTAAGTCATCTCAGAGGTGTGTAACCAGAGACAGACTCATTTTCTTCCATCTCAATTCCTTGCTTCCTCTCTTTGACCCCACCTTGATCCCTGGTGCCCTGTTATGATAGGACACCCGGGGAGGAATTTGTTTGTGGACATTTATCAAGCAGCAAATAAACTCATCTTATTTGTAAGCATGGCATTTTCGAGAGGTACCCTTGGTTGTTTAACAACGTGCAGAGTCTTTGTAACTGCAGAAAAGGCCCTATGGGCCATTAAGCAATCATTTATTGGTTAAATATCTCCATTCCCAGTAATGAATTGCTATTTTGCAAGAACAAACATTTCCTTTCAGTTTAATTTTCAGATTTTGAGGTTGCAATGGTGTGTGCTCTGGAGAGGGAATAAAGTCTGGGACCATGACATTAATACACTCCCTACTTTTATTTCCTTCTGCAACTCTGACTATACCTCCAGTACATTAATTTCCCTGTTTTTCTTAAACCTCCAGCCTCTCAAGGAAAAAGATGTGTGCCTTCACTACTCTTCTTGTCTGCCTAACTCATCAATGAATATTTACCTACAGTGAGATAAACATTGAATTCCTTTAATTGGGTGTTACAAGTTCTACCCTTATAGATTTCTGAGTATAAGAGTGCCAAGAGGTTGGTTTGCTAAATTGCTTTAGTTTTCTGTTGTTTGGTTTGGTTCTTTTCTAATGAAGAATTGCAGTCCTGGATTAACAATCTTGGAAAATTTATTCCCTTGTTTGTTCCACCACAGGGACTCAAACAGATTTTGTAAAAGTGTCTTAAGAATAAATCGTATTTTTCAATGCAGGGTTTTTATAGTTCTTTTCACTTCTCTGAAGAATGTGCCTTTGAAGATGAAGAACTAATTTCTGTAACCTCTGTAATCCTTCTTTTCTCTTAGAAGACTCTGGATCTAGTCAGTGTCAGCGACTGATTTTTTTGACCCTGGTGAACTTCATGCCCTGCAGTTTTCCAGGAGCACCTCAGACTGTTCTATTACTTGAACAAATTATTTTTAGCCTCATGTTGTGAGTGGGAAATCTGAGATATGAAAATCTGAAGTGCTGAAGGCTGCATGGCTGAGGAGGGAACATGACTGAGCAGAAGCCAGATTCATGGACCAGTGTCTGACCCAACACAGCATCGACAAGCTGAAAGACTCAGTCTGAGACCTGGTTAAGGATGATGATCCCAGCTTTCCCTCTATCCACTAAGATTATGAGCATATATATATATGTGTGTGTGTATATATATATATATATATATTTACAAAAACTGGGATCATTAAAAAGATTAAGGAAAACGTGGTCAAATGGGCAAAGCAGGTAGCTTTGATTCTACCCTTGGCTCTACCACTGAGTTTCTAGGATGGCCTCTGGCAAGACTCTTTGTCTTTTTTCTCCTTCAGACTGTTAATTTGCAGTGTCTTTTCTTGCCTGAAGGCACAGTGGGGCAGTGACAGTCTCTGCAAAATGTTAGTCCAGTTTCTAGCATGATGGCTTACTGCACAGAGCAAAAACTATGAGCACAACCATAATATTATTTTTATTCTACTATTCATTACAGTCACTGTGAGCACTCTTGTAGCAGCACTTCATTTTGTTTTTTTCTTTAAAAAAAAATAAAAAAAGAAAAAGGAAAATAAGAAAAGATAAAAGAAGTCCTGAACTGTTCACAGGGTTTGTAGGTGTGTATTTGTAATTTTAGGGGCTAGAAGGAATAGTTAAGGCAGATATATGTTACATGAAGGTAAATATGACCCCACTTGCCACTGCTATTAAAGCTCACCTAATCTTTAGGGTGAAAAAGTCCAATTTGATACAATTCCTTCTGGAATCAGTGGAGATGGGCCAGGTCTTTGGAGAACCTATATATTCCTGAATGTTCATGTTTTAGTTGTGTAGGACAGCAATAGCAAACATGTCATAGGACAGAACCACCTCTATCACTTCAGAGGAATCCAACATCATGGCCATGAGGGCCATGTGTCAAGGACAAAGTGAGAAACTCCACGTTGATTAATGCATTACAGTGAGTCATCTGCAATCCAAGATAGAAACACCAGAGTGAATAAAGTCAGTCTCAACACGCTGGTTTATAAACAAAATACCTCCAATATCCAATTAAAGCAACTATAGTAGCATTATGAAGTTTAGTACTTGCCACATTAATACTTGCAAAAAGCAGATTAAAACCCTTTCAGAAATGGTACCAATATCATTCCCACCTGTTCCCCAAGACAGGGTCCCTGCCAGTGTCAGCATGCACAGAGTCTTTCCTGTGCAAGAATATCTGGAACAGAATTCATTGAGGTAACCAGCACCAAAAAAAAAATCTCCCTGTTATGAGCTGCCAGCAGGGCCTCAGCACTGTGGAGGAGAGAATAACAAAAAAAGGACCTGCACCTAGATGAGCTCTTAATAAGCAAGTGCAACTCCAGAGTAAATAGACTGATGGAGCTGTGTGGAGGTGGCACTACCTTAACTCATTGGTTGTTTACTCAAAAGTTATTTTGCTGTGCAAACGAGCACTGGGAAGGCCACCTATTGATTCGCTTTCTTCCCTCTAGACACTTACAATCTATCAAGCATGGAGAGCAAAAGAGAGAGAATGAATCCATACTGTGGCACAGCAGAAGTTGCTGAGAAGAGAGAAACCCTCCTTTCTGCCGCGTGTGGCAGAGGATGTTTCCCTGCATTCAGGCAACACATCTGAATAAATCTTCTTCTCCCTATTAAGTCATTGGAAGGGGCAAGAGCCTGTTCCAGCCTCCCTGCTTGGATTTAACCTCAATGGGTTAACTTCATAAAACTGCAGCTCTTTATTCCAGCCTGTGATTTCCCATCATACTTTAGGACCAGCGAACCGTCTCTTCATTGATGGCACCTTTTGGCTTCACAATAGAAGCCAATTTGTTAGAATTCTTCACAGGTCAGGGGCTGCGTGAAGATGTGGAGGGCGCAGCAGTGGCCGCTGGAAAATGAAGTTGTATTCGCTTGGCAAATTATACGTCTGCTGCACTTTATGGGCCTTGATTTCCTTTCCCCTCTCTCTCCCTCTCCCTTCCCACTCCCCTCCCTCCAACCCCTCCCTTACCCTCTCTTTCTTTTTTTTAAATCGCAGAAGCATGTATGTGAGCTATCGTCACATATCCAGTTAATGTAGGTTAATAGATTGATTCCAGTGACACGGATCATAATGAACAGTAAATTGTTTTATCTCTTAAGTCTTATTTGGTCAGCCAGGAAAACATATGAGGTAATATGGCTTGGACTAAATGGACCGTATAATAGATCTCCCTCTAAAGAATAAGGACAGGGGTGACAGCGCCTCTTATGATTAATGAAAATAATAATGGTCCTGAAATTGAAATTTTTCTAATTTTTTTTCCTTCTTCTCTCTTGGCTGCCACCAAAAACTTCAGCCAGCAGATGATTTGTGCACAATAACCACCTCTGACTTCTTCCTCAACTCCTAATACAAGTTTAGGGAGCGCTGGGGAGGGAGAGTTGAAGGGGGATGGATGGTTGCACTTCTAAGAGCTTGACTCGGCTGTAGAGTAGCATATAAACACTAAGTGTTCGCTTTTAACCCTGGGTTTGAAGCAGATGCTTTCAGGTGCTTGTGGCTTACCCAAAATATAGGACTTCCAAATACGTCCAAAGGAGTTCCACATCATTTAGGTGCTTTGGAAATATCAGAATAATGTCTTAAACTTTGAAATGCATCTGTTTGTTTATTTACACAGGAACCACTGCCTCTACTGCTTGTGAGCAACATTCAGAATGATTTGCCATTATTAATGAATATTTACACATGCTACTTGTCATAACACATGTATAAGAAGGTTAGTTCTGCAGCTGGAAAATTAGGTTTTGGCATAATCAGACTTTTTACAGAACAGTTAAGTAAGGTTTGTTTGGTTTTGGTTTTTTGTTTGTTTTGTTTTGGTTTGTTTGTTTGTTTTGTTTGGTTTTGGTTTGTTTGTTTGTTTGTTTTTAGTGATTTCACCAAAGTGCTTCCAATTTGGTTCAACAGATACTTCAAATAAGACTTACCCACATTTCTCTTGAACAGCATCAGGTGACCTGCCAGGCAACATGACATCTTTGTCACTTACAAATAGATAAACTTAATCTAACAATTATTAATAAGAATGGGGAGAGCAAATCCACATGGGATCAGTGGTGTGTGTATAAGTATAAAACACTGTAACCCTATAACTCAGCATGACCAGAGATATTCAAGGGCCCTGGAGAGTATTTGAGCACATGCGTGTGTGATTCCCTTGCCTCCTCCAGTAAGAGCATAGGTGAACAGAAGTATAGCACTGAATATAGATTTAATCCTCAGTCCTTTCTCCAGAAGATTCATATAAAGTAAAACAAAAGCAATGTCCTTGGGAACTACACCACAGAGCATCATCCTGTATAAGCATGGCAATGTGATTCAGAGTACATATGGTCAAATCTGGATTTTGCACCCCGTCACTACTTTTTATGTTGCCTATCTTTTTTTTTCCCTTCCTTTTTTTTTCCTACACTTAATTACTTTCAAGACTATAACAAACAACAGTAAGTGCTTTGTCCCTTTTATTCCTCTTTTATCTTTGTGCTTTATGGCTTCTCTGTTGTATCTGTTTTCATTCTTATAGGATCAATAAAAGGTTTGTAACACTGCAAAGTTTTAGAACCCAGAAGTAGCACTTCAGGAGTGGGATAATAGGATTGTTTCCTCATGCTTCTGGAAAGAAGAAACATTTGCATCCTTTTTTTATTTTTTTTCCCCTTCCAATATCTAATCTTAATATCTGCAGTCATGCTTTTGGGTTTTACACTGGTTGTCAGCAGGCAATCAGTTCAGGCATTCAACTTCTTTGGATTAACATCAAGCTCTGCAGTTTGGGTATATTAGCAGCAGGGTCAATCATGGCAGCAGGAAGCAGCCTGAGCAATAAAAAGAGGGAAAAAAAAAAAAAAGGGAAAAAAGGAAGAATAAAAGGAACCCTCTGAACTTCAATAGTCTGGAAAACCCAAACTGAGACTAAACTTCATAAATATCCCTAATCTCTGGTTTAGAAGCCAGGATTGTTTATGATTCATGGCATTTGATGACATTTAACAGCATGCAACCCATTACAGCCCTTAAGTCATTACACAACACGGCAGAAAATGTCATCAGGTGCCACAACAACAAGGCAGGTTATTGGAGGGGCAGGGTTCAGTTCAGATTAGTTCAGACTTCTGACGGATGCCAGCCTAGTTCCAGACTGAACCCCAGTTCTACTTGTCAGGCTTATCTCTCTAACAGATCATCCTTGCTTCTCTGTGTGTTGTACAACTTACTCCCCCGCAGCTCGAAATTCAAATTCCCAGTTTCTGCTGGAGCACTGGAAAAAGTAATGATCATTCTTATCCATGGATTGCATTAATTATTTTTTTAAAGAAGAGCTGGGGTCAGTCTGGATCCTCTTTGAATATGCGGAGGGTTACTTATATCTGACATTATGTCATAGTGATCTGCACCTTAAGACTGCTCTGAGGAGACTACAACTTCCAGAGATGAAATCAAAGTGTTAGGCATTGGTAAGGGAACCCACAGGATTAGTGGGCTGCAAAAATGTGTGTAAATAATGTATTTCAAAGCCATGTCTCAGGGCACTACAATTAACCTTAATAAAGTTACCGGCATCTGGAAACAAATGGGGCATTAAAAATCTGTATGATTTAGCTGGAGATCTTCTCATAAGTGAGTGGAGTTTGACACATCACATCTTAATCCCCTGCACAAGGGGAGAATTTCCTCCAAGATAAGGAAAGTTTATAGTTCCCTAGGAACAGCAATAGGTAGAAAAAGAAAGAGTTTTTATGGTGCTGTGCTGGTTTGAAGAGCCATATTGTGAAGAACTCACCAGCACTTCTTAAATTTGAGCTTGAATGCCTAGAAATTATGACTGCCAAGAGCAAAGTCCACATCACCCAGGGAGATGACAAGATCCCCTACCTTTCTGTGTACCTTTAGTACCTAAACCCTCTCAGCCTTCCAACACAACAGAACTTGACCAGAAATGTCAGAAAAGTTCTGTGAGCCATTCTGAGGATCTCATTTCCAGATGTTGCTGATGTCTTCATTTCCAATATTAAAAACATGTGAAGCGTTCACAGAAGGGCAGAAGAGTGAGTATTAAGGGTAAGTAGAAGGTGACCAAAGCAGACAATGAATCTTTGCAGCCCGAGAAAACTTTGGCAGTTAGATGCTGTTTTGTGTTTCCATTTGATTTATCTGAACCAATTTAGACTTCTTGTAATTAATTACAGCGTGGTTATCTATTAGAAGCTTTTAAAAGGCCTAAAGTTACATGAAGGAAAAAAACCCACATTTTAATTTGCTGACATTGTGTCTTGTCTGGTCAAAAATACAGTGGTCATATACAATTCACTTATTCATTTTGGGGAAGTCCTGAAGTGTAGGTATTGGACTCAATGTATATATCATCCATAATAATAATATACATTTATCCCATGCATGTGAATAACTCTTCTATTTAATAGTAAGAAGAGGGGCGTTTATACACACATTTACACGTAACACAGCCCTGCATTATTTTGTCTCTTATGAAAGAAAAAAAGATATTAAAAAATCCAATGACTGATTTTGCTTCTTGAACCAAGTCAAATATTTTCTTGTCAGTATGCTCATAACTTCAGACTGCAGAGGTCATGGCCTTGACTTTCTCCTTCAGATGGTTTGTGAGTGGAATGTCCTTGAGATTAAGGTTCCCTTTGTTTTCCTTGGGAGGGGCTTTGCTTACACTGGCAAGCAGCTGAGACTTGCCAAGGTCCTCCAGACTCTGTTTATTAGATTTTTATCTTCTTATCAGAGTCTTCCTCCTTAAATCATGTCAGCATTTTACCACTCTTCAGGGATTCCTGGTGTTTTATTGTCTCTGAACTGCTTGGGGGGTGGGGGTGAAGGAAGGTAGCCTAGCAAAAAATGTTTATATAATGGCAGTGATGGGAAAGATTCAACTCTCTCCTTAAGATTCTCATCCAGACCAAAGTGACCAGCAACTGGCCATCTTCTGTGGATTTAATTAAATCTATATTTAAACAAACTCCCATTGATTTCTTGAGAGTTTTGTGCCTGGGGAAGAACTTTATAATTTGGCCTGGCATTCCTACCCAACTCTGACATGAGAAAAAGCCAACCCTGTTGGTTACTGTCATTATATTGTTTTTCTTGGCAAAGTAGCATTTATTTTTGTTATTATTTTCACATTAAAAGGTACATTGTGACTTAATAAGATAATACTAAAAAATATTCAATATACTGGTTTCAATTTCTACTAAAATCAACCATATCTATAATTAAAAACTAATAGACATAAGTCTATATATAATTAGAGTTCAGTGTATACAGCTGCATACTCACATCTCTATTTTATCTTAAATTAAAAATCTCAAAGAACTCTATAAATCTTAATGTTTGGCTCCTCCTAGATCTCCTCTGGAGTAAACCAATTATGAAAAAATTCCTTTTCTCCCTATCTGAGCCAGAGAGTGAATAAATCCTTATCATACACAAAGCAAGTGTGGGTCATCTGTAGCTTGAGTGTTTTATGCGGTCCAGAGGAATGTAAATGATTCGTGATAAAGACTCCGGCAGATCACAAGTTGTGCCACGTGTGCCACATCTACAGATTAATGGAAGTGGAATCTCAAATGGTTTGAAAGCACAGAAGCCTGTGGTGTGAGGTTGAAGTCTCACTTTGAGTTCAAGGATGTTGATGAGGAAGTTAATCCTTTTGAGAAGATGACCTGGGATTGAAAACCAAAGAGAAAATTCAGCCACTGGCTCAAAATACATGAACAGGTTCTCGTATAGTGTAAAAGACATATCATTATTAAAGGTACGTGCCTGTTGGTATCAGTTAAAGATGTGCTCAATCTGGTAATACAGCAATGGCCATATTAAACACAGAGACAGACAGACCAAATTTGTATTAGTCTTTGAAATATATTCATCCTGGGATTGCTGTCACCCTTTGTCAGGAGAATGAATCAGTGGTACTGTTCATACTTTTCTGCTTTAGGTAACTACTCTTTTGATAATGAATCTTTAATGATAATTGCTCTTCTAATAAGAGCATTTTCCACCCTTTTTAAAGCAGTACTTTCTCGTGAAAATGGGTTTAACATTAAAGCTTCAAGACCTATGTATTTTTACAATTGATAAAGATCTCAGTGAAGGACAGAGACTTGAAAATTTGGGCAAAGTGTCTAAGACACAGAAGATAAAAATTAAGTGTAAAGAAAGATGCACGAACTGTTATTTCTGATGCTCTCTACAACATGTGTGAGTAATGTCTTTAAACCTAATGCTAAACCTCACCTCAACTAACATTTGATACTTCATAAAATGAGTGATAAAATATCCTTTTAGCCTTATTCTTTTATACAGACAATGTAAATCTTCAAAATAATTTCTATTTAGGGGCAAACACAAAATATCATTCTATGGTTTGATAACAGATCTCAATGACCATTCCAAAACATTGTCTTTAAAAACTCAGCCCAGTTATGACAAAGTTAGATACAATTGCTTGAATTTTTCAAACAGAATTCAGTGTTTCTTCAGCATTAGGTCTCAGAGAAGCTTTTTTGGCAGCAAAACTCAGTGAAGCTATGGTATAAACAAACCCTATTTTGCAAAGCTGTATAGTAACTCTAAGTCCTAGACATGTAAGTCCACATGTTCAGCCAGCCTTGTAGGAACATATTCATCCTTACTGTGCTGGAGTAACAAATGCCTGCCAGTGCTACATGAACGAGCAACTTACATTTTTAAGTAAATAAATATAAATTGCAAACCAACAAACATTAATAAAATGGGGTTTTGTCACTCCTGGAACAGAAGTAATAGGTGGAAAGTTCTGGGCCTTGCAAAATTATATGACTTGTTCTGCTTATAACTACCTGATTGCAATGACTCCCGTTTATTTCCTTAGCTAAAATGATCTGTGCTGCAAAAACAAACTGGGTATGTGTGCCAGCCCTCAACTACAGATTTGATCCAGAACCAGCGGGAATGGGAAAGGAAACGAAGGAGTGTAACAGTGCATGTGGGTAGATCTCTGTGCAAGTGTGAGCATGAAAGGCTGCATCACAAATTCAGAAACGTGATGTTACTAAAGTAATTTGGCAACTGAAAAAAAAATTTAGGGTTGTTTTGGTGTGCATTTACTAGGAGTTGAAATGACAGAGAGGAATTAGTGACCACTGAGTTCCCTCCCCTGCCATTGCTTCAAGAGAACATGCCCACTGTACATAGCTTGTGAAAGTATAAATATTTTACCAGTAAGTAGTTTCATGACAGTTAAAGCCATGTGCAGGAGCTGTTGCAGCATGTGCCTGAGATGTGACTCTTTCAGTGAAAATCTATTTACAGGATGTAGCATGTGATTTTAATTGCAAGTATGTTCCTTCTTCTTTTTAAATTCCCCATGCTTTCACATATACCATTAAAAGATTGTCATACGAGCTTTCATTGCACTCTTTGGCATGTCTTCTAGAATGAGAGGAGAAAAAAAAAGTCCCTGTTAGTGCCAACAAAATCACATACCAAAAATGAGAAACAGATAAGACAGCACATTCAGCATGAAGCAGAGTGGGAGAAGAAGTCAGATAACAGAAGATCCAAACTCTTGTGCTTTCCACACTCCACTCATTCTTTTTTAGGATTGAATTTGTCCTCCTTTTTTTCTTGGGATGATCTTCCTAATCTGACCTCACCTCCAAAAACTGGGCATTCCACTCCATTACCTGAGAAAGCTCAGGAAAGGACTGAGGGAAGGATGAGGGGTTCGGGAAGCGGCTCAGTGCATTTAGGACATGCATTTGAGAAGGAAAATATTTCTGGGGACTCTGGGCAGCTAAACTCTGCCTTTGAAAGTGTAGAGGAAACAATACTGCAGGTTTCAAGGCATTAGGCTTAATAACACTCAATAATTCAGGCTTTTGGATTTATATGCACCATATAAGCAAACTTAAAATGATTTTGCTATTAAAAAAATTGACTCTTTAATGAGCTCACTGTATATTTCAGTGGGAAACATTCACAGTCTCCTCATTCCTGCTTCAGGCTGGTGGTATTTCACTAGATGTCTCTTTAAAAAGAGACTCTCATGAGGGAACAAATGATAAAAAAAAATTAAAAATAGGCATACCAAGAATTACAAAACTGCAGCTTGACTTTTGTCAGTAATTTATGGCAGAACCTACTAGTTTTGCATTTCTTTTGTCTTTGAGTGTATTTTATTTCCTAACCAGAATTTTTTTCTGTCCTTGATGAACCTTTTAGCAACATTCTACTTTATTTTTGTAGGGCAAATTTATAGTCAGGAATCTCAAGGAAAAGTAAAGAATGTGGTATGGTTTTCATAAAAGATAAAAACCCCACAAACAACCCTGACATCACAATTTCTTCCTGTCAGTGTCTATTCTATCCACATTTCAGTGAACATTTGTCATCACAATGTCTTATTGGAAATAAGAAACATCAAAAATTAAACTAATCCACAATGTCCTGCTATGGGATCAAATCCAAACTCCCCTAAAAGTTAAGACTTTGGTGTTGGCAAGTACAAATCTCAATTGTTGAGTGCAGCTGCAAGGTTACAATTTATATTCAGAATAACACAAATTTTCCAGTCAGGAGTGAGAGAAGATAATTTCACTGGTTGTTCTACTGAAGTAAATACGAAAAATATCCCGTTCAAAGAAGTCAGCATAATTTGACCCTTTGTGATGTGCAAAAGTACTATTTGTGGGTCAGAGTCCATTCCATTATGAGCATGATCCTGCAGTTTTGCCCAATTTAATTAGTACTTTCCTACTTTATTTGCATTGTACCTTTCCCATGTGGTAAGAGCATTTAAATTATCAGAACTAACTGGAAGTAAGAGTCAGATGAACCTAGGCAACATCAGCACAGGCTGGCCTTGACCAAACAATAAAACTTCTCCAATTGGCAGAATAAGTTTGAAGAATTTTCACATTTCCTTTTTCCCAGTCTTCTCTGCTTCAATGTGATGTAGAAAGGGTCTAAAGGTTTCCAGCCTAAAATAACTTCTTCTTAAGCAATTTTGTAGGAAGAAATCTTCAAAAATATCAATAAATTCACATAGTTGTATTCTATGTACTTGCTTTTATTTGTACCGTTGAGAATGCTATGTGTCATGGCCTGTGGCTTCGTGGGAGACCTGACATCTTTCAAAGACATGATGAAAGTGGGAAAACCTGCTGCAGTCATTGTATTGCACTCTGGAAGTCACACATCGTGTATGTTCCACCACGTACACCAGTAATGACACAGATGTCTTCTCCAACAGTGGTTAAAAGTGAGGAGCTTTCACTCTTTTTGAAGTAGAAGTTCATATTCTCCCTGTAATGCATCTCTGCTTTAAATGGCTCTCACTTCCAAAATCATGTGAGCAGAAAGTGGCATTCTCTGAGTAGTAGTAATTTGTTAGTCTGTTTGCTTAAACCTACTTTCTGGGATTAGCTCTGTCCCACTTTGTACGTTCTGGATTGAAGGTTAGACAAGGGTCAAGTAGGCGATTTCAACACTATCTGATACAGGCTTACCCGCTCCACTAAAAAGGAAGCTTTTCAACCAATCCAGTATAATGCTTCCATCTCAAACTCCGCTTTGTTTTGTTTGTATGTGTAAGGAGGTTTGAGGGCAGGAGGGCACAATTTTAAACCCCAATTCACAATTCCATAACATTCATCATTATCTTTCTATGTGAGGCTATTATTGCCTTTGTCACAAAGCCCACTGTTCAAACACACCCAATTCCTCAGTACAGGCCATGTTCAACTGGACTGAGTCATTGTTGAAACCTCCCTGATTTTCTCACCCACGTGCACACCTATGATTATAGGAATGGCAAATACTCCTACATTAGGTTGGGATTACCTAAGTGGCCTCCAAAATTGAGTACATAAAACACACTGAAACATCATAGGAAATAGATTTACAATATCTTAAATAAATGACTGTCTGCAATTTTTTAAGGACCAAACTTCACTCTCATCAAAACTTTGATTTGATCCCAGTGAAGAACACTATGAGCACTGTGATGCACCCTCTAGCTGTAATCCTTAAAGGATGGATAAACAAGCAGGTAGGCACAGACAAACACTAATCTTTCCCCTTCACTTGTTTAAGAATCAGATGTGAGTACCACTATAAGGAAACTATGCAAAATGAGGTTATAAAGAATTATTAATTATGGCCTTAAACTTTATTAGATCATTTCTTTGATCAAAAATAGCAATGAGTCAAATTGAGCCTTTTAAAATATAAAACCTGAGTTTTATTGAAAAGGCAGAGCTAAAACTTGCACTGTTGAGGTATACTTTCTTACTGAAGTTCTTCTTTAGATGTGCTCAGGAAAGCACAGAGAATGTAAAACTCCCTATACACAGAGTCTACAAAAAGCAAATTCTCCATGGATTTGTTTAGGTTTACAGAAGGCACCATGGAATTTAAGGCTGTGCTTTGAGCCCCAGTGACAGCTCTCCATACCAGTTTCTCAGCCTTGTTTCTCTCATGGTTTCATTTATATGCTATTTGTTTTTGACCAGGTTAAAAGTTCCAGCTGGTGGGGGAAACATCAACCTTAAGGTCATTGTATGGAGCTTTAGTTAACTTTCTATTCCTGAGTAGGAGATTAAAAAAAAAAAAAAAGAAGGGTAAAGGAAAAGGGAAAGGGCAAAGAGAAGGAGAAAAGAAGAAGAAACATGACCTTCCTAGGCCAGGGAGATCAAAAGTACACAAGCCACCATTTTGGAGGTCAAACTGAAAAGATTGAGTGGTCCTCAGAGTAATGTGGTGGCCCCTCAATATTTATAGTAGATAGCTGCTGAGGGAGAGAATTGAATTCTGACCTTCCTAATTCACCAACAGAGGTAAGAAGTCATCTCCAGCACAGTGGAATTACACAGCACATAAAGGAACTCCCCCTTCAAGATTATTTATTTGGGTGAACTCTCTCTGTATCCCACAAAAGGCTACAGCATGCTTGTTTTGCAAAGGGATCATGTTGTCTAGTTCCAAAGCAAGCACATTAGAAGAATTCCACATAGACTTCATAATAAATCCACCCAAGGCCCAGCACCCACTGGCTGTTGTGTGAGAGGTTTTTTATTTATTTAACCGCCTAAAAAAAAATAAAAAATTGCACACATAATGAGGCAATGTCCTTCCCTTATGAGAGGAGAGTTCAATAGTTTAATTTTTGTTAACCAAAATCCCTTGTACTAAGGTAAATTACATTGCATTTTCTATTACTAGCTCTGTTAATTGTCAGGCAATAAGAGTTTATGCACTCATCCAAAGCAGCAGAGAATTTCCCATAATGTTACAAAATAAAACCTGACAAAGCACAATAATCTTTAGTTTATTGATGTGCTGCTAGGCTGTGGAAAGCATAAGATCTGTAATGTGCTTTTGGTTAGGAAATTGGGGCCTAGAAAGATATACTGGGAACAGCAGAGGAATGTTGGGTTCCAAGTATATATATACGTATCCATGTGTGTGCATAAACTAGGTTGGTTTTTTTCTAAGGAAAATGATGATAAAAGACTTTAGCATCTACAGTAAAGGTTTGAAGACTGAAAGAATAGTAAAGAAAGAAAGTAAAAAGTGTGTGAATGCAAATAAAACTTGTTAGTTAATAGCGTTTCTGGTAAATAGGATTTAAAGACAAGATGGAAACTACGCAAGTATAAGATTTACT
Organism: Formicarius rufipectus; assembly: GCA_013399695.1. NCBI lineage: Eukaryota > Metazoa > Chordata > Aves > Passeriformes > Formicariidae > Formicarius > Formicarius rufipectus. The sequence goes on from VXAU01002736.1 coordinate 3,437,506, forward strand.
ACCTTGGGTGGGACATTGGATGTTTCACTATGTTGAGGTTGACCCAAACATCTGCAGTTAGCTTATGTATCTCTAGTAGTCCTGAAAGAACATCTATCCACATATACCTGTGTGCACCCAAAACCTGCTTGGCTTTAACTAGACAGCCTCCTTTCACCAAAGCCTAGAAAAAACTCTTGGAAAGGTTGGAAATATTATTTCAAAGCTATATTTAAAATAGGTGGGGATTTGGGAATCTCAGCTTTGAGAGAAATGCCAGAAGAAAACCAAAAATAATTCCAGCTCATGTTTGCAAAAGAACACGTAGACTTATGATTAGGTAAGGTTCTTGCCTTCTTTTGTGACTTCTTTTCAGAATCTTTCTTGAGCATGAAATTGCAAAATGAAGGCAGTTTCTGACACCCAAAGCCTGGGTCCATCATTCTGAGCTTGTTTTTTTCCAAGCCTTGATAAAGAATATTTATGCCAAGGACAAACAAACAAACAGGGTTCTTTCTTCCATTTTCATAGGAGAGGTTTTAAAGAAAATTGGTTTCCATATCGTCCATAGTTTGGTGAATAACTGATTATGCATTAAGAGTGGGTTCTTAACAATGCAGAAGTGGCTAAAACGTGGACTTTTTCTTATGTATTTTCCAGTAAGAACCAGCATGACTCTTGCCCTTTAACAGGCAATGATGGAGCGTGATCATGTACATTTCTGCTTCTCAGAGCATTTATTTTAATTACAAGGGCTTATAAACAAATATGGAGAGGAAAGAGAAGGAGGAGGAGGTGGGGAGGGGTTGTCTCTTTATTGTCCTGATTTTGCATTTAAAAAGTAGAAGAGAAACACGGAGAGTGAGATTCTCTACCTTGCAATAAAAGATGGCAAGGTGATAAATTAGTGCTCTCAACTGAAATTGATTACTTTGTGTTCCTACCCAGTTCATACGGCAGCAACACAGATGCTCTGAAACCCAGTAATGACACATTGGAGAAAAACCTACCAGGTTGGCCTGGTGGAACATTCTCCCCTTTCCCTCCCACCGGCTCAAAGGATAAACCACCACGTGCTCTGCCTACACTTGGGAAAGTTACACACACTCAACACCCCAAGACTCCCACCTGGAAACTTTTGAGCCAGACTAAGGAGGCTAAATGATAAAATGACAAATATCAGTGGTTTTTTCCTTTTCTGTGCTCCTGGATGTAGCACTAATACTCAGAGGGAACTGCTTATGTAGCAAAAGGTTGAAGTAAAATCTACTCACCTTCAGGCAATTATACCTGAGACAGTGCAAAGAAAACAAGAAACAAGGCATGGTTTATCAGCCTTCCAGGATTCCATCTGATACATTCAGATTCAACGGGTATCGGGTTTTAAAACAATAATATGGAGTTCTGTAATGGCTAATCTGCTGTGGAACTATTGCTATTTTATCTTTACTAAACTGGGAATTGACTGCTTGCATGGCATGATGTTTTTGACCTTCAGTAGAAGAAGGAATCGTGTTCACATGCCGCAGGATTGTTCTTAAAGTAGAAAAAGCACTTGGGGGAAAAAAAAAGAAAAAAACTAAAACCAACCAACCAAACAAACAAAAAACCCCAAAACCTGCTGAGCCATTTATTTTTTCTTATTTGTCAGATTTCCAAGTACTGAATGTATAAGTAAGGAGAGGTGCCAATGTGATGGACCAATTAAGAGCTGGAGGATATCAGAGTAGCACCCTAAATTTCTGCTATAGATAATTGGTTTTTAAAACCAGTGAGAGGAACCAGAATGAAGGAAGACTCAAGCAAGGAGATGAGATTTAGTGTAATTATTCAAATGTATAAATGTTATAAATTTCCTTTGGTAAAAATGTTTTCTTTAGTGTCATCTTACTTTCTCTTTTCTTCACTTGGCTTCAATAAAGATGATCAAAGTCAAGAGACTTTCCCAGAGAAAGTCAGCCAAAAGACTGAGTCTTCTTTACCCACATACATTGCTGTACCTGCCGTGATGTCCCAGCATTTCTACTGATTTAAATCCACTCTGCCTTTGTCTCCAAACCCTTTATCCTGGCAAGGGAAGGACAGAAGACCTCAGACACCTCTGATCATGTATGAAAAATGTCTTTTGCAAATTGCCCAATCAAGTGGCCTCAAACCAAAGCTGTTCATAAACTTTAAGCAAAGGAGACTCAGAGTTGTCCTTTAAAAGGAAGTCTTTCATTTAGCAGTGACTGTATAATTTAGATGAATGGAACAAGCTGCATAAAATTATATGTAAGAAAATTTAAGCAGACTCTTGTTGAGGTAGTTTTCTTACATTTCCCTATATTGTATAAAATAATAAATTATTTGAATAGTTCTATTATCTGTCCTTAACTGAAACATACAGTGCCTGTCCTAGTTCCTCAAAAAGCTTGTTAATATGCAATCACCTAGTACAACTGCTAAGTTTTTAAAGGTCACCTATGTTTTATTCATAAAGGGTGGTTTTCTGGAGAGAAAAAGGTTACAGTGTCATGTAATATCATATTCTGATAGAGGCTCAGCTTCAAAAATGTATTTCCTAACAGTTTGTAGTGAAGAAAGGTACATTTGTTTGGGGCTCTTAGTTTGCCTGAGATTTACCATGTTCCACAAAGTGTTTCCTGGCTGGGAACAGCATATAATTTTTCAGACATATTTAAAATATTTAGACATTACTAGTGTCTCTCATTTGCTCACTACACCAGTTTTAGGATAAGAGTTATAATGGCCCAAGAAAATTTGTTTATTCCATTTAAAATGATAGTAGCAGGAAACTGTGAACAAATCTTGGGACTTGATTTGGTAGAATAACTGCAGTCTGGTGAAAAAAGCATAAGCCCTGAAATAAAGCTTTGGCATCAAAGTCTGACCTCTGTGGCATCTGTCTCTATGGCAGTGTTTCTTATCCCTGCTCTATGACAATGGAATATGGGATGTGCATAGATACCTCTTTCATAGGACCCTGCACATTTCATAATATACTGAGCATTCAACTTTCATCTCAGAATAAATTCTCAGATTGATGCTACCTCCAATGTCTGCCTTAGATGACAACTGTTGTCTTTATTCTAGAAAACTTGGTTCTGTCTCTCAGGGACAAAGCAGAAAACCACTCTGTAGCTCAGACCTGGGCCATAAATTAGTTTCCGCTCTTCCCATGCTTGTAGTGGAGTTTCCATGTTGATAAAGATCCAAGACTTCACACAACCCTATTTGGTACAGAAGACCAAACTCAAATTTTGCAGAAATACTAATCTATAAGACAGCAGTATGTGTTATGATTTCCACAAAGAAGACACTATAACTTTCAGGAGGAGTATGATGGAGATACAGTTTATTTATTTGTCCAAGTTTCCCTTATTTCGTTAACCAACTTTCCCTTGGGAAGGACTCACTGAAATGAATTAATTTGTTTTTCTTTATAGATTTTTGTTTGTCACAGAATGGGTGGTAAGGCTTACTATTAAAAGCAGTTCCTATATGAAATGTGACCCAGTGAGTTAAATGGTTTGTTTCAATGAAAAACTCCCGATTTGAAAGTTCCAGCAACACTGGCATGGGTGCCAAATTCAGTGAGGTTATGAAAATAAATGTGAACCCTTCAAAACACTTGAAACACAGGCAATTGATGTAATAAAACCATTTTGCTTAGGACAGAGTAAGCTGACTGTTGTTATTCACTCTGTCTCCAGCTGAACTCAGAGCTAAAAGCCACTTTACTTGCTGATCTGGGGATCTGCTGTATTATTAGCATTTTATTCAATTTTGAGAAACGTGACATTGCATTTGTAAGTGGATGTTGAAGCTCTGCCTTTTTCAAATGGACGAGGTCTTTGGAGTTATTAAATTATTGAGGAAACAGTTTGTCCCAATTTTCAGACCTAACTTGGCTTACTAAACAAATTTCAATGTAAATAAGGTTCTAAATCTATGCATTCATTAGTGCTGTTTAACAGCAATGACATTTCTTTGGCAAGAAAGCTTTCTTTGAGAGCCTATTTAGCCTCGGGTCACTTTAGCTGAGGCCCCAATGGCAAAGAGAGAGAAAGAAAAAAAAGTGTTCATGTCAATAAAAGTTTTGTTTTCACTTTTTCTCTAATGGCCCAGTACAAAACTTGAGTTTGGCAACTGATGGAAAGAAGAGGGCCAGAGTAAAGAATGTGTAAGGCAAGATTGTATGGAGTCTGGAGTGCAAATAAAGCTTTTTTATTCCATGTTTTCATTTCCCATACCAGAACATCATCTTAACTGTGACAAAATTATGTCACTGTGAAGATACAGGCCAAGACTTGGTAGCTTTGAACAGAATCCCCCTCAGTGCACACTGAAGCAGAAAGGATAATCTAACCTTGGAGGTGAGGCTTTTTTCATATGTCATGATCCACCACTTCCTGCCACTTTGTGCCATCTGAGACTCATGTCCAGTAAAGGGTAATTAGAAATCAAGTGCTACAAGACTGCCAGTGAACTCACCTCTGTCACAGAGCTGTGGTTAATGGGAGTAGAGTGGCTTCAGAAAGATCAATGCAGGATATTTTTCAAGGGGTAGAACATTTTTGCCTGAGCAACAGACCACAGGTGCAGGTATCTGCAATGTAGACAGTCTTCTCATGCTCCAGTAGAAGTCTGCATACACCTAAGGATCTGTGGCTGCGGATTTGCTGTGAGCTCTGAGAGAAATTCCCTGTCTCAGAAAGATCCCCCACAGAAAACTCAGTTATTCTAAGTTTCCAGAGAATGGGAGGAATTTATCACATTTTTTTCCTTCCCAAACTTTTGCAGAGTGTGTGGTCATTGCCACTGCCATTCTATCACGTAGCATGCATTATTGCATAACTCCTCTGCCTCTCCAGGTGACTTAAAAATTGACATACTATACAAATGGCTGCATTGCAGCTCCTTGACTCTGGACTAGGTCAGCCTAGAAAAATAATCTGCTACATATTTCATAAATAAACATAGATACGAAGTTTTGGGTCATAGGAGAATAAGTCTTTCTAATATGTAACCCGTCACTTAGACTTGTTGAACTTTTGTCTTTTTAACTCCAATACTTGTATAATCTTTAATTTATTTTTCTTTAATACTTTGGTTTTAAACTTTAAATTTCTTTGGTATGGAAAAGAGTTATTTTCACTCAGATGAGACTAGAAGTCACATCCAGGCTGACATCAGACATGCAGCTTCCATCCCTAAGAACATGTTATATTTGAATTTTCAATATAAATCTGAGTTCATTAATATCTTCATGCATCTGATCTCAAGCAGTTGACTTGTTAGTGCAATATACAGACAAGAACCAACAAAGTTGGACAGGGTTTGAAGCAACCTGGTCCAGCAGAAGATGTTCCTGTCCACAGCAGAGGGGTTGTAACTAGATGATCCTTAAGGTTCCTAACAAATGATTTTATGAAGAAAAATAACAAGGATTTGAACTCACATTTATCAAGTTCATACTAACAGGCTCATTGCTGGATTAGTCTTCATTTTTGTTATTAGCTGACCTGCTTGAGGGGTAATATTGCTGAATATTAGTGCACTGAGATTCACAGAGTGCATGCAGTGCTTGCATTCAATCCAGCCCAGAGTTGATGCCATCTGCCTTTCACCAATGGAAGCAAAAATATTTTAAGCATGAGCTTCTGCCTCTTCCCTGTGAAAGTTTTTTGTTCCTTTATCTTTTCTCTTCTCTTCCTGCTTGAGAAGCCAAGTGCAGAGCCTTGGTTGGCAAGGGATGAAGGAAAAAAATAAAAATAATAAAAAGATCTCTCCAGGAATGTTTGTTTCACTGTATTGTCTTTCCTATAACTAATTATTCTGGCTGGACAAAAAATAAAATATAACATAATAAACCATAATAAAAGCCTATATGTGTGTTGGATTCTCCAGTTTGCTAGGAGCCAAAATTTTAGGTACATGAAGGGGAAGAAGAAACAGTCCTCTTCAACCCTCAGCCAAAATATGAACATCTCACTTGCCAGCTATTCTCCACCATGATTATCTGATTGACATACAAACCAATAATTCCTATCCTGCTCAGGAAGGAGAACACATACTTCAAACAAACTATTCCCTGGTGCTTGCCTGTATCAGTGGCTCAAAACACCACCTGGAAAACACAGCAGCTAAATTTCCCCCATAAGCACAGCTGTGGCTCAAGTTTTATGTGCCAGCCTCCAGTGAATCTGAAGAGGAGCACTATTTCCAAGTGTTACTGCAAGGCTACTACAGCTCCTCCTCTAACTTCCCATCACCGTTCCTCCCTCTTGTCTTCCAGAGCTGCTCCTTAGCTACAGAAATGGATGAACCCTGGAAATGACGGGGAGTTTCATGGTTTTCCACAAATCTGATGTTTTTGCTTGAAGGACACCACATTTCTTCAGGTGAGGGGACTGGTGCAACTAGAAATTATGGAAGGTACATACAGCCTTCGGTTCCAGAAGAAAGGCTAATAATTAAAAATGTGTTTGAATTTTTTTATTCTTAATCTGTGACTTTTAAAAAACTTTAACTAGGAAAAAGACAAAACAAAACAAAAAACCAACGAACCAACCAAACAAACAATAAAGAGGCCTGTGTTATTATATCCTTCATCTGTGAAACATGTCCAAATATCACAAGAAACATAGTTGAATGATAAGCTTGACTTAACTTAAGACATCAAGCCTATAGCAGAGTAAAAGTTGAGATTTCTTAGGAGAAGTCTGATTTTAGCTTACCTTGTGACTTTGAGCAGGTAACCTCTGCCTGAGCCCAGCCTTTGGATTTACCGCAACTTTTAGCATAAAACCCCCACAAACCAAAATTCTAGAATGGATAACTACTAGAAAATTCGAGCTAGAAATCCAAATGTGAAAATGGACCAGGGTTTATCTGCGTGTTCCCACGTTTCTGACTGTACTGGAAATCCTGTGCTAGAATTATGTCAGCTTTTCTTCATCTATCTAACTGTAGAAAATTTAAATCTTTCAGAACTATTTTCTTTCAGATGTGATCCAGGTTTCTGTAGATGTTGAGATCAGTAAGACCTGCAGTCCCTTAAATGAGCAGACTGCATCCTATAACTCACATGTGGGACATGTGAGGGCACACATGTGAGGCACAGCTACACTAACCACACTAAGTGGCTCTTGCTGAAATATAATGTGCCACTCTGGAGTTCTGGATTGTTTTCCACGATAAAAATACTCAAAAATTGATAAATATGTAGATCTTTATCTCATTCTTACAAACAAAGCATCAAACCACTGATGTCTGCTTTCTGCTCTTTTCCACTTTAGGAATTTCAATGTTAGGCATATGTGATTTTCTTTTCTCTGTATATTATTTAAAAAAAAAATATAAAACAGCCCATCCTTTTTAAAAAATGAGCTTTGGTAATGTGGTAGAAAACCACTGCAATGAAGCTGCTGTTTTAAAATCCTTATTAATTATTATCGTGATAGACATATCCAAGGAATTTCAATTTCAGAAGCCTCTACGGTCAACTAATAACTTATTAAATATTACTCAGTCATTAAATATCTTCAGTTCAAAAATGAATATTTAGGGGATAGACATCTGGTAATATATCTTAATCCTATTTTTAGATTAGATCCTCTTAAGAAATTCCCATATGCTTTTAGATAAAGCTTGAACCTTGCTAATCTTTCTGAATATTCTCTGCCTGCTGCTATGTACACAAAAGCCCCTAAAAGCTGTACTCAGGGGTTGTGTTTAGGTTCAGATTTCACAAGGTAATTGCACTCCCTCATTTTCATGTGTTTTAGCACTAAAAACACAATGAAGGAGGAGGTGGAAGGAAAAATCAGGGGGAGTCCGGCAATAATGCTTGCCTATTAATGAAATTATTACAAATGGACTAAAAGTCAGAATCAAAAATAACCCTGACATTAATGGACTGCTTATTTGAATCAATTGGATAAGAAACTGCTGCGTATTTTGGGAGTAACTAACAAATATATGATTAAATTAATTCCCAGCATTTAAAAAATGCTTGAAGTGATCTCTAATATAAACCAATGGTGGGTGGTGAGCGTCTTTAGTAATGTTCCTGGGTTTTAACAGCATTGCTTTATCTAAATATATTTCTCAGAGTCACAAACCCTAAAAGGTATAAAATAAAGTAGATTGAGATGGATTAGGTTAATTAATGGGTATGAACTGGCCTTTCACCTCAACAATTGTAGACAAGTTCAACCTAAGAGCTTAAATCAGAGTTTGCTGTTCTAAGCTCTAGTAGACATTAATTCACATCATATAATTTGGCAGAGTTGGCCCAGAAATGAACTTGCCATGGACTTGACCCTCCAAGTCAGTGATGGGGCAGCAAACAAAGGAAAAAACCAGGGAGGTATAAAAAATAAAAAGAAAGAAAACCATGTCTCCCAGCTGCTCCCCTGACTAGTGGATAAAATCAGAGCATTTTGAGGGTTTACCCATACGAATAGCACATACTTTTATGTGGAGATGTACCCTTGGGATCCTAAAGGCAAACTAAGGCATTGAGGGGAGTCGTGGGACACATTGGGCAGTTTCAATTGGAGACTTGATTTCAGGGCACTCTTGGTGAGACTGTGCCTTGGCCAACGTGTACTTTGAACTCACACCAGTGGAATTCGTGTGTTCACACAATTTCTTTGCACTTACATCAACCAAACCAAAGCTTTGCAAACGTACACAGTCGCACAGGAGTTACACTATCAGACCAATTTCTCTGCTCTTATTTGCATGCCTGCAGCTCTGCAGGGGGTTGCACACATAGAAAGGGAACAGAAATAAATAAATTGTATTAATCCTTTTGTTTTGTTTTTATTATCTACCTGGAATTCAGGCATGAAACCAGCAGATCATTATTCACTGATAACTACATAGGCAATAGCAAAGTGTTCCACAAATAAATCTTTTGCCTGAATAAAGCCAGGGCAGTCGTAATACGCATTTAATGGATTTATCAGTTTTACATTAAATGCCTTTTATTTGAAAGCACCAATTAATTTCATTGATGCTCCCTCTAGGTCTCGGCAATGCTGTGTATGGAGGTCTCCTCCCTCAGCCACCTCCACCTGGGGAACACCGTGCATTTGCAGGTGAACGGAAGCATCCATCACATTTATTTGATTATAATAAGCAAATATAGCAAGCACCACCCCTGCAAAAACAAATGTGGGAGCCTGTGTGTCTTTCACATTCTTTCCTGGTGCCCCAGTTGACCTTCCATGGTGGAGATCAGCAGCAGGACCAAGCCCAGCACACCTCGACAAAGTGGGCTGGTAGGAATCAGGGAGCTGTGGTGGGCTGAGTGGAGGACAGATTTAAAGGAAGCCCCTCTGTTAAAAACCAGGTCAGAAGAATAAGATGAAGCATTCCTCTGGGCCTGCAGGATGGTGGCAGTTATTAGTGAATATTTGTACATTTGGCAGCAGGATTATTGTTTCACTGCTAATATGACTTTATTTTTTTTCAGCCCTGGGTGGCTGTAGTATAAATCAGAGCCTTTTCATGAGGGTTATTGTTTAAAAATGAAAAAAAAAAATTAAAAGGAATTCAGTGTTCTAAAAATAGGTTAGTGCATTTGGAATTGCGTTCAGAGACCAGCAACCACCGATACCACCACAGCCTGACTGCTTTTAACTTTTGACATGCTGTAGGCTCTGTGTGCAAGCCAGCTGTAGAAAATATCCTCTGTTTCTACAGAATTGGGATATGCAGTAACAACAAAAGGAATATATGTAAGGGACTGACAGTGTCTGGATAATTACTGCAGTTTAATCTGTCAAAAATACATTGCTTTAATAAATTTTGTCAGACACCAGGACTGGGCAAGGAAGAAAAACATAGAAAAAATGGTTATTTCCTAGCCTCACTTTTCCATCTAGATCTACTAAATAGTTTATACATTAATAAAGCATTTGAATTCTTTCAATGGATTTTGCACCTTAGAGGGAATTTCAGTATGAAATTCTGTTAAATTATTGTTCTTTAACCAACTTGTATTGAATTCAGCCAATCACTGATTCACAGTAAAGTTAATATTCTTTCATTCTCTTGCATTTATTTACTATAATTCTGTACATAGTTAAGTCTATTTTTGTTTCTATCTCAGTTCATCCTCTCTACATCTTTTCCACTCAAGATAGGGCTCACAGATGCCTGTGAACCTTATACTGGTCTAGAAACAGTATTTCCCCAAAATCAGTTTGGATGGGGGAGATTAGGTCTGCAAAAGCAGAAAGAGGTGGAACTGGGAGACCAAATATGCGGAGGTTTCATGCTGTCACCAACTCTAAATAACTGCGTTCCCAGAGAGAAGACATTCCCCTGCCTCATTACACAGTGCTCCTGCTGATCAAAAGAAAGCTAGGGAGATATGATCAATGTATGAAGCCACTCTGCCCTTTCCTCCACCCCCCCCTCTTTTTTTTTTTTTTTTTTAATGAAACATGGCATTTTTCCAGTTTGTTGAAATTCTCTAATTGACCTGGGTTACTATTCACTAGTTTTGCAACTCCTGGCTTCAGGAGTAAAAAAAAAAGGTAAAAAATCAAATAACACCAACGAACCAGCATAATCCAAGTTCACCTCAGGTGAATACAGAAATCATGGTCAAAATTTTGTCCTGAGCTCTACAGTACAGTGAGAATAGAAAGATCTTAAAATACTAAATTTACTCCATTTTATATTCCTAGTGAATGAGCAATTAGAAAAAGATCCATAACTGCAATAACCAAACACAAATTTCTCACTAAAACTTTTCAACTGGGGGCTCCTGGCATTCAACTGTGATTGCTCTAAGGAGTATTTCCCTATGCAAAATGATATTCTTGTCTGAATGAGGTTTTATATGTAACTGACATACACTCTGGGATCTATTTACCACACTGAGCTATAGGCAAAGCTTCTTAAAGTTGCAGCTGGGCCAAATTTTATATAAATACTGCATTTGACACCTATAACAAATGCCATAAAGAATGAATAGTCCATGTGAGCAGGAATGAGTACCAGGAAAAGCGCTGGCTACTGATAGAGTGCTGCATGGCATGTAAAATTGGGTCATTGACTTCTGGCCTTTGATAGTCTTGAGGTTAGATCTGGCTTACATCACAAGTGAAATAATCACAGGGGTTTTGCTTCAAAAATTAACACTCAGTTTGATTGAGTTTGACAGAAATAGCACACAGATGCCAAGGACCAAGTCAGATAGAACTGGGTTGTGTAGTGGTGCATCTCTTGATGCAGCATTCTTTGCCCTGAGCCAACAAAAACAAAAGAAACAACCTCATTCTGGTCTATGGCATAAGAAACTATTGAAGAAAAATAGCATTTTTAACAACATCTGTAGCATATAGCATACAAATTGTATATGAGTTGGTGGGACATTGAAGAGAAATAAGACCATTTTAACAAATTAAACAATATTCACTTTCAGATTAGACCAGCCTAAAATCTGCCTGGTCCAAAAGTCCCTTAATCTCATGCTGACATTCTACTTGTTCAATGTTATCTAGTGAAACTACAAACCTCAAAGTCCAACTAGTAGGCAAACTTTCAATATCTGTGTGGTCTCAAAATCAGAAAATATCTGCTTCATCAGTCAGAACACATCTTTTGTCATAAATCAGGGGAGACCTTGGATACAAAACAGTTCTGTGAGGATTTTAAGTGCATGCTCCTTTTAGCCAGATCTAAATTGCCATCAGGATAAGAAGTTTTTCTCATGGTATTTCAGCCGCCACGTCTGCTCCCAAACAGGAAGCGCTGAAATGTGTACAAATAACTTCATAAAAAATAATTCAAGGCACCACAAATAAAGAGAAAAACATTGCACTAACTTTCTCATCCTTTTAAATGACTTGAGCTCCATGAGAATGAAGTACAAATATCTCCCACAAAACAACTCCCTGTTTCTTCTCATGGAAGTCCTCAAACATGACCTTATAGAAGGTTGAGGACCTTGTTAATGCTGAAAGGAGGGGTTTGAATCCCCCCTCCAGATTTAGTCACAAATGTAGGTGGTGGGACGGGTTTAGGTAAAATGTCTTTTACTCTCAGGGCCTGTCCTGAACTCCTGAGTCAAAGGAATGTCCTTCAGATGGGGAAAGTTAGCAACGTAATGGCATAGAAAAAAACTGACTCTGGCCTCAGCTGTACTTTGAGAAGATCTGAAAGCATTTACAAGACTGGCACTGACTTCCTGAGGAGCTGGGAAAAGCGATCTGCTTATTCCCAGCAAGACTGAATCCAAACAGCAAAAATACAGCCTGTTGCTGTAACTACCATACTTCTATTTTATTTAAATGCAAAATTCTTTTCATTATGCCAGAACTAATAAAACTCTAGCAAATGTTTCACTTTAAGCCTTCAGAGATGGAACCAATTCTTTCTGGTTTTGGTTTGTTTTATTGCTGGATGACTACTAGGATGGGAGATCTCATATACCATAGTTTCAAGGAAAGATCTGGATTGTTTTTCAGGCTTTCTCACCAGACAATAGGTAGAGGCACAATGCCAAAAAGACCCCTAATAATTCCTTCTGTATAGAAGCTTGACTATGAAATTAATTATAATTTTCAGATGCAGAGGTGATGATCAATTTACTGCTTCTAATCAGATATGTAGTAGGAATAATTCAGGGGGGGACATTCCCTCGTGTAATTTTGCTGTTATGCTTCTCAGATCAATTCCAAAGGGTGTTCCTGGACTAGAGAAGTGAATACTAAACTAACATGTATTCATTTTCCCATGTAGACATTGAAGAAAAACACAAAAGCACTTGGTTGAAATGTGTTATGAGACCCTCAAAACTTTTCAGAGTATGCTGTGAGTCCAAATAAGAGATTCCACTAAACAAAGAAAAAAAAAAAAAACAAAACAAAAAAACAAAACACAAACAAACAACTAAAAAAAAAATCAGAAAATGTTTCTCTTGTGCAAGACAAAGGAAATTACTTTGATGTCTAGAGATGCAAAGGCAGAACATGCAGAATATAAACTCAGACCCTGGTTTCTCTTTGCTCTGCAGGGGTTGGAGACAGACATCCTGGATGGTTGTGGCCATGTCCTCTTTTCTTCTGTCTCTGTGGATGCTCCACTTTTGCTCCTTCCTTTGTGGTCTGTGGTTTCAGAGGTGGCCAGAAAAGGTGGAGGATTTGGGCTGGCTGGTGATCATTCATGTCTATGATACTCAGTGTTCAACCTTGCCCACCCTCCCTGCCTAAATCAGCATTGAATGGTGAACCTGATTGGGAATGTCTGAGTCAAAATATTCATCCAACCAAATAATTCCTTTTTGTTTTAAGAGATATTTTCCCAAGGAAAGTGTCCTCTCTGCCAACAAACAAAGAAACCACAACCCACTGAGGAAATCCAGTCTAATGGAAGAGGCTTGTTAATGGTTCTTGTTTATGAGAACAATGTTTTGGAGGCAGACCCAAGAGCTGTACACCTAATTTCACTTGCAGAGGGAGTGAGTTTGACAAAATCTTCAGAAGGAAATCAGTCCCAAGCAAATGTGTTTTCTTCCAAAAAACACAGTATTTTCTAAAAATCCTTACTAAAAAGAACTCACAGCTTTGTCTTTTCACACTCTTCTTGGATGACAAAAAGTCAGAAACATTGAAAAGCATCACATGACTCTAGCCATATGATTTAGGATTACATTATTATAATTAGGATAAAACAAACTTCAAAGAGTTTTACAAATTGTTTTTTCTCATTCTGTTGTGATTGCTTTTCTTGTAGGGAAACTGAGGCATAGCCAGGAAAGCAGGCTAAATAGAAAGGGTTCCCAATTTCTATTCAGGTCTCAAAATACATGATTCCAATAGTGAGTATGATCCTACTGGAAACATCTACATGGTCTTTGTAGCCATACTTGAAAAGGCAACCAAAGGCACTGATGGCCCCTATTTGCTTCATCCCACATGACATCCCCATTTCAGTCACAGGCGGTCCTCAGTTTGCCAGTCCTCTCACACGTCCTTGTCCCTGCCCTTTACAAGGGTTTCCTGATATTTTTACACTATTAAATAATATGAAATAAATAATAGGTTCTACCTATTTTTAGATGATTTCAACTCTTTTGAACAGGCAGAACCAGCTCCTGTGGTGGGATACAATGTTGGCAGGACTTCAAATGTTACCACAATTTGGATTTCATTCTCCAAAACAGATTCAGCTTAATTGGATAAATCAATAGGTCCCCCTAAAAAAGTAGTGATAATTTTGGGATGTGTTGAACTCATTGGACATTTAATACATCTATACAGCAAATTACTGTCTGAAATTTCTGCTTTCCCAACAGCACAACTTCCTAAAGGCTCAGAAATTTGGGAAATAACTACTCCATAGACTTTTCCACCACCCAAAGTAGTAGGAGCAGCAGGTGTGATGGAGTTATATTTCATCAGCATGACATAAAACATGGCTCACTGACTTTATTTTAAATACTGTTCTTTCCAAAGCTTTCCCTTATAAAACTACAGGCATGAAGCTGTCAACTGGGGGAAAAGGATACCTTTAAATCTAGCCTGGCATGCATGTGTATATTTATTTTTATAAGTGAAATATAAACGGACATGCTGAGTTCCAAGTGCTTGATGGATAAAGGAATTAAATGATTTCATATATCTCCCTGTATAAATATACAAAAAACTTTCCCCGATGGGTCACAGAGGATTTCATGTGGATGTGAACTCTGTTTACTGTTAGTATTAGGGAAATAGTGGCTTTTTAACAAGTTACTCATGCCTGGAAAAAATCCCAGTATTGAAAGTTGTCCTAGATTCTCTGCCAATTGTCCGTGGGAATCGTCAGGATGGGAAAAGTTCAGATGTGTTTTAAAGAACCAGCTTAATGGAAAATGGGAAGGAGGAAAAAAAAGCTACTGTGTCAATCTCCTGGGTAAGAAGAAGTAAAATGTGATTTGACTGGTTTATTTCTTCCTTTTTTTTTTCCCTTCTTCCCCCCCCACTTTTTTTCAATGCTTTTGAATTTTATTCTCACCCATGCAAAGAGTTTTGTTCAGGTCATTTGTCCTAGTGAAGAATGGTTTTACTTGAGTTCTTGAGCAAAAACAACCCCAGAGTCTCTCTCTCTATCGTTGGTGTGTAATTATAAACTCTCGGGGTTCATTCTTTCACCCCGTCAGGGTGTTTAGTGCTGTGCAGATGCCCTGGGAGTCCTGGGCTATGCCTCCAGGGATTTTGCAAGTTAGAAGTTGATCTCCCATGCATTTGCTGTTTGTCCTTACCCCACCAGCCTGTGGGGAGAGGGGCTGCAGAGAGCCATGTGCTGGGTTGAAGGTCAGCAAAAAGGCTGAGGACCAGCATCTCCCGTGGGGCTCTTTGGGCAGAAAGAGTCAACTCCTGCAGGATCCACCCCCTTAAGAAAAAAAAAAAAAATCCCCAATAATCACTTGTTTTCTATTGCAACCAAGACTTTTAAAACTGAGAGCATTGATCCTGTCACTCCAGAGACCACCAAGTGACTAACAGTACTGAAGCAAGAATCCCTCACGGATGTCACATTTCGAGATGCATTAACCCACTGATTTAGCTTTAAATAGCAATGGTGTTACAGAACATGTCACTAATTATTTGCTTTCCAGCAACAGTGTGGTGCCTTCTGGTACGTGCACACACAAAAAGATGAAGGTTAAGTAGGGGGCTTTCTTCGCCTGCAAATAGACACATTGTGTCATCATGACACCCAATAAATCCACCCGCCATAGGGGGGAAGGACTGCCCTCTTCCACTTAAAATCCCCACATTTTCCAAACCCCCTGTTTTTCTTTTATTTTTCTCTGCCCCCCCCTCCCATCTCAGTACTTTTTGTAGATCCCCCAGTCTGAATCTTGTAAAGTGAAGCAAATAATAAAGATCTAGAACCTGTATCTGATCTCCGTGTCACAAAACCAGACTCAAAAACCTGATTTTGAAAACAAAAAGGAGCATCCAATATCATCTGGAAACAAGCTGTTAGCCTGGATAAATTTTTAACATACAGTGTGGGGAGAAAAATATGGATTTTGTTGTGAATCCAATATTTTTTTCTTCTCAAGACCCAGCCAAAAATTAGCTTCATTTAAAATAAGATTAGTCATTTATGGGAACTGGTCGTACAGTTTGGAATTTTTAAGGGCGTAGAAAAAGCAGCTTTTCAGTATCTTAAATATTTATATTTGGATAAAAAATTACTGACTACATCTAGCAGCTACAGAACTCAACATCATTATTTTTCTTACATAAAATTTTGTTAAACAATAACATTGGATGTTCAGATTTGCCCCCCAACCCCAGCACTCCCTCACACCCCAGCAGTGGTGTTTCCTGATCATGGGGATTTAAATGCCTTGAGTTTTTATCAAATCCATTTTTGGGTTTGCAGTGGGAGATGCTGCCAGTGCTACTCAGTATATTGTCACATACATAAAACTGAGCTGATATTTTTCGGGCTATTTTTGATTTATAGATTTAAGGGGGGGGGGAGGAATGCTTAGATAAAGCTGGAACCCAAAAAAATATTCATTTCATTTGGGGAGAATTTTATTATGACTATTGTTATGATTGTTATTGCTATTATTAGAACAGGAAACTAATTCCTCATGTGAGATAAAGCCTGTTACCATTTTCACACACTCTTCCAAAAAAAAGAAAAACCTGTGTTGAGCAGCCCCAGAGTTGGTGTCATTCACATTACACAGTTTTTATTCCCTTTCCTGGCTCGGGCTCCCAAGATCACTGTGTGATGTTTCTCCTCTGCACATGCCACTGAAATGAATAAGATGCTGTTTATGACAGTGCTCGGGAAGGGACATGAGAGAGCAAGAACATGATGCAACCAGGTTGTGCAATATCCTCTGGAAAGGGGGCTGAGCAGAGGGTTGGGTTTGCTGCAGCTCCCCTGGAAAAGGGTGGACTTACCAAAATCTCTTTGTCGTCAATGCTGAGAGCATCCTCCTCCACGCTCAGCTGGAGGAGGAGGGTGAAATTTCCACAGTGGTTTCAATTAAGTCTATTATTAAAGGTTGAGAGCAGAGAAATTTATTGTTTGACTACATGCAGCAGCAGGCTCAGATCATCCCAGTGGTTGTCACACAGCAGAACCTTCCTTAGGAAACGGATGCTGTGCTATCACCTCACCTATCCATGCCATATTCATTCCTTGTTTGTTCCCTGTACGCAATCTGGGGGACACTTTTGCCAAAGGGAATTGCTGATACATAAAAGAACAACATTAAAAAGTAGGCTAGGCAGGCAAACTGGTTGGTGGCAAATCTCTCAGGAGTCAAAACCCTGAGAAGTAGTTTCCCAGTTAGCTGAATACCTCTTTTTTCCCTGAATTTTTGATTATTGTTTCAGTGCTGCCAGATATCTCAAGTATTTATGATTTTAATGCATTTGTGAAGAAGAGCAGAGACACACTTGAATATTTCTCAAATTCCAGGGAATTTCTGTGTCTTACTTTTTATCTGATTTTGGTATGGAATGAAAAAGCTATTAGTCTGCAAAAAAACACATTTTCAACACAAAAATATGTACAGTTGGGTGAAAGAAAATATTTACTGTGAAATATCAAAGTATTTTCCTTTGATCTTACTTTATCATTTTAAAATTCTACTATATTTGTCTCTTGGAATTTGCCAACTATTTCCCTACGAAATGTGGAACTTTTCTACCTGAGAATATCAAAATGGATTTTTTTTTTTCACCCCAATAAGATGTTTAGGCAAAAACACTTTCCCTTCCCTACTAATCCTTTCCCACTAATAATTTGACAGCTTGGAACAAAGAAAAAAATTGTTCAGTGAAAATTATTGCTGGACATTTTGAAGTCTTTTATCTGGATCAGGGACCTGCTGTGTGGGACTCGAGTGTGAGAGTCTTGTCTTGAAAACAAAGTGACCTGTTCGTCAACTGGTGTTTATACAGAAAATTTCCAACCCAGGGGTCAAAATCAGAAGTACGTTAGAGTCAGTATTTGTTTACTGGCAGAAGATCAGTCTGTTAAATAGCAGTTGTGTAGGCTTTTAACAGGTTCAACTATTCTTTTGACTTCTATCCAGACTAATAATCAGTGTTCAGGTTTCCAACAGAGTATTCAATGCTGGAAATACTTTTGCTCACCAGCAGAGCTGCTTTGCCTGTCCTGGCTGGAGAACAGCAGCTCCGAGGCATCTCTCCCAGAAGGAATTCCCAGCTCAGGACACAAATGGCAATTTCCAATAGCACAAAATTCATAATCTTCCATTAAAACACCTTGAAACCTGAGCATTCAAATACTTTAAATAGGGTACCCAAGCCCCCTTTTCACCTTGCAGGTGGCAGGGGTGTTCCCATCTCAACATGCCTGATAAAACCTCCTACCAAGGTTTTTGCGAGGCCCTAAGATTAATATTGATATAATGTCTCTATATTTCTCCTTGGCACCTGTTGAATTGTTGTACTTGCCCATTAGCACTCCATTTAACATCAGAAGTCAGTTAATAAATTCTTCCTTCCTGCATAGGAAATTGACTAAAAGACACAAAATTAGCTTTTAAATTTTAAAGAATTAAGATCTCTACAACTCACTTTTTCCCTTTATTACATTACCTTGAAAATGAGTGTCAGGCTGCATTCTCAGCACTGCTATAACCTGGAAAGATTCTTTTGCCTTTCAGTCCTCGCCTTTAATGGATAGTGCAGGGAAACAATGTGCATCTTTTCTCAGCCTTTGCCCTCGGGCAGTTCTCAGGAAAAAGCCCAGCTTGCCCAATTGTCCAGGCCTGAGGCCTGAGAGGTCAGAGAGTTCAGGCTTTTGTGCTAGAATACTCTTCTTGGATTTCTTTACAGTCTTTGTCTGGTAACAGATAAATAACTGTTGGTTTGGGTTGGGTTTTTTTTCCTGCTTCTGCAAACAAAAAAGTAGTATCAGCCCCCAGAAGGGTAAAAGAGTAGAGGGAATGGTTCTTTCCTTCTTGGATGCTTTTTATCATTTTTATTTTCAAATACAAAAATTCAAAGATTCATTAGGAACACCAGTTAGCTATTTTGGCATCTTACCAGCTAATTCTGGTTTTGCTTGTAAAATCTTTCTGAAATATGAGTATAGACTGGGACCTCAAATCACACATTCATTGCTAATTATGAATTCTAGATCTGTACCTGTCCTATCAAGAGATGCTCCAAGTCTGCAGCATGAACAGCAGTCTGAAATTCCAAGCTAAAATTAATCAACCTTCAGCCTTGGTGCCCAAGCCACTTCTGAACTTCCCAACTTATGCCCATTCCTGTTTCTGCTACAAAACAGTTATTTCAGAAATATTGTTACTACCAGTTTCCCTGTCTCTGGGAAGATGTGACATATTCACACTTCAAAATAAGCTGCTTTAAAATTGAGCCATTTGTGTGAAAAGGAAAGCTAAAAAAGTGGACATTCAGTGTGTGACATGGAGGCTGTGGAGAGGCTATTGATCCAATTTAACACGGTGCCAATGTCATATGGACAGATGCATATAATTACTGCTGGTGGGCATCATTATTTTAATTTTTATTTTTTTTTTAATATCCACCTGTCTTCATGATTATGTCTCTTTCATCAAGCAGTTTTTGAGGATATATCCCAGTTGGAATATACTCTTGGAAAAAAACTATTCAGCGTTTACACACTGAGCTCCTTCTTCCCTTTAGTCCAGGCAAAGGTTTGGGTTAATAGGGGAAGGTCTAGCAAACCCTCTCTACTCCACAGCCTTGTTGTTGAAATCATAGAAGTCCACAACCAGGGTGCAGAAAGCCGTATTGTATAAACACCCTAATGCATGACACATGACTAAGTGATAAATCCTGACACGTTTACAAAACAAAATGAAAATCTTCATTTGTCTTTAGGAAAGGGAAGTGCTCCCACGTGTTTAGACATCTGCACACTCAACATGTGGCAATTACTGCGCTGAGGAATTGGAGCACTTAACTGCTGCAGCAAATTAAGGCTCCAGTGATCAGTACCTTCTCGACACCACAAACAAAGCAATTGGTGGGTTTAGGGCTATTCAAGTCGAGAGATGCTTCTGAAAGGCTTAATCCCATCAATATAGATTTACCTCCAGCCCAAGCAGTATCAGTGATTTCCGTTTCGTTTCCGTTTCATTTGACTGTACATAACCATCGTATCCTAAAGCAGTTTGTAAGCCCTACTTTTGTATGTTTGCTTAAGTACTGAAATTAAATACACATAATGAAGCCATCTGCAATGAGCAGAATTAATAACTGGCATAACATATTGCTCGGAGATTGTTGACTATACAAACACATAGTACACACACACACACACACCAATCTCCAAAGAACTTGGCATTTCTCAAAACTTTACAATGTTTGTTTCAATGTATCCAAAAATTCTTAGTTCCTAAGGGATTTTTATTTACTTAGACTGGAAAACTCACCACTAAATTTATCTCATAAAATAATCGTTTAGGCTTTCTGTAAAAGGTATACCATTTAAAAGAAAAAATTTAAAAATGCAATGTAAATTACACTTTAAATACCTTGTTTGGGAAAACGATCAGATGTGGAATGTAAAATGCAGAGAGTGATGTACTGCAATGATCATTCCCTGTGTATATCTGGACCTATCAGGCCCACACATAGGATCCATTGAGAGCGATGCTTTTCAGAGTTGCCAATGTTTGTTTGTGGGTGCACAATGCTCAGTTGTGATGACCTGGCATTATCTCCCAGGATTTCCTGCAAAAGCAAAGAGAAGCTAAGAAGCAATCAACACTGGATTGTACCTGTCTTCTATACAAACATGTAAGGATCGGATTATTAATGCCTTCTCAGGCAAACCTATGTTTGTCTTTATTTCACAAGCAATTTTCATATCAGACTGAAAAATCAGAAGGAAAAGCTATGCTGAGCCAGGGTTAAACTGAATTTAGCCTTTGAACTTTTACCAAGAATGTAAAATTAAGTTTAAATTCTCTTTTATGGAGTGACCTCTTTTGACTATTTATGGTGCATATGCATGCACACACATGCACACACAAACACAAATATACTTACATAATCCAATCAAAACATCCATTTAAATTACTGTGAATGGATTGCACATTCCCACATTTCCTTATAAACTGAATGTCACAGAGTGGTAGTACTTTGGCTGCAGTTGTATTATATCACGTTTCTTTTCAGGTTACCAAACACCAGAGAAAATGTAGGGTCTTTCAGTATATTTTAAGAGAACAGAAAGAAAAATTAGTCTAAAATTGACATTTGTTTATTTTTTTATAATTACTTTTGCAGTGGAAAAGGGACAACTGAAAGTGAGCCATATTGCAATAGGAACTCTACAAACAGAGAATTTTAGTCCTTGCCCTAAAAAACTCAGAATCTAATAGAAAGTTAGTGACTCCAATTAAATAAGTATCCTTTCAGGTCCTTTGCTTTGTGGGTGTGGTTGATTATTTCAATTCTTTTGGGTTAAGGGGGAGTTGTTTTATCTATTTGTTTGTTTGGGGTTTTTTTGAAGTTAAAAAATAACTTGAGAAAAAGATTACCTGGTTTCCCTAGGGTGTTAAAAAAGCCAAACAAAAAAGAAAAAAAAAAAACATTTGTAGTCCTGGAGCAAGTAAATCAAGAAGTAGAATAGGGAAATAAAGGAAAAAGCAAATTTGACATTGAAGGTGTCAAAGTTCTCTTAAGTGATAGGTAACAAACAATGCAGGAAACTGCAGGCCTGTTTTTGAGTTTTCTTTTCTTAATTCCATCATTTCAGAGTCTCTGTTTCTTTTTGTTGATGGGAACTATCAAATGCCCCGGGCGTGCACGGGGCACCTGTTGCCTTATCAGATTGGCAGCACCATCTGACTCCATAAGAGCGTGTCACTGACACCACTTCTGCGCACAACCAGGAGGAGGTGTGCTGAGATCAGCATCACCCCACGCCAGTCACCCATCCAAAAGTAGCTTCAGCCTCTTCCCTAGGAGATTCAACATCACTTTAGATGTGCAGGAGAAGCACAGCTCTTGACCACAGCAGACCTGTTAAAAACCAGATCTGCTTTTTGCCAAAGCAGTCGGGAAGGATTTTTATTTCTCACCGCAAATGAGCCAAATTCTGAAGTTCAATTTTTTTTACATATATATAAATAAATATATATATGTATATATAAAAATATAATGCTTTAGGGCTGTTACTAACAGCACACAAATAAATCACTTCTTGTAAATCTACTTAAGCAGTTGGCAGGGGAACAATTTTCTGTTTGTCACTGTTAATGATGTTTGTGGGCCTGAGAAAGCCCACTTTGGGGCTGCTGAATTATTTGTCACAGCAGAGCTGTGTCACCACTGGTACCTCGTGCCATTTCACCCGCAAACATCTGGGTTTCACTTGCTCTTCCTGCTGCTGCATCTCCGTTGCCCTCACGTGCATGAACACTGTGCCAAGGAGGCAGAGATGCAGCCGGCCAGGCCAATGCACACTCAGGCAAGGCTCTTAAAGAGCAACCTTTGTGGAGGGGGCCACAAAGGCTCTTTTTACTTGTAGCCCTTCTCAACACAACCGGCTCATTGCTGATGCTGCAGCAATTGCAGCCTTTCCTCCAGGTGTGGTGGCACTGGGCTGAGCAGGACCCTGCTGGGGGGCAGAGCCCCCTGGAGCTGTCAAATGCTCCATCTTTCTGCCCCAGGAAAAGTCCCTGTGGGTCCTGTGTCAAGAGGGATGCCTTGCTATGCCCCCTTTTAAGAGTGCCATGTATCTCGAAGGCTGGACAGGGAAATTAAGAGGGAAATTGGGGGAAATTTATCTCAGTGCCTCAGGACACCCCTAGGCTGGTTCCCATATGGAAGTCCCATAATGATTTTTTTTTTTTTTAGTGTGGGGTTGGCAAAACAGTGACACAGGCTGTCCAGAGAGGTGATGGATGCTCCCTCCCTGGATATACTCAAGGTCAGGTTGTACAAAGCTCTAGCAACCTGACCTAGTGGAAGATGTCCATGCTCGTGGCAGAGCATTGAACTAGATGACCTTTAAAGGTCCCTTCCAATCAAGTTATGCTCCTATGATACCCCAAGAACAGAACTTTAGGATTCCCTCCTCTAAGGAACGCATTTTGGTGGAGCAGTTACATTAACAGCTAAAGGAGGTCATTGATACTCATTAGTTAGCAGTTTAGGGCATCCTACACAGGTAAACATGAAGAGATTCTTGTCTTTTTCTGAAGTGAAACGTGGTGAATAAGTTCTTCCCAAAGGAGAAAAAAAAAAAAAAAAGAAATGAGAGGAGACATAAAATCAAAACAACTAAACTAAGAAAGAAAATGAAATCAGGGCCTTTAATCTTCTTGATATAGCCAGAGTATTGACAGAATTTCCCAACAGTAGATCCTTCACATACATGAACAGCAGCAAGTGAATTGGGATGCATTTGCAGTACTGTGTGTCATCATGTCTGCACTTTGGATCTCTTGCCTTCCTCCTTGCTCTATTTTTCCTTAGGGGAGAAATGGAAAATGCCAAAGAGCTTGCCTGGAGCGTGGCTACAGGAAAATAAACTCTGCATCTGTAAAGATGAGCACTGCTTTTTCACCTGAGGGTTGCACAGGCAGGCAAAACAAGCATGTGCAAGTTGCACCTTCACTACATTGTGCACAGAACCACTGTGAGGACAAGCATGAAGTGCCAGCCAAACAAGGAATAAGTGCTTGAGTTTCACCAATATTCCACTGAGTTTAAGTAGCCCAGACTGATAGGAAGAGTTTTAGTAAAATCATTAATTTATTTAGGAGCAAGGGGAGAATGACTTGCATCATACTTTTGCTTACTCCAGGAAAAAAAAAAACCCAAAGGTTTAACTAAACTGAGCAGGACTGGTTTTAAATCAATATGAGGAGAATCAGGCCCAATGGGTTAAAATTTTCTATTAAAATGCTTACTTGCACTTCCTCAAACACAGTCAATTTTAACACATGGGAATTAACCTCTTTAATGGTGCGTGCTTCCTTCTTGTTGATGTGGGAGCTGGGTATTGATGTGTGGGCAAAGATTATGTACTCACTTCCATGGGACTGGAGCTGAGTACAGTCTGGGGGGACTGCTGGGAGCTTTATGGCAAGCAAAGAAATTCCTCAACCACTCTTCAGTATATTGAGGAAAACCCAATTAAATCTGACCAGGGACAGCTATAATTTGTTGTCCTGTTCTTTTGATATTATTACTGTGCTATATTTTTTCACTAACTTCCTCCACCTCCTGCCCTCAAGGGTAGCTTGTCTCTATATTTCTAGTTTCTACAGTTACAGTCTGTCGGGGATGTGTGTTCACCCCTTCTTCCTGGAATATCTGTGCATCTTGGCCAAAAAATGTCTAAAAAACTAAGAATATAATGTAATTTTAGCATTTTGGAAAGCTTTGAGAGTCTCAGCTTTCCATGTAATTCACTGCAATTTTCCTTCATTCAAATAGGAGAAGACTACAGGACTTAAGACAAGTGCTAAAGGTCTCAGTTTTATTTGTGTAAGTCTGGAATAAATTCAACAATTTCTCCCGTAGAGGATCTGATCTGCCGTTTTTTTGTAATTATTGAAAACAAATCTGGATGGCCCAACACACAAGTTCAGATAAAATCATACACAAACCCTAGAGAAAACTGGATTGGCAGCTAAATTTTGTATATGGTCTTTATCTCCATCTCACCTCATGTTTTTTGGACTTGTAGGAAATTGGTGACACTTAGAAGCAGATCTGAGTGGAATGAATTGGCCTTATTTGCAGTAACATAAAGGAAATGTGTAAAAATGAGAATTAAAAATCTTCCCTAAGCAAACCCAAAATAAAGCACTTCATTCTTTCTGGGAAAAAAGAAAATAAAAAAATAAAAAAGGCATCCACATGAGAGACGGCTATAATTTTAGTCACACCACTTAATGCAACAGCAGGGCAAAGTCAGAAACCATGAAAACCAGCACAGCAAAGGATCAACAGAAAAGTGTGGAAGGTGGCTCCATCACAAAAATGTTTGAAGACCCAGGACAATATTTCAGTGAACTTGCTTAACATCACTGTGAATATTTTGTGAAAAAGTGAAAAAGTTTTCACTCTTTAACCCAAAGTTTGTTCTGAAACCTTAGAATTTTTCAACTCTAAAGCCAAACTCCAGAAGGGAGGGATGAGGCGGGATTCACCTGCAACAACATCAAAAAGGGAAAACTCTGTATTGTTCATCAGCTTCTAAAAAGTTCAAATGCAAGGCAGTTGTTTCCACCTCCAGTAACACATTGTAATTCTGAACCTTTTCTTAGCAGTTTTAGAAAAAAGGACTTAACTTGCAGAAAAAATTTTCTTTTCTATTGAAAGATAAATTCAGGAATGTGGATTGATGGTGGCACCACCACTGGCCTGGCACAGTCTGCCCATGGCATTAAGAGCCATGGTGCGGCGGGCAGTTGTGGTATCACATAAAGAGTTTGCTAAAGAAGACCTTCACATGCTCTCTCAGGAAGAAAGCCAAAGGTCCTATTTGCCTAGAATAGATTGATCAGAGCTTTGTACATCAAGTTTAACGGATATTGGCCTGATAACTTTGCCAGACTTTGCATTTCCCATATTAAATGGGACCCAGAGATCAGAATTTTATGCACCAATTAGATTCATCAAAAAGACGTAAACAACTAGTTAAGCAGTTTTAAGGGAAGAGAAAAACAGAAAGAAAAAAAATCAACAGCAAACCTGAACATTTGATTTTCAGACCAATTCAAATTATTGGTTTCTTCCTTTAATCCAGAAAGTCTTATATTTATAGCTAATGTCACAACAAAAACTTGTAGTGAGAGCAGCATCAAGTGAAAAAAAAAAAGTCAGCCATGCTGCTTCAGGTGACTGGAACAATAACAAAACATCCTCTCTTAAATATTACCAAGTTCTCATCACGTACCCCAGGATTAAGCTGTGTGAATGGGCAACAGGAAAAACCCAGGAGTATCCAATTACAGGAAAGAGCTGCTCTTTATTTATTTAATTTCACCCCCCTCCTTCTCACTTTGGAAGGAGGGGGGAAAAAAAGCCCTTGAAACCTATTCCAAGAACTGCTCCTGCTTGGGAGTTTGAACACAGGAGGAACAAGATAAATTCCTCAAAATTCTAATTGGGGAACAGTTGACTTAATTGGTGGCCATTTGGCAGACAATGGGAAAGGAGCCCTGGCTGGCGCTGATGGCACCCCAGGGGGATATAACCTTGCATCAGACCAGAAAGCTCTCAGGGACAGATTGTTTCCAGAGAAGAAACTATGAGACCAAGGGTTGGATTAACCCTCCAACTGTCAAGCTTTATTAGGAGTAATCAGGCTAGATATAGCAAGGGTTAAACACAGGAAACTGAACTGGCAATGATGACATATGTCTCTTTAAAAACAAGGAAGGCAAAGGGTGAAAAGAAAATACATCTAAATGAACCACAGTGTAATTCTTTCTGGCTCAGATGAGGTATCTGCTGGCTGTCAGGTTTTCTTACTCCACAGTGTCACCTGCTCAAGACTTCCTGACTGTCCCTGGTTTCCAAACTGTGATAATTCCTGGGGAATCTTTTGCAAGACTTGGAGTTAGCTCTGAAAGTAGTGGTTTCTGATGCTGCTCTGTGTTGAGCAGACAGTGCTGAAAGCTAAGAAAGGTTCAGATAAGGCACACAAAGAGCTTTTAAAAGTGGCTTTGTGCCTTACTCCCAAGATGTGCAGAATCACACATTAAAACAGCTAATTATTAACAATTAACTAACAATTAACTGAAAAATTAAATCACCTCCACAAATTGTGGGATTAGCAAATCAGAGGCAGCCCAAACACTTTTAAAAACCCCACTGAGCACTCCTGTTCCTTCCATATTCCATATCAGAGCCTTTCCAGTTTGGTCCCTTCTGGTTGGGCTGTGATATTCTGGGTGGAAAGAACAGATTGTCATGAGAATATTTTAGATGCCTGGACTCTTCAGCAAACACATCGAGAACATCCCAAGAGCTCAGCTCTCATCTTTTTCAATGCATAAAATGGTAGCATATTTATATTTGTAACACATGTGTACAGCAGAAGAGAAGGAAAAGGGAGGTCTGTATATGTGTATATTATTTTTGTGATTTAAAATAGAAACAATTAACCTTAGGGTCAGGCATTCCCAGGCAGTTAATGACCACCTGGATTAAAAGCCCTCAGCTTTGCCTCAGGCCCTCAACTCCTGCAGTCAGTCATTAACTGCTGGAGATTCCCCTCCTGTCAAAAATCATTGTTTAATTAAAAAGACGGGACTGAACCCAAATTGTCACTCTCTTTTGCCCCTGAATTTTGGGAGAAGACAGAATTTGAATTCAGATCCAAGCATTGCTGTTCAGGGGCATCTCCATTTAATTATAAACCTATCAGTTAATTATGGCTATAAATTTCTGACACCCAATTGGTTATTTGACAGCATGCTCACATGGCAGCAGAGCCCATGCTTTGGTCAGAACAGAGTGTCTATGGCAACCCACTGGCCAACATGGGGAAAAGATAATTACTAGAGTTATTCCTCCAGTTTCTTCATCGAAGTTGCTGGTAGTTCCTGTTCAAGGTAAGCAATGTTGCCCTCCAGTTGGAAAGTGTCTTGCCTGCTCGTGCCTCTGATGTAAAGATCCTCCATTTCTCTCAAACATTGCAACAGGTTGTTACTCCCAAGAATTTTTCTCACTCAGATATGACCAGGTTCAGAATGCCAAAGGAAGAAAGGGCCAGTTCTCCTGTCCCTTCTCCCACCACACCTGGGCAGAAGACACCACTCTGCCAACTACAAGCTTCTAGCAAAGCTGACGACCTAACTAACTTTTTTATCTATGAAGCATTCCAAGAGAAAAAAAAGGCAAAAGTAAAAGTGTAAAGGGTACCTGGGCACATGAAATATTTCACCTGTGTTGGAAACACTTACTGAAAACGACTGTGGAGGACTGACCTTTATAATGGAAGGTTGCAGAAATCCAATCTGATCTGTAGTCACCTGTCTGCCTCTGCCCCTTTCCTGAAATGTCAATCTTGTGGGGAAATTTGGTTATACAAGAGAAGAAATATCCTTGTAGGCAAAAAAAAAAAAAGGGGGGGGGGAACTGGTCTTAAATATAGTCCTTTCAATTCATATTCATTTCCAGTTTGTGCAGCAAAGCAGGCCACAAGTCTCCTCCATCTAGGAAACGTGAATGGAAGTTGCTCTACGGATGTCAGCAACTGCGTAGTTCAGGGGAGGTTTTTAATTTAGGACCAAGAGAGAGAAATTGCCAGCAACAGATGCAATGCAGCATGCAACACGGAATTTAAAGGGGGGAAAATGTGTGAATAGCACCGGATATAATTTGAAAAAAAGAAGCAAATAGTGTGTTTGATTCTCACTCTATTTCAGCAGTGTAATTGAGCAGACATATGTTCATAGAGGGACTGGGTACCAAAATAGTACCTTAGCACTCTGCAGGCACCAAAGAATGAAACCTAAACTTGCAAGCTGGGAATCCCTGTCCGAACTGGGATTGAGTTGTCCTGAAAATCCCCCAGGAACTCTGCTGAGCCCCAGCCTGAGCCAGGGGACCCTGAGGTCAAATCTCTCCCCTGGTTGTTGCACTGCTCTGAACAAAGGCAGCAAAGATTGAATACAGCAGAAACACGATTTGGGGCACTGGATCCTGGGAGGATCAAGGTATGTTTGCTGCCCTAACTCAGTTCATCTCTCAATACTCCTATTCTTTGCCTTTCTAATTATTATTTAACTAATCAGCAAATTATTTGATCAGAAGAGTTTTGAATTAACCTCATGAGGAACCTGAATTTCCTTAGGGTTTTACTCAAGTGCCAAAACCTGGCTGAAATCCTCTGCAGCCAGAAGCTAAAGCAGATCTAAAAACGCCAGGATTGCACCCAGACTGATATATTGTCTTTGTTTTCCTGTTGCCTGACAGTCCAAGCAGAGTGGGGTCCTTGAGTCTCAGTCCTTACAATTTGCATTCTCCATGTACAATCCTGCCTGGCATTTCACATCTAATAACTGTGCCTTTTGTTTATCTATAATCCACCCCTGTCACTGTATACCTGTAGTGCACCTTTATCTCTAGGCCTCCTATCTCCTGTACAGAGACCATTCAGCCCTGGGGCTTGTCAGTTTTATGATTCATGGGTATATTGTAGCTAAGATTCTACAAAGAAGGTCTTGAAGTAATTTAAAAAAAAAAAAAAAAGGAAAGAAACTAGGTATTTCAGATGGCATGCTGTGTGAAAGAAATCCCTTATTGACTAGTCTAATCTTGTATAATGTAATCTAATAATAAAGCCTGTTCCCAGAGGAACTGCTCAATAGTTGTTATAGTGCTAAAACATGTTTTATGCTGTGTTCTGAAACATATTAAGTGTAACAAAATTGTCCAGCTACTTCTTACATACCAGCTACTAAATATGGCATGAATGCTGTCAATAAAGTAAGCAGTTACTATATTTTAGATTTCTCCGAGGCATAGGATTCAGTTATACTTTCAGTAATCAATTAATTGTCTGCTCATTACTGGCACAGATTGCCTGCAGCCTTCCAGACTGTGTTCCCTCCATGTGCTGGGTGTGGGACTGTGCAGGGCATCCGACCCCACGAGCTGGAACCATCAGTCCAGAGGATGCCACTACCTCCTGTTATAGCTGGGCATCACCTCACAGCAGAGCTGGATAGAAAAGGCCCCATGCAACAGTGTAATATAGTCCTGGGAGGCTTGAGTGCCTAAATTTTGCATAAGGTACTGGGTCAGGCTGAATAGGTTGTGCAGTGCTTCAAGTTCACCTTACCTCCCCACCTTCTGGAGCAGCCTTGGCCTCAAGTATCACATCAGGTTCTTGGCTTGGACCTACCAACATGCAAATCTTCTGGTGACTCTCTCCAAAATGAAAAGGAAAGAAAACCTTGTGTTCTCACCTCAAATTGTTACCATAATAAAGGGTACAGAGAAGTCGCACAAAGAATTGCCTAACTAAAGAGATATCCAGCTGCAGAGCGGGGATGCTCTGCAAGGATGGAAACAACACGCAACAGGAAAAAGAGCAGAAACTTCCTCAGCTGGGCTCAGTGACCCTCGAAATGGTTGTGCAACAGCACCCAATCTAGCTCCTCCTAAAAGGCACCAAACAGCCCAAAGGGAAGTGCTCCCCTGCACAAGGAGGGGCTCATTGTACTCTGCCTGAGCCCCAGCCCAGACAGAAATTTCCAAGTGAACTCCATGACAAAAGGATCTGTCTTTACAAGATGCTTTTCAAACTCTGAACCCCATCCTCTCTCTCAGTACATGCATTTTCTTTGAACAGCTGCTGGTTTTTTTCAGTGTAGTAATAGATTAGAAATTATATGTCTGGGGTCTCTTCTGAATATTTTTTATTGGGTTTGTGAGTCACACAGAGTTGTTTCCGTTCCTTGATTAACTGAGTGCGACTCTTAGAACCAAGTTTTTAATAATAAATTTTGTATTTACAAAATCACAATTTGCAAATACTCTCCAGGCTTCTTTTAAATTGCTGTTTTCATGGAAACATCTCTTGGCAAACTGACGTGTACAAGTTTGGTTTGATTTGTAGAAAGCAGACACAAAATGAGAATGAAGGTAAGAAAAGATAATGCTGTTGGGATTTTCTCCCTTGAATGTAAATTCTTGGAAATTTGCTGTCAATCTTGTAACAAGTGTAGGGAAGATTCAAAAATAATGTAATTGGTTTCATATAAAATGACAAATTAAATCTAACATATTTGGGTAATAACAACAGTACTGAAACTAATATTGTACTACTGATAGATTTTAACAACAATAATTAGTACAAATATTAGTAATGATTTAATTGCCTGAGCTTTAGATATATTTTACTTACAGTAGAAATTAACAAAATAGAGACCAGAATTACATACTGACATCTATATTTTCCATATAATCAACATAACAGCACTCTGCATGAAACAGTATAAATGCTCTCCTGAAAATTATGCCAACATTTGTTTTGAAATACCAAGATTTGTATTGTTCCTTCCAGACCTGGATACAAAAGTACAGCCCGGGAACAAATATGAATAACTGAAACAGATGCTCAGCATATTTTATATAGGTAGCTGTTATTAGCATAAGAGAAGCATTACCTTAAAATAAGTGATCTATCATAGCACAATTAGCAATTATTTTTCACAGTAACAATCCAAACTGTGTCCTCAATATGTTTCATTGTATATTTAAATTAAATACAGGCAGTCTATGTAAAGTAGAAATCAATCAATATATTGTAATTAATATAATCATATCTCTCTAGAGGACTAGCAGGTGTGGTAGACACAGAGATACAAATGGTGTAGCTTCTTAATATAACAGGACATTTATGTGGTAGGAAAGCCTGAAATATAGACAGTAAATACAGGTATATATATATAAGCAATATTAAGCACAGGTACATCATCATGGCCTATGAAATTTTTAACCTTATGTAGTCTCAGTATCTTTTCAGAGTACAGTAGAATTATTACTCTAGGAAACATTACGTGTTGACATCCAATTGGTGCTTAACAATAAAACAATTGCCTTATTAAATCTGAATTAAATCCTGTTTAAGATAAATTTAATTTAAAGTGTGGCTTAAATGGCTCACGAGAGTGATGAATACCCAGAATGAAGCAATCCCAAATCATTTGTACTGCTTTATTATTTCAGCCAGATAGCTGTTTATTATTTTTTGAATTATTATTTTAATTTACTGATATCCCTCCAGCTTGCATGGAGCTATTTGAACAACCAGAACTACAGAGCTGTCAGATGCTTTCTAATTCTAACCCAGAGCTGCTAACATTCCTCAGAAAGTTTCACAAGCAGACAGAGTCATTAACATCATTTGACCATTTCATTTCAGGACTCATTTTACACAGCTGGAGTTGAGCTATTCTGTGAGTAAGACATGCCTATAATTGACAAAACACAGGACTGACCCTGAGCCAGCAGAAAAAAAAAAAAAAAAAAAAAAAAAAGAAAAAAGAAAAGTGTTACTTACATCAGCTAAAGGTGCGCATACTTTTGGAGTTTCCTGCAACAGATTTTGTTTTCTATGTGTTGTTTTTGTTTTATGTTCTCAGTTTGGTTTGGTTTTATTTTTCCTGAAAAAGAAGGGATGCAATATAATCTTCATCCAGTGTAGGCTTTAAATAATATCAGATAATAATCTATAACTGATGCAAGTTCTCTGGGCACAGTTACCATTTAATATCCTTTTGGATTCTTTCTAAAAAAAAAAATAATTTTTCCTTCTTAAGCAGAAAATTAGACAGGTATGGTCTGCATTTTATATTCCAGTGAATGGAACCCCTCAGCAGTCCAATTCCCTGAAAAATTTCCACATTGATTTGTAACCTTTGGGGGAAAAATTCTTAATTCTCCATGGTTTCTGATCACTTAGGCTTTTCTGGGCTTGGGTAACACAGCATGCCACATGTTTTCCTAACAAATTGCATTCGGACACTTTCCGACACTTTCATTATTTTAACTCAGGTAATAATTAGTCACTGTCAGAGCTAAGACTTAGGTTGTGCAAATCAGAATAAATTTACCTTGCTGTAGCAGCAGTCACAAATGAAGCAATAAATTAGAAATAGCAAATTGTTACGGACTTAAGAGATCACAACTCAGAATCGCTACCTGAAATCCAGGAAATGTTACAGCACTGCCAAGATTTCCTTGAGAGCTTAATTTTTCCAGATAACTTCATGTTTTGAGAATGTTATTGCAAAAGCCCTGGAGATATTATACTCATGATATTCCCTAAGAAAACACGACAGGACTTTTCTATTGAGAAAAAAAAAAATAATAAAGTGACCGAAGACTGTTTCTTATTAGTATGAAATGCATGTCTTTTGAAGGTCTTCAGGGTTCAGAGTCTCTCCCCCTCCACAGCTTCCCTCTCCCTTATCTTTACAGTTTGTATAGATTAAATGCATAGTGCAACCCCATGGGTTCTCTGTTGTAAAGCTATGTCTAATATGAAGCCACTAGACACTGTCACATAAAATCCATTAAAGTCCATCAGAAGCACTGTCTTGGTAACATTCAGCTCATTGTCATTGGGCTGCTGCAATGAAGCATAGAGTGCCTGCTTTGAAACTTGATTAAAACAATTCATTAAAA
Source organism: Formicarius rufipectus (assembly GCA_013399695.1). Classification (NCBI taxonomy): domain Eukaryota; kingdom Metazoa; phylum Chordata; class Aves; order Passeriformes; family Formicariidae; genus Formicarius; species Formicarius rufipectus. The sequence goes on from VXAU01002736.1 coordinate 3,470,670, forward strand.
GTAAGGCAACTAATCAGAACACAAAGGTTGTCTTCATGGGACTTGAAAAGTTCATTAGTGCCCCTACTATGAAAAACAGGAGTGGGAAAAAGAAAGAGGCAGGAGAGAGAGAGAGAGAGGAGTCCTCCTCCCCTCCTTTCTGAGCTGTTATCTAGGGGCTGGAAGCCAGTATCCTTCCCCAGTGCTTTAATTGGTTTGATATGATCCTCCAGCATGATCCCAAAGCCTTCTTTTGAAATTGTTGGTCATTGTGGTTTGATATCCCTTTTTTACTTTTTCTTAAATAACTGTAAAAAAGCTGTTCCTATCTCGATTTATTCCTGATTTCACCTGCCACCAAATCCAGAGATTTCATTATATAAATACCCTTTTGTATGAGAGCCCAGGAAACATCTCAGTCTCTTTTACAGTGAACACTCAGCTTGTTTTCATTCAAGATCTCCTCTGGTTTGATTTTTTAGCCTCCAAAACAAAGTAATTTAAAATGGAAAATTGTTTTGAATTTGTCAAAACAAACTAATTCTAGAAACCAGAATTTATGCTTTTGAATCACCGGAAAAATATTCAAAATTTTCTTTCTGAACAAATTTCTTTTCCATTTTAAAATGAAAACAGCTCCAATAAATCAGTGTATTTTGGTCAAGCCTTGGTTTTGATGCTAAAATTCTGAATGACCTGTCTGAAACTCATTGACATGGGTACCTACAATATTTTTCAAAGGTTCCTTAAAAAGAATTAAAACAAACCCTCAGGCAAATGAAATCAATGTACAGAGGCTGCTTTCCAACACTCTCACACATTGTTTGAGGATGGAAGAGCCACTGCAGGTCCAGCACATCATGTCAGCTGTTTGCAGAGGTGCATCAGTTCCAAACCTGAACAGGTAAATAGCAGTAAATTCACAGAGACTATTTCGCCGGTGTTAATGTTCTTGTGAATAGTATTAGTGGAGCACCACTGCAGACATCCTTCAGGAGGGTTGTGATTTACAGAATATGGGAAAGGTCTATTCTCTTTGTTCAAAATAGACCATAAACAAAATTCATCCAAATGACTGTTATGAAAAGTAGCTTCACAATATTACATGAATCTTTCCACATCCTACGTCTTATCTAAAGTTTATGCCTGGAAGATGGACTATTTGTATTGCAGGAACCCTATAGATTATCTCCATTACAGATTAAAGAGACTGTCTATTTCTGTGCCTCCTGCCTATGCATGTGTTACCTCCTTAAATGAGTGAAGGGTCTTTTGATTAAATGGTTCTTTGGTCAGGAAACCACCGTATTTACAAACACAAATGCATATATACACTCTAATGAATAATGAAGGTTATTTATTGCTTGTGCTTGAAATAATGGTTGATTTTGGAGTGCCTTTCATAAAACCCACATCAGAAAGTGTGTTATGTCCTGACATTTTCATTGCAGTTCAAGTAAAACAGTCCTCGGAAATTGTCTTGCTACCAAATTGCAATCATAAAGGCACGGCTTCAGACTCCGAGAATCACTTCAGATTGTGAACTTCTGGATAATATATAACATAAAGAGTTTAATTGAATCAGTCAGTTGGGTTTTTGCCCAGAAAAGTAGAAATTTAAATGCTGATGCAGCTTTAGCTTCCAATGACACCAGTCAGCACTCCTTAGATTGGATTGTAAATAATCTTATTTGAGGATATGCAGTATGATAGGGATATACTTGTCTGTAAACTTGCTAGCAAAAGTAATTAAATAATTCTATTGTGTACTAAGACATATGAGAAATCACTGACCCCAAAGAAAGATTTGATAAGTATTTACCAGCAGCTAGAAGAAAGTACTGGCTTTTTGGTAATTCTTGCCTTATTTTGGAGTTAGTAGGACAAAAAGAAAACAAGAACAAAAAGAAATCAAAACGAACTGCAACAGTGAAATCTGGTTTTGACCTATGTTTCAAGACCCTTGTGGCAAATGCCTTTCAGTCTTCTTAAATGGTGATGTAAATCCACTGTGTGAATGCAAGTTTGGTTCACATCCCAGTGTTTCAAAATTCACCGGAACTAGTGTCCTAAACATCTCAAATCAGATTTTTTCAATCTTCAGCTGCAGCTGGCAGAAACAGAAAAATAAATACAAATAAGTCTTCCTCCCACCTGGTCCAACATAAAACATTGCATTATAGGAAAGACAAAAAACAGGTATATGATCAGTGCTTTTTACTGAAAACAATAATTAACCCCAGCTTACAAACGTCTCAACAATTTTTTATTTTCCAGAAGTTTTAATGAGAAATGTTAAAAGTGAAAAATGGAACAATTATAAACTGTACATTTAAACACTTGTAGCACCTTTAATATTTCCTTTTGCCTTTATTTTTTTTCCCCAGACACAATGTGAAGATAAAAATGAACTGTTGAAAGTGTTAGGGAGAAAATAAAAGAATGTGAAGCAAAAGTTAAAAAAAGTGAAAACATAAGTTCTGTTTAAAAAGCACAAAGTTGCACAATTTAAGCATTGGGTTTTTTACAATTAAAAATACAATTATACCTTTCATCTACAATTTTTCAGGAAAATAAACACGTGAGTGAAGGGTTTTCTTTAAATATTACTGAAGTTCTCCGATCCCCAAGTGAGCGAGATGTAGTATTTAATGTAAGAGGCATCTGAGCTGGAGCACAAGGAAAAAATGTTGTCATCTCAGAGACAGCTGAGATAAGATGATGGTCCTTTACTGTCAGTGTGTGTAGGAAAGCTAAAGGATTTGTATTAAGGGTAAGTTAAAAACTCACACTTCAAATGTTCTTGTTTCTCCACCAGAGAGCTACTCACAGAGCTTAAATGCCACAGTTGCCTTCATCCCTTCTGCTTCATGCTGCAGCATCATTAGTCCATGCAAAGTCAGTCATGTGTGTTGGACTGGATCACTGATTTAGCTCCACTGGATCTCTAAGAAAAGAATTGGATAAAATCTCAGGCATTTCACAAAATAATGCACAGCTACCCTAAGACACTGAATCTCTACCCTCCAGCATTTGTATTTTGCTGCCAAAATTGTTGTTTGTGAGGAAACTTGTGACATCGGAGACTGTTGATTTGCAATTTCAAAGAACATGTTTCATATAGAAGTACAATAGTGACAACTTTATGGACCTAGACAAATTCCAGTTGGAGTCATCTTCCCTTCCAAGTGCCGTCAGCCACAGTTGCAGTTGCAGAACAGAAACTTCATTCCACTTGGAAAATGGCTCCCTCTTGTAATAGCCAAGATTATGTGTCCTTGGGAGCATTCACTTTTTTCCTTATCTTTGTTTTCATTAAAAAGTAACAAAATAGCTGTTTGTCACTACTCAAACTTCTTGTTTCTGCAAACTGCAGGGACAGCTCTCAAGCTATCTCATCAAGCTTCGTTTTATAATACCTTTGTTTTATTTCCCTGCACAGCCTTTCTGTTTCTTTTCCCTTTGCCTGTTTCTTCATGATGATTAGCACTATTTCTACAAGGAAATCATCTGTAGCTGGTGCAAACCTCAATGCACTTGTTTCATCCAACTGAAGATATGACCAACTGTGTCTTTTGTCAGAAACATTCAAGGTGTCTCCAAAGCATTTTGTTTGCTCAATAAAATATGAATATAACTCTGGGGTTTTGTTTGTGTTTTTGTTTGTTTGTTTTTGTTTGTTTCGTTTTGTTTGTTTGTTTGGGTTTTTTTCTCCAATTGTCATCTATCAAAAGCATCTGAGGGCTGAAAATGTGATACACAGGAATATGTGGACAGTGTGGCTGGGTCACCTTGGTCATTGCATAAGGTAAAAGCTACCTGACTGAGGCAGCCTTGCTGCCTTGTGTTCATTTTCTTAGTAGTCCAGATGTTGGCACTGACCACAGAGTTTGGGGAAAATTCCTCCAACTCTGGTTTTTTTTTTTTTTTTCAGTACAGAATTAGGTGCACCTCCACCTGCCTCTGTAATGTAACACTGACCCTCATTTTGCCACAGATTTGCATCAAAAGCAGCTCAGCCGGGGTGGAGAGACAGCACCTCTCTTTCTCCCCAAAACCTATTAGCCACCAGACCTACTTCAGCTCCAAAAAATGTGAATATGCATCCAAAATCAACTTTGCAGATGGATTTTGCTTCCATTAAATTCCATGGTGAAAAAATGCCATATATAGGGCTTAATTTAATTGTGGGCATAAAGCACTTGCAAAAAAAAATCATATTTGGATTTATGGAATTATTTTACTGAAAGAGAATTACGTTACATATTTAAATCCCTGGTGACTAGTAATGTTTTATTAAATACAGTGTAAATCCAGCTGCGACCATGCAATAAAACCTCCAAGGGGCAAAAAGGGAGTGTTTTATATTTGATTTCTGCATGCAACAACTTGGTCTCCTGAATACTGCCCATATGCCATTATGCTCTCCTTGACACTGATCTTTAATGGGGCTTCAATGTGCTGAACTGCAGCTTCAATGCACAGAAGGAACACAGTTAGATTATGCAAAACCTCTAAAATTTTGTATATCCATCCCACTCACAAAACAAAACCCTGTGCTAAGCTGTTGTACAAAAGTGTTTAATGTTGGTCAATAAAATACACAAATTTATTTTGTAGTAAGAGAAGTTTGATTTCATTACAGAACTTCTGGAAATAATGGTGTGACTCTGTGGACAGTCACCCATAGTAATTAACTGGAGAGTAAATCCATTTGTTTTTTGAATTTTTTTTCATCAGGACATGCATTTTCACTCTCATGTGCCCAGAGTCTGAAAGGTTTACATTACATAAAATTAGGACTATATAAACTATGAGCTTCATCTGTTTTCTGATATGATTGCCCCTTCTCTTCAACAGAGTATCCTAATTGATAGCCTCCATTGTATGCAATGCACGTCAATAAATACTGAACATGAATGTGAATCAATATTGTGTTAGTACTGGGATTAAGCAAGCTATTTTCTCTCCCTTTCCCCGCCCCCCCCTTTCCAGAAGAGATGAATATAAGTAAATAAAATGACTGTTTGTCTGAAATTCTGCCTGGGGATTTAGTTTTGCATTTCCCTGTAGGAGCACAACATTGGAAGTCAATCTGGTCCCTACTTCCTTGGTCCAATGTGGACAATTGAAGCAAACACCTCAGTGGAGTGCTGAGAAGGACAATCTTTTTTCCCTTTTCCCTGACAAAAACAAGTCTAGTTATAAAGGTAAGGAGATTTGACTTCTGATATCTTTTTCTTTTTTTTTTTCCCTGTCTTTTTCAAGCCACAAATTAGAGGACAATTTATGAGAGCCTAGACAAAAAATTTATAGTCCTAATATTGACTGCTCTTGACCCTGTGTGCTATTTTGCACTCTAAACAATGCCAAATTGTTTAGATGACCCAACACCATGCCAAAATCCATAGACACCTGATATATATTACACAAATTTTTAAAGCATGGTGAAAGCACAACACAGTGATAAATGACCACAGTATTTTAGATCAGTTCTTGCAAATGAAGAGTACAGAGTCTGCAACACTCTAAGGTTTCAGGAAATAAGGACTGGAAAAGGTGGTATATAGTGCTGGGACGTGTTAGCTGCTAAATCAAAGTTCAGATCTAAGTCCAGAAACACAAGTTTACAAAAAAAGCTCTGGCCCAGTCATTGCCCATAAAAGTTCAAGTGCTTCAGCTACAGGCAAGCCCACTTGCTAAAGTGCTTAACATTGCTTTCCATGACCTTGGGGGAATTGCTTCCGATTTCCAAGGGGTAAGAACTCATTTGCTTGATGGAGATAGGTTGGAGCAGAACCTCTCTGCATCCCTCTGCTCCCTCCATAGGCACTGCTATGTCCTTCTTGCGCTTGTCACCTGCGTCAAGACTAGGGACAATTGGTTTGGGCTTCAGTTTCCCAAAAGCACCCAAGTGAAAACAAGTGAAACCTAGATATTTAAGAGGTATAGGAATTTAAATTAATTTTTTCCTAGAAACTTTAAAGCACACCATCATCTCCAAAGACCTGGTCTCCAAAAGGCCTCAACACAAATGTAAATATGAAGGTTAATGGACAAATTTTCTAAACATTCTTAGGTAGTGACAGTGTTTGACTTTCTAAGGGCTAACTTAGAGATTTAATCTGTTCAACATTAGCATATTTAGTTAGAAGGCAGAAACACTTCAATATAAATCCTTTCTGTCCTTTTTTTTTTTTTTTCTTTCTTTCAGAAGTGAAATCTGTGCCACATCTGAAATAACTTCCCTAACCACAGGTCTTGGTAGAGAAAACCTCAGTATTGCCAGTATAACTATTATTTTATACAGAATGTTTTTATTAGAGGAGAAGCTGGGGGATGAGTCCCCCATTTTACTGCCCTAATTGCATAGTTACAGAATCATTCCTGTATTTGTTTTAGTTGAGGTGTTGGCTGTTGGGTTGTTGGTTTTCTTTTTCATTGCAGATAAATGAATTAATTTGCATTTATTCTTAACTAAATGTATGGGTACTTCTATACTAAAAGTTTTAGCTGAAACTTTTTTATTATATTTATTTGCACATCCATAGGCTCATTTAGAGATGCAAATCTGCATTTGCTAGGACCGTATGTTGCAACACATGCATAACACACACAGCAGGCAAAAAAATCATTGCAGTGACCTCTTAAAAATGTGCTGCAGTTCTTGCAACTGAATTTATTTGCCTTTATACACCAAAAAGGAAAAGTACCATATTTTAAAGATGTATTTTGCAGATCATTTTTCAGCAGCTGCAAACCATTTATGCACAACTACTCACCCCAAACGAATTATCACTTTCCTAGCTTGGATCTACAACAGTTAATTTACTCAGTGACTTGCAGAGAATATAAGGCTAAATCAAGCCTTCACTTGGAGGCTCAACTTGGTTTTCTGTGGCATCTTGTGTCACAATATGTCAAATCAGTGTGGCTGCATGGGTGGATGGGTCACTCTTAAAGAAGGCATCACTCTTAAACAGGTTTTTCTGAAAACCCAAGAAATCAACCAAACAAAAAATGTTAATGAACTGGATCTCCATGTGTCAGTCTGTTCTTATGGTTAATTTCTGTACCAGTGGAGGACTTTGGGCAGAAAAGAGGACACAGGTTTTCACTGCAGAGTCTTTTCACACGAATCTTTTGAGCTCCAGTATGTGCTGACAAGGTCTCTTAACCTGGAGTACTGTCCCAAAGTACCTGGTACGTTAGCAAGACCGCAAATTCCAACCTTTTTTTTTTTTTTNCTATTCTCTCCCTTTTTTTTTTTTTTTTTTTTTTTAATTTGCCTCCCACCCCTTTCCCCTTTGTTGCTAGAGTAAAAATGTTTCTACTTTTCTACATCTGTCTGCTGTTGCCAACAAAACACTGGAGAACAGGAGGTGATCTTTCTGTTTTCGTTCCAGCAGCCTGGCCCTGAATGAGTTTAATCGGCTGAGAAACGCGACTGAAAAGGGCTTTGCTACCCTTTCTAACTTCACTGCGCTCAGGCTTTCTGTAGCCTAGAGAGTGACACCCTATGCCTTATTTCACTGTGGATTATTTAGAATGCTTCAATTGTGACTTGTCAATGTGGTCTGGGGTAGATCAAGGCAAAACCTCCGACAAGAAAACAGCAATGCGAATATGATGTGACTGACTGCTGCACAATGGACTAATACCTCTTAATTTGGACTTTTAGCAATCGTTTACCATCCTTATGGCCTTGAAGATTCCAAATCCACTCTTAGAGAGAAGAAAAAAAGTCTTTTTCTCCCCTCTCCCTCCTCTCCCCCACCCCATAACTCCAGTGTATCGATCAATGTCTCTGTATGCATTTAATAGCTTTATTTCAAAGCACTTTACTCTTAAAAGCCCCTCTCACCAAGGCATACTATTGAAATACTGTGTAGGTGTAATTAAATGAGCCTTTTTTTTTTTTTTGGCCTGGACTGTATCTCTGTTCTTTCTCTGGCATTAGACCTGCAAGACAAGGTTTGGACATTTCTTATCTCTGGGCAGCACAGCTTTTGCGTTTGTATCCTTTTTTTTTTTTTTTTTTAATAAAAGAATAATTAAACTGAAATTAATCGGTTAAAGGTTAATACATGTAGAGATTGACACACTTAATAAAAGTACTCCACCTGAGATGACAGTGCAGGAGACTTAATATATTACTAGCTAGTTACTCCTGTACTACACCCAGGAGTACTACAGCCAGGGCATCACTGAATGCCAAGTATCCTGTGACTTTGATATGGAGACTGCTTCAAAGTTATTCAGCTACTGGTGGATGCTGTAATTTTATTTGCAATGTTCATTAAGAAATGGAGGGAAACTACTCATTTATTTCACACTGGAATTTTTCTCCCTACAGTTTTTTGCTCACTTCAAGATCTAGGGAAACAGTTCAAAAAAAGAATTTCCGAACATCAGGATGAATAAATTTCATTATATCTCTTCACATAATGTTTCTGTTCTTCATCAGGCACTTTTCACTAACACTAGCCTGCATGAAATTTTGCCCACAAAAAAAAAGCTGCAGGAGAGCCTTGTGGGCACTCGTGCACATATATTTTCACCAAAAGGGTTAGAAGGTCAGTTGAAAGCTCCTTGCAATACGAGTGTCATCCAATGAAGACAGAGAAACATAGTTATGCATCTTAATCAGGCCTTGTGAATAGGAAATACTCAAAGCAACAGTCATGGTGAATAGTCTATGATTAGTCCACTAGCTGAAATTGGATCCCATAAACCACATGCCAAATTATTGTGGATTGTTAACATATTTGCAAAAAAACCCTGAAATTTGTGAATTGATAAGTCATAAGCAAAATAAAGCTATAAATTTCTCAGATAAATTGTTCACCAAGGCAAAAGTGCAGAGCTGCAACCTGGGATGGTATTGAACCTGATGACCTAGAGGTGAAGGGCTGGAGAGCCCATAACCAATCACCTTTGAATTCAGTGTCCAGGACTGTCTTTTTGAAAATTAAACAAGGACTCAACTATAGTAATTGTGTCACCTTATACACTTAAAGTAATTTCCCCAACTCAGCTCAATATCTGGAGGAGCAAATGGAGAAATTGCCTGTTGTGCCACTTCTCTAAGGCTTTATATCTGCTCCATTTTTACCTCAGTGCTTTCCTACTGTTCTTCACAAGAACATTGCAAAGTTCCTGAGAATAGGCAATAAAATGCACAGATGTCCGAGACAATAGAAATAAAACAAAAATAAGACCTTCACACAAATCTGTAAAGGTGAGACAAAAAAATTACCTTTTCATAGGTGTTTTCTTTAAGCAACAGTCAATTTTGACTACGATGGCATTACTGAGAAAATGTATTTAGTTGTCAGATCACTGATGTAATAAAATTAATTTTTTAATTAGAAAAAAAAAGGAAAAGAAATTGCTGCGATGGGGTATCAGACATCAGACATCAGAATGTGTTGAAAACATGATCCTCTACTTCTGTGTGGCTCTTGAATGACTGAGATCCCAATATGGGCCAGAATGGACTAAAAGCCCAGTTACCCTCCCCTAGATGAAAGCCCCATCCAACTTGGCCTTGAACACTTCCAGGGATGGGACATCCACAGCTTCTCTGAGCAACCTGTTCCAGTGCCTTACCACAGTCCCAGGGAGAAATTTCTTCCTAAATCTACTCTCTTCAAGTTTAAAGCCCTTCTTCTGTCCCTACATGCTCTTGTAAGCAGTCTCTCTCCATTAGGATACAGATGAATTTAGTCAGATTCTGTTTTTTCAGATTTCTATTTTTTCCAGTACATTCTAAGCTAACAAGTTACTTAATCAAGAACAGAACTAGCTTTAAACTCTCCTGCAAGACTAAAAATAACCCTTCCAACTAATTGTGCTTATGTTACCTCCTTTAGCAGCAATTACTTGGTTTCATACCAACCTTCCTACTTACCCATAATTACCACCTCCTTTGACAGAGCTAACTAAAAGTGAGTATTAATATGGATTTAAATGTTGTTTCAGAAATTGGTGGGGGACTGGGAGTGCCAATGACCCTACTTTCACTCTGTACTAAAAATGTGTTGATCTGTGGGTTTTGGCTGATGCTTGAATTTGACTTGAAGGTTGAAAGTAAACACATCACTCAAGCACATGGTGCATGAATTAAAGTCTTTCTGTCACCAGTCTCTGCTTTTTTTCCCTACTCCTTGGGTCACACACCCCAGAGTCATCCCCCCCCTTTTCCCTTCCCTTTCCTCTCATGGGACCCTGGGGAAATATTTCTCTTGACATGAACTCCTGCGTGGCTAACACCTGCATTTCTTTCAGAGCACATTTACATGGGGAAAGTTTTGCTTTTTGCTTCACTTTTTTTCCCCTTTCCAGAAGCTTTTTCTCTAAGAACGATCAGATTTTCCTAACCACTCCACAGAGACCTGTTGCTTTTCCAACTGTGGAAAGCACATTGCTTGACTTTGAAATTCCTTTGTCCAAGAGATCATCTTCTAAAAATGTGTGCTTTAAATGAACAAGATCCATTTCTTAATCTGTGATACTGTGGGTTGTGATGGTATTGGAGACACAGCAAAGCCAGAATAATAACAATAGAACCTAATGGGGCAATTTCTTTGGGTCTCCAGATATTAGAATGTATTCAACACATCTTTGACAAGTTTACATTTGCAAGGGTTTGCTGCGTCAGAGACCTCCCTCTTAGAGGAGATAGTTTCTAACAGCAAAAATGTGCTATAGCTATAGCTAAAGCAGTTCCTTGAACAAAATTAAGCTATTCTGTAAGACAACTTTTCTCAACTTAACTGACTACACCTGAGCTTGTGCTGGTATAGATATCTTAGTCGAGCTGCATGGAAGGGAAGATTGTTCTTTTTTATTTTTTTATTTTTACACACTAACTGACATCTTTATTCTGGGGAACAAAATTAAGTGTAAACCAAGCATAACTGTCTACAGCATTTTCTGGAGGTCAGGGTTTCCAGGGAATAATAGAAGGAGAAAGCTTCCTAAAGACATATCTTTGTGGAGTAGGGATGGGGGTTCCAATTTACTAGTCTTCATCTTATTGAGGGCAATAATTTCCCTGAAGACTTTATTGGCAGGGTATCACTGCAGAAAACGTTTGCTGCCGGCAACCCTATTATTTTCCATGAGAAATACAGTCCCGTGAGAAAGCACGTTCTCACTCTATTTCTGTGGGAAACACCAGGAGAAGAAGAATTCCAAATCCCGCGAGACAGAGCAACTGGAAACAACACCAGAAGCCCTCTTGTTTGTGCAACTTATTGCAAAAATATCAAAGGAGCAGAAGCGGTGGAAGGGGGGAGGAGGGAAGAACATGTTTTCATAAAATTTTCAGTTTGCAAGAGCTCAGTTTTTTAAAAAACCTGGACTTATATTTGACAGCCCAAAATCCCAAGGATGTTCAGTCTATTTCAGTTGTCAATTTACGATCTTTAAAACATTTTTAAAATTGACTGAACCTTAACTACATCCTACCTCATCTTGTACTAGCCAAGTTTTACAGATGCCATCTTAAAAATCAATTCAAAGAACAGCCATAAACTTGAAAGCTTCCTATTTGAAGTGTATATGGCAGAATGCAATTTTGTTTAATTTTAATTGACAGAGATGTCAGCCTAAGAGAATATTTTAGAATATTAGTAGGAACAGTAAACTCATGCCTTGACACTTTTATGATATAATGGTATAATTCTCAGGGAAAAAAATCACCACTGTCAGGATTTACACAAAAGCGGAACATGTTTTACTTTTTCTCAGTAAAGGAGTGACAAATGTATTACTAATTACACAATTACTTTATTATGTAGAACCAGTAATAAAACCCTTGACATACCCTCAGAAAAATCTTAGTTTCATTTAAAAAGACAGGATTTTTTTTTTTAAATTAGTATTACCCATTTTCTGGGGAGGTTTCAGCCTGTGGGACATAGTTCAGCTCACTTTCCTCTGTCTTTTACAATAGAAAAAGGGCGTATTTGAGGGTCCTGTTTGTTCCTAAGGAGACAAACCCTTAAGTGGTGTAAAACTGCTGTTGCTACCTGTTTGAGCAAGCTGAGTTAGACTTGAAGCAACATGATCACTTACTGCAAAAGACCCAAGCATAGTGATTTCTCTTGGTTTTGTTGGATAGTGATTTTTATATGTCTGTGTATTTTTTGATATGACAAAGGAAGTTCACATCAAGAAATAAATGCATGACAACGAAAGCTACTTGTGTGTCAAGTTCAGATGAAACAGAAGTGACAAATAGCAAACTTTCCTAATTTTGAAAGTGGCCAGATTCTGAATCTACCCCTTTCTATAAAAGTCTACAAAGCTGAACACTGAGTACTCAATCTCCCACTTTGTGAATCAATGAAGTCCTGCTCCAAACTATACCTTGATGCGTTTTTGCACATCTGCTGTAAACAAAATTCCCGGGCAACAAGGAGGACTAAAATGATGCAAAGGGAAACTAAGGAATTTGGTGCTGCTGTAAAATAAATATAAGTGTTCCCTAACTCCTCAAAGCCTGATCTAGAAAACTGCTTCAATATGCAGCTGACTTTCAGCACATGAGTAATCCCTTCGACTTTAAAGAATTAGTCATGTGCTTAAAGTTTAGTGCCCTGCTGGATTGGGACCCAGCCTCCAAAACAAAGTATGGCTGCAATTCAGTGATTAAATATAGCTCTCAGATGGACAAGCCAGTTGGGTGAAACAAGAATTGGCCCAACCCTTTGCCCTTCTCCAAAACCAAATCTGAATAAAGGTCAAAAGAGTTTGGTTAAGGATGTACTTACCAAACTTTCAAACCTTTTGAGGACCATCCACCACTAGCAAAGGCTCTCACATTGTGTCCCTCCGGGAGTCTCATAGGCGTAGTCGGTTGTAAACTCATTTTCCTATATGGTCAGGCACGCGTGTAGGGGACAGGAATGAATGACAATGTAGAGCAGCCAAAGCTGGTGTCCTGTGACCATGGAGCTTTTAATATGGAGGCAGAGGAATCAGGATTAAGAATTGCAGCTGCTAAGATGCTAAACCCCACGTACAGCTCCTATGGCTCAGATGTTATCAAGCGTAAAATCTTTTGAATAAAGCCTTACACGGGGGCACCATTGTCAACTGCTTTCCCAGTTAAAGCCTTTACGGAGCAGTAAGAGGGAAAAGTTTGTATTTTGCTGTATTATTTTCAGTAATATGTCAAAGGCCACTGAAATCAATTCCTGTTAATTCTAAAGGACTTTACATCGTAAAAATAATGCCCAGTAAAAGTACTATAATGAAACTACTGTTTAAATTATTCCATTCTTTTAAATATGGGCAATGACTAATTTTCCTCCATGAGATGATGTTGTACAGATTCCAGGGTTCATTTCTCCCATAGAAGCTAAAACCAAACAAGTTTCTGATGTATAAACTCTGAAGGACTCATGTGATTTTGGAGTAGTTTTTGCTATAGTCTCTTTTTACACTTGCTGATATCTAACCCAGACTTTCCTCTGGTATTTGTGTCAATCTCTGTATGCTACTGGCATCAAATTCTAATCCCAGCACTGCCACTAACTGGAGCTGTGGCTGTGAGTAAGTTCTCATCTCAGAAATGGAATGAGGGAAAAAAGAGGCAGTTAATATTGTACTTCGTTTAGGAAAGAAGTGATAAAAATTATAGGTATGTAGAAAAATGACAGAAGTTATCTGTGTCCCACAGCAAAATGGATTGACAAATTCAGGCAATGACTCCACATCTGGGATGTAAAATTAATCTCTTTTGTTAGAATCCTGTTCAACCTAATGTTCTAATTCTGTCCATGTCTGCCTTCCTAAAATCTCCAGATTTGTGCCTATACTGTGAGTTTCCAATTTAAGAATGCATTTCCACTGAAATAATTTCAGATTCCTGGAACCCAAAAGTCATTATCACACTGAGTCCTAAACTATTCCCTGAAATTCCTTAAATTGTCCCAGGCAAATCCAATATTCAGATCATGTTTTCCAGGATACTTGTAACCTAAAGGAAAGTTGTCTCCAGTAAAAAACTTCCTGTTGGTTTTCCTTATAAGAGATATAGCACATGCTGGAAGATAACACCATGATGAAACAACGAAGTCATTTTCCAAGGTGAGCAGCTACTCCCTAAAGAAAAATGCTTGCCATTGACCCAACATACAGATGACGGATTAGATTAATTACAAACCTTGTATTAATTTACAGCCTTTGGTCACCCTCACTTATAGGCATTTACCCAGTACACAGACCGTGATAGAAAATGTCCTCCATACAGATGAGAATCGTAGGCATTACTTGTCATGCAAACTCAAAAGACAGTACAGTCTTCAATATTTTGTCCTTAAATTTTCTTGCCCTTTTTGATGCTCAGTTTTCTGGAAGAAACACATAGAATTTAACACCATGTACAAATAGTAAGAGTGTTTTCAATTTAAATGGTTTTACTCAGTTTGTTTGACTTAGGAAAAACAACCAAAAAAAATCAAAGTCACAGGTTTCCAAGACTGAGACCACAGTGCGTAAGGCACCTCTATAACAGGCAGAGTAACAAAAGCGGTAGCTTCTAATGCCTTGAAAAGTTGAACCAGGAGCAACTAGGTGGGTGGAAACATCACCAACAAAAGCAGAAATTAGGGAAGATGAGAAATTGACTGGCAAGAGTAACAGGAAAGCTTGAGATAAAGAGATATAAGACATGGGAAGAAGGAATAAGGAACAGCTTGGATTTTTCTTTTTTTTTTTTTTTGGTGAAAGAAATTGGTGGGGAAATAAAAGTCTCCTGCATCAGGTTTGCCCCTCGTGATTCACAGTAGGCACTTGGCCCATATGAAGGATTAACTACCTGCTTGTAAACTGTCATGTTTTGATATTAAGCCATTTTTAGCTGCAACTTGGCCAAGTGATGTGTATGTGCATCTGCCACCCTGTAACTCAGCCATGACTTCTGTCATGCTTTGAAGACAGCACCACACCTGGATGGGCATCTCCCACGCCAGCTTTTAGCCCTCTGAGACTTGCAACAAGTTTAGGGGATTATCACAGTTTAAAATGCAAGCTTTGTAAACAAGGAGCAAAAATAGTCATTACTAAATCAATATAGTCATGCTTTGTGCAGCTGTAAAACAGCAGTGGAAATGCTAGGTGGCACACCTTTCTCAGGAGCTATTTTTAAATTTATCTAGCATATTTTTGACTGCATAAAAAGTTTCAGCCCATGTTATTGACTAATAAGCTTAAAGACCTCAGGTTTGATCAAAAAAATTAGAGCTTATTTTGTGATCCCTAAAAGAGCTTCAGTGCCACTGCAACTAACCACATAAATTCCCTTTCTTTGATTGTTCAAGGAATATATAATTTTATATAGCTTACTAGATAGAGACACCTGAATCAAAATCTGTTGAAGTCAAAGAAAATATTTCCATTGGCTTCAATGAAAGCTGCATTTGGCCTAAAAATAATCCATTATGTGTGGCAAATTTGCTCACTGAGTTCTATCCAGATCTGATTTTAAAGGAATCCTTCACTCATTCTTCTGAATGCTGTAAAGAAAAAGGCTTCTTTATTCGTTACCTTTGACTCATTATGTTTAAGATCCACCAAGGACTTACCACATCTACCTAGTAACTATTAAATAGCCTTCCTTTTTCATTACTTTTGTTCCTCTGCACTGCATAAAATCAAACTCTGTGTTTGGGGATGGGTTTAGGTTTTTCTAACTTTAATATCTTACTCTACTTTATAGGCTCCACATTTTTTATAAGATGCCCTCAGTATGGATACATGGCAGGCAAACTCTTTCTAAGTCATATCACCATTACAATGCAATAGAAAAGCAAAAAAGAAAAAAAAAGAAAAAAAAAATCCATACCAGCAAACTTCTAGTAATATCTGGCATGATATTTTAAAGTAAGCATTAACAAGAATGTGTCATATAAACATCCAAAAGAATGCTGTTCTGAACTGTGTAAGAAAATCTGATTTTACCACCAGCTTTTACACATATTATCTGTTAGCTTCCATTTCTAACAAACCATGTTATGAGATCATGCCTCTCCTTCTCATTTATCAGCTAGTTTCAATTTTGATGACAGAAGGAGGAGGAAAAAAGTCTCAAAAGGTAATAAAACCTCTCACAAGTCTCACAGAAATGGGGTTTGGTTAGAAAAAAAGGAGTTAAATTGGATACCCCACTGTGTGGTTCTACAAAGGATGAAACTGTGAAAATTCTGTGTAGTTCCTTGTTATTGGCTTTTGCTTCCAAGCCATGTTTTCGGAGGTTCACATTATACAGAACAAACAAGTACAATATTGAGCGAATACATATGAGCTGAGGCAAATTTGTTTTCCCATGATGATCACATCACAGTGGATGTAGAGTCTTGTTTATGAACACAAGGTTTTGGGATTGACCAAATGGTCCAGAAAGGCCAATCTCCTAGCAATTCCAATTTCCCCTGAAATGTGAGATTCACCATTGTGTAGAAAAGCTGGAGTGGTTCGTGGGTTTTGTTGCTTGGAGGAAAATCTTGCCACACAATGACCTTCAAAGTATATTTTTACACCCCCATCGGCTTTCACATTCAAAATCTCCTGCAAATATTGCTAGTCAAAAGGGATTTGCAATGGAGCTAAGATGCAACCCTCCTTCTTCAGCCCTTCTTCATTCTAAATAATAATTTGCTTCAAAAGGATTTCTCCTAGAAGCATATGACTCTACTCCACTAGATCCATCTGAAAGACTGGATTGAAAGCCAAATCATGGATCCCCTCCACTCTTGTACAGAATAATGTTTTACTCAGAGAAAAAAAAAACTGTTTAAAGTAGGGAAGTCATTCAATTTAACTCCAGATGACCTAGGGTCTGTCACTAGCCTTCTCAGTGACTCTGGACAACTTACTATACTTCCCATGCCCTCATTTCCTTAGCAATAAGTTGTATCACCACTACCAGGGATCACTACTAGATTTGAAGATGTTAGTGACTATACAAAGCCCAGGTGCTACTAGTTGTTTAGGGTTTTTAATACAATACCAAAAGTGGTCTGTAAATCCCAGGAACAGAAAGCACATGGGAGAGCAGAAGAATAAAATTAGATAAATTGGATCACTTAAGCAATAGAAATAGAAAACCTTTCTTTCATTTTTATGTGATACAGAAGGTTCATTATGTGCTGTATTGACAATATAGTATTTTTCAGTGTCACCTGTTCATTAAAGAGTCATTTTAAAGGCAGTGGATGGGTTCCAGTATCACACAATTCATCTAATAAAAGTATTCATTAGTTTGTATATTATATCTCTTTTCCTTAAATAAGGATAATCCTTAAATAAGATGTCCCAAAGGTACTGATTCTGGTCTCATATCAGTGTGTATTAGTAAATTCATTAAAATTAATAGATTATTGTCCACTGACGTAAGAAAATCAAGCCTAATGAGGCTACTTGAGTATGCAAAAATTACAGGATTGGAACCTACCGTCATTAAATATTTTGGAAGGTTATATGCTTTTTCAGGATAGGACATAATTTTCCTTAACACAGCTTTCAATAGAGGTGCATTAGCCTCTAGTGGCAGTAGAGGTGATATATTGTATTGCTAATTTAAAAGATTATGCACAAAAAGCGAATATATTGCAATAATTATGAAGTCTTGTTTGACTTCACTTTTCCACAAGTGTACTTTGTCATGCTTTAAATACTTCAAAGATTTGAAAAGCAAAATCAAGATGCTGTGAATTGGAGTGAAATAAAAAGCTTATTAGCACGTTCTTAGGGCAGATTTAGGCTTGGAATGTTTTCTTTGCGACTGCCATCATTACTGCATTTATATCCGAGCAATGCTTCTACCTATTTGATTGTGAGCATGTGTGAGCCCATGTGTGCACACGCATGCAGGAGGGGTCATGACATTTATTAAATCAGTCAATAAGGCATGCACAGGACAGGCACCTAACTCAGGAATATATTTATATTTATACTCATTTCTGATATGGAAACTAAAGAGGGAAAAAATCAATTGGAATCTAATGTTTCATTGTCCTTCACCTTGACTCTTGGGTTTAAAGTAAGCAGTTAAAGAATAAACATTACTGGGGAGAAATAAATAAATGAATAGATGAAAAAGCCACTCTCTAACATTATTAGGACTTCCAAAGTAAATAAAAAGTGGTAGAGCTGAGAGCAAATTGCTGCAGTGGTGCCAGGGAGAATCCTGATTTTAGCACCACTGTACCAAATTTGTCATTTAGGAAAGCTCTTGTTCCCTTTATTGAGTTCCACTGTAGTGAACAATTTCTGCCTGCATCCCTCGTGTGTCCTTTTGGTTTATTATCTTTCACTGTGAATTGAGCATCCACAATCAGTTTCACAGGAAGCCTAATTTCACACACTGCTTATACATATGATGAGGACTTCCCTCTCCCTCCCCCTCTTCCCCATCCCTTCTCCCAATGTTCTTATCAAATGAAGAATTGTGGATAAGGGTTAGGTGCAGATAAACATGAGTGTAGCACTTCCAGAAAGGTCATGATCCCCCCATAAGGTGCTTCTTGTTATGCCTGACCTTCAGATTTTCATCATCAGCCCGCCTGACAACTTAATAATGCAGAGGTGCAGGATTCATTTCTCCCCTCTGAGAGCGCCAGTACGGGACGCCCTTTTCCCTGATTATTTCCCTGCACTCCCGGCTGCCCTTTATAAGCCAACCAGAACTCCATCAATCATGCTCTTCTCTCCTTTCCTCCTCAGCCCCCAGTCCTGAAAGCTCGAAAGCTGCGGTGTCCCCTTTTGTCTTGTGCTGCCACACAGCTACAACAACAACAGAAAAGGCTTGATGCCTGAAAACACCCTGCACAGAGGCAGCAATCCACCTTCCCATTTATAACACAGAGTCTTTCAGCTTCTCTCCATGATAATTATGTTATCTTGCAGAATAACTCTTCATGGGCTCTGTGCACTGTCGAAGGAGGGGAGAGATTTAAGCTGAAATTCAAAGTTTTGATCTTGATTTTTTTTCATTTTTACCTCACTTCCCTTCATTTTCCCTTCTTGTTCTTGCACTTATTTTCCTACAGTTTAATAATAATATTAAAGTGAAAGTAAAAAGAAAATTTCTAGAATTATTTACTTTTTTTTTCTTTTCAAAGACAAGGAAGAGGCAAGGACTTCATATATTCAGAGTATTTAGTATGAAATAACAAAAAAGTTTGGAAGAAAGTCACCCTAGGATTTGGGTTCAGATCAGATTTTAAACACTTCGATAAATTTCTGCTATCAAATATATATATATAAATTCCCTTTCCCCCCAGCCTTCCTAGTGCTTTTTCAGCCAATGATTCCTAGAGTGAAAACGGGATGATAACACACCATGAGCATCTGGTGAGAGCAAAGCAAAGTATGTTCCCTGACAGAGCAGGGATATGCCAAGGCCATCTCCTATTGCCTAAAGCAGCTGCCATTTGTATCTCCAAGAGGGGAAGTATCTCCTGGTAAGCTACAGCTCAGCTGGGTACGAGAGCTGCAGTGTACCCAGCAAGGAAGCTTAGATCTTACCCTGCCCAGTGGCAGCAGGATGCAAATCTGTGCCCAGCTGGATAGAGGAGTTAATGCAATAGCCCAGTTCACCCATTAAGTCACTGTGCTAGATCTTTAAGAATAAATAAATAAATAAATAGCAGAGCTGCATGAGGCACTGTAAAACCACTCTTTTGCCAAAGATCAGAATTGTGGCTGAAATTAAGTTTTCCTCACTCCTCCTGTGCCTGGATGCACTCAGATAGTGCTGGTGCATGAGAAAACCAAAACTCATGGCTGTGGGGTTTCTTAACTGATCCACCACCTCCCCATGGAAAGTAAAAACCTGCTTAAAAGCAGAGAAAACAGCCTCAGTGCCATTCAGTCCCCCAAACAGGTAGTGTGGGAATAATTGGGAAGCCCCTGAATAATGTTTTACCATCTGAATTATTTCATACATCATAGATCTGGAAAATCCCAACACAGATTTAGAGCCTGTAGTGAAATAAGGTATTACATTTACTCATTGCAAAAGCTAAATATCTCTTCAGAGCCTTCTTTTTCTTACTAAAAATAACGAATAAAAACTTTCTATGAGGAGCTCCCTTCAAACTAATAACATGTCAAAGATTACAAACTACCATCAGAAGAGAGCTGGAAAGACAAGCAAATGTTCAGGAGATTTGCTGAAGGAAAGAACAGGGAGTTTGCCCTAAATCCCATCAAGTCAATTAGTGTTGTTTCTGACTCCAGTATGCTTTGGAAAAAAATCCCAAAGGATCTTCTGGTTCATTTTCAGGCTTTTCTCCAGTTCAGTCAAAGATCTAACACAAGTCTAAGGAACATCTTAGAAAGAACAGAAAACATAAGACAGAACTAAAGAGTTGGGGGGAAATCACAAACAGATGAAAGAAGGAAGGAAAGAAGGAAGGATAGAAAGGATGAGGCACAGTAGAGAAAAGGGAACGATCACTCTGAGATGTTGCAGAAGACAAATAGAGTGATAATAATCTACAAGTGAGGGAGAACTTGTCAGAGGGAGCGAGGCAGGTTTAGACAGTAAAGGGAAGCACAACAAATGGAATCGAAAAACAGGAAGGAAAGCCAAGCAAACTTGTAGATACAGAGGAAAAGCAACAGGAAACCTGCAGTGCCCAGTATCCTTTTTTGAACACTAGGTGCAGGAAGTCACACTTCAAAAGGACAGCCAAGAACTGGGGACCTGATAAGAGTGATAAAGATGCCTTTGCCACCAGATCAAAGTGTTGTAGGGAGGGAGGGAAAAAGAGAAGGAGGAAAAAGGAGGTGAAAAATAAAAGGAATAAAACACAAGAAGTGTATCTTAAAAGAACCTGGAGTTTTTGTGTTTTGTTTTTAGTGGGTTTTTTGTTTGGTTGGTTGGTTTTTTGTTTTGTTTTTTTGTTTTGGTTTGGGTTTTTGTTTGTTTTGTTTGTTTGCTTGTTTTGTTGTTGTTGTTTTGGGGTTTTCTTTTTGTTTTTGTTTGTTTGGTTGGTTTATTTTGGTTTGGTTTTTTTACTTTTCATCCCAAAAAATGGCCAGCTTGTATCTCCAAATGGGGGAGCAGAACTCCCTGGGATATTAAAACCGCTCCCAAGTCAAGCTCCATTTAAGCTTCACAACCCACAGCAAATGCAAATCCATTGCTTGGCACTTCTTTTCAGTCTTCATCAGCTGCAGCAGCAGTGCCAGTGGCTGTCCACAGCCCTTTGGCAAGGCTTTCCTGGCTGTCTCTCACCTGGGACCTCTGCTGCTCCACTGCGTTCCAGCCCCAGGATCAGCACAGGGAGCTGCTGTGGACTCTGGGTGAAATCTTGGTACAGCCCCACACAAAGGAGGTACAAAAGGACACACAGGATCAGGCTCTTCCTTGGATTTGAGTTTCCCTCCAGGAAACACTGATTTTGTAAGGAGGAGGGAGGTTGTCCTCTACCGACATTTGCCAGGGGAAAATGAGGAATAGTTTGGATCCTGACCAGAGGGCCACGGCTACATCCAAGCCCTTGCAAATTGACTTGGCAAGAGGGGATTCTCTCGAGGAGTGAGGAAAACCAGAGAGATGTCAGTCAGAGAAGTAAACACCATATGCTTGTCTCCCAGCATCTGACGGTAGTGAAGTGGACAGAGCAGAGGCTGGCAGAGCCGAGAAATAGGGCAGTGTAAATCAAGGCACATTCTCCTTTCCCTGCTTCCCAGAGGAGTTTCACAGACATGAGCACTGAGTTCCTTCTAAATCCGGGGGCTCTTCAAAGCCGATTGGTGTTTTCCAAACTGATTATTTACGCTAAGCCTTGATTGAATGAACTGTAGGTTACAGAGAGGTGACTTTTTTTTGAAATGTATGAGATAAATCCTTCTTCATCTAGAGGGTAAAGAGTTAGAGAAGGAAAGGGAGAGACTACAGCACTATTTAATATGATCTACTTGGTTTTAAATAAAAAAAAAAATCTTCTCCAACTGTTTTTTATTTCCTCAGTGCTGAAAATTTGGCAGGCAAAGGTTGACCAATATCTATAATTTTCATAATAAAATGTTTCCATTATACTTGCATGAGGGTAGTGAAGGTGGGAGGTAACTGCTCCTTTACTACCTATTGGCTCCTTCAGTTTAAATTTGTATCAGGGCCATGGTTCCCTCTCTAGTCTCCTCCAGAAATGCTATTAAACAGGGCAGACAGGCTGCAGAGACACCAGCAAGACTCCAGTCCACGAGCAAAACTCATTCCTTAAGTCCGCCTGTAATTACCCATCAGGTTGCTGTTGTTTTATGAATCAGTTTCAAGTATTTTGGAAGCATTTTGAAAACACAGTGCAAAGGTTATAGCTATGGAAATAAAGAGCTGAGAAGGCATCCTGCAGACACAAAGGTAGGCTGTTGATAAGACAAGTTGGTGAGGAAGGAGAAAAAAATTGCTGTAAGAAATGATTGAACTTCAGGTTAGAGCAAAAGCTTCTGCAATGTGTAATGTTGTATTAACTTATCCAAGACATATTTTGACAGCTATAAGAGGAAATAGCTGAATTAGAAGTTTTACAAGTGTAATCTCTGACAGGTTTTACACCAAATATTTACTTTTTTATTCATCAGGTTAATAAACTCATAACCTTCTCTCACACTGGTCATTTCCTCATGGGATCCAATTTTCTCCTATCTGGCTGCAACAGGCCTGTGTGTTCAAAGCAAGTTTCAAACACAGGTATATCCTCATAGCAACCATTCAGCTCAGAGGAGGTGACTCTGAAGCCACCAGCTCTGAGCCTTTTCAGCTCAAAATCAATGACAGATTTCCTCATGTGATGAGCATCATAAATTTGAACTTTTCAGGAATGTCATTCTCTTCAACCAAGCTTTCTCTTCCTCTTGTTAGCTTAACCCAAGAGTTTCCTACCTTTTAGCTTAAAATTAGGAAAGTTTTCTGGGTTCTGACTAATAATGAGAGTTTAAAAAAAATTAAAAATCTTCCTTTTCCTCTGATTCTACCTCTTTTATTTATCGTGTGTGTGATGCTCACAAAAAATCCAACTACATGAGTAGCTAAAATCGGTATGACTTAGAAATGCCACACCAGTACATGGATTTTATTTTGTCTGACATAATGTGTTCTCCCAGTATGTAACATGAACAGTCATTAAAAATCTTCTAATTCACCATGGTAAGAGTACAGCAGGAATGGTGTCAGTTAGTATGTGGGTAGTAAGCAAATATAGAATATGCCAAATTCCAGATTTAATATAAAAATAAAACAAAACCCCTAAATTGTCTGTACACTTAGTTATTATTTTAATAATGATTTTTTTTTTTATCAGGGAAAGTTAATAAAATTAAAAGTAAATGAAAATTATTACTAAAAAAAAAATCACAGATTGAATAACACAGAAAACTTTTTGTTAAATACTCTAAATGTTCTATCAAAACCAGCTTCCTTCATATGAAGTCTAACCCAAGAGTTCTTCCTTACTGTGTTCCATTTTTGATTTACTATTTTAAAGTTAAAAATTCCTCCTGACCAAAGACATATGAAAAATCAATCTTTTGTCATTTTATTATTTTTATATTCTTTTTTAATGGTATGGTATAAAAATCCAATTCTAATAAAGGACATATATAGCATAAATACACGAAGACACTTATATCAATGGAGAAAATCTGTAGTCATTTAATACCCTACTATGATGGATAAGAGCTCAAAAAAAGCTTCAGATGAATAACCTTTTTGCTAAATTAACAAAAATAAATATTAACTTCTGAAATATGTGATAGAAAATCTTTAATGCAAAATCCCCAAAGTATTCCTTCAAAAAGATATATCAGTTCCTAACCCAACTCCAATGAAAATGGTCATTTTCATCTGCTAAATATTTTCCCAGGAATAATGATTGTATTTGGTGAAAAGTTGAACAAAAGATCACGTCTGAAGTAAGGTTTGTGTGAAAAGAACATATCCTACATGAGACTGAAACACCGATTTCCTTTAGACCCCTTTATGCCTTTCCACTACAGCCTTTCATTCTCAAATCTTCCTAACAAACTTCATTTAACCTCCCTGTGTCCCAGTTCTGTGATCAGAACCATCATGGTCAAAAATGTCCTTTCATAATTTTTTTTGGACTATTTTATTTCTCTACCTTTTTTGGTTTTTTACCAATATATTCCAAGTTGTGTCTCTTTTCATAAACCAACCCATATTTCAGCTTAAAAGAAGGAAGAAGCCAAATCAGCAGAAAGCTATTTTTCTCAGTAACATTATTTTTTTTTCTAATATTTCATATTAAAAAGGCAGAAAAATAAATTTTTCAAACTTCAAATATGTTTTCCAGTAAGTTTTTAATTGCTTCACTGTACCACTCCACTGCAAAGTCTTCCTAACACCTCCCAGTGTGATTGTTTCCTGCTAACAGAGACATTTTGCAGACAGATTGAGTGTCAATATTATTAGCAGCAAATTATTCACATTGCGTGAATAGCCTTATAATCCTTATTTACTGTGAATATTCAGGAGACTATTGTTTTTAAGATAACTTTTAATAAGTTCTCATGGTTCTGATGGCCTCTTACCTTGATGTTATCAAGGTTTTAAGGCAGCAGAGACAAAAATGTCATTTTTTTGATTCAAGGGATGACAGTGACACCAGTACCAAGTTTGTCCCTAAAATGCTAAAGACTGCAGAAAACATGTGCAACAACCTTGTGTCTGTTCTGTCAGGCACTAGTGCTCATCTGCCTGTGTGGTACATAGATAAAAGTATGGAATGAGTGGCTGTATCAACCAGTTTGCTGTTAAAATAGCCTTTCACTGTTTATTTTCCAGCTAAGTCAATTAGGCAAGGTGGTGCATCAACATTCAGTATGTGCTGATTTCAGATATATTGGCAAGGTTTTAAATAAACACCAATGGAGTATACATCTGTTAAAAAAGGCAAGCTCTTAGGGAAATAAATACTAAAGATGGCATGCTATAATCCAAAAAACATGGGAATTGGAAGAGAGTTTTGTGGTTGTGTGGGTACTTTTTTTCTGCAAATGACTTAATTTCCTAAATAGTGTTGTTGGGGTTTTTGGTTTGGTTTTTTTGTTTTGGTTTTTTTTTTTTAAACACAAAACTTTGAGCTTTCTCAGTTATAATGCTGTCTTATTTGAATGCATGCATAAATAAATTTTGTTCATCTGCTTCAAATCTAACTTTATGTGAAAAAATAAAGAAGTAGTTTCGAGCTACCTAATTTAAAACACTGAGACTTTCCCCATTAAATGACTCCAGTTCTATGTCAGTATGTGTGCTGCTGCAATTCAAAGAACCTGATTTTCCCAGTTTGGGTCAAGGTTTGTATCAATCATGGAAGCAGAATCTGTAAATACATTTTTGGAAGGAGACACCCTGTTAAACAGGGTTATGCTCTGCAGGCACCTTGTCCTGAAGATGTGTGGATAAAACAGAAGGGCAAAGGTAAGTGTCCAAGGTCAGACAGCAAGATATGACAGAATCAGGAATAAAGCCTGGAGACCCTAATCCTCATATCAGTGCTCTTCTCACCATATCTATAAATCAGTAATTACCACAGTGTAACACATAAATAACATTTTTGATGCATTTGGCCCACAAGTTGATGTACATCTTTATCTCCCACTCTTGTCTTATGAGTCAGAGCTCCATTCCATGGAGTTCTTTCTGCCACACTATAAAGGGTTAAGAGATGCAGCCCACCAGAACAATGGCTTTAAGGATGGTATTTCTCCTCCTCATCCCCCCAGCCTCTGCTTTATTAAACACTTGATCAGTTGGCTTAAAAATTAACCATATGGTGCAGTTTGTAGGATATAGACTCAAGGCTCTGAAAGGGCATGATCTATTTAGCCTGTCTGGGCAAATGATTTCAGCATGCACATCACTGTCTACTTGCTGTCATTAGTGGAACATGAACAGGAGAAGACTAGAAAACTTTTTAAACCATGGACCTACAAATAAACAAAATTACCTTAAGAAGTTGTCTGATAACTGAAGACAGTAGCACACAGAAAAAGCACGAGGTGCTGTGAGTGCATTGATTTGTTTCCAGGACTCTACTTCAATCCATTCACCATCACTTATTAATTGTACAGTCACTGGATCTGGGTGAACTACAACATCCACGAGCATCTACCTTAATTCAGGACATTTGTTTAACTGATGTTCATGCCATCCTACTCTTTACTTTATGGAAACATAGAGGGAAGTAGTTTCTGTGCAGATAAAGGTTTGGGGGATAGATATACTGACCAGGGAAGTGGCTATATTCCCACTAAAGTAGCATTGTATGGATTGAATATTTGATGTTTTTTCTCTGGCTCAAAAAATGTTATACTAATCAAATCAATAGTGTGAAAGAATAACATGAGATCTAGGTTACTAATCATCTGCCAACTAACAATCCTGAGCATTAAAAATATGAACAGTTTATAGGATAAAGTGTGCTCGTGTACAGTCATGCAAATAATCACTGAAAAAAGAAGCAATTTTTTTAAAAAAGCTGCATGTAAGCAGAAAAAATACTCATCCCTAAAGTTACTGTAATATGAATAATTTAAGCAACTCAAATAAGCAACATTAAGCATCCTCTGAAATGTCAGTAAAATCATAGAAATGGCAGTCAGAAATCTTCTGTACTCCTCCGACTCTGTGACCCAAGGGAAGTCATGGTACCTCTAGGTGACCCATGAGTGTGCCTGTCCATAAAATGGGTATTTTAAATAATATGAATCTAATCTGAAGACTGTTCTCAGTCCAGTTAGTGTTTGGGAAGTGTTCTCAGACCAGTGGATAAAAGTGCTATATTAGTTCAAACAATGATGATGATTATCTTTCAGGGAATTTTATCCTCAGTGAAAAGCAAGAAGAATTACTGGCCAATTTTGCCTAGTAAATGCTGAATACTTGGAACACTTCCCGTTCATACTCATTCTGTGGCTTTCCTGTGTCTGACTTATGTTTATCTTCATTAAGTGGAATAATGCAAGTCAAAATAGCTACAAGTAAACTGTCTGCTGGAGAGGGATAGTTCTTAGTTCATGGGAAATGGATCGTAAAAAATGTGCTACTCTGACTTCAGTAAAGAGTTCTAAATTGATCCATTTCCAGTTCAAAGCTCCTTAAAACATACTGAGAAATCTCACCTGATATTTCATCACCACCATCTCATGTCTTTCTTGTTCAACAGGGGATGGATTACTCTGAAAGTTTTTGTCTCTGTCAAAGTTCACTGGAAAGTTCTGATTCACATGGGAAGGCAGGGAGAGCATCCTCAATACTAACTAGAGGAAGCCCGTTCAAATAAGCAATTGTCCTGGGTTCTTTGAACTTTGGAAGAGGTGGGGATGCAGTCATATAGAAGATGAACTACTTCCCTTGAAGGAGTACAGCACATATCTGTGCAGATTGATGGAGTCATAAGTCACTGGAAGCTAACCTGGGTGCAGCCTGAGGTATAGCTGAAAGCTAAAGTCATTCCAGGTGGGCTGGTGGAAGGAAAAAACAAATCCTAGATATTCAAATATGAGGTCGTAACTTCTGTTCCATTGCAGCCCATGTATAAATATTTGAAATTTATGTTTTAAAAGTTTTAAGCCTCTCTATAAAATGCATTTTACTTGGGGGTTTATTTCAAAATGCCCCCTGAGTCAGTGAGGTGCCACGCTCTCTCTCTCTCAAGGATTTCAGGCAAATCTCTCTTGACCAATCCAAATCCATAAGCCAAACCACATGATTTCAAAATCCCTTCAATTGCCTCCTGGATCATATGTTCACATCTGGAAATGATGGATATTCTCTTACCAGCTGCAGAAGAGGGAAATTCTGCATTAGGCTAAAAACACTGTGTAAATTGCAAGGGAGAAGGGTCAGCTTTCTAAAATTACAGTGGTCAAGGCAAGTCAAGCACTTTAATGGTAGGCTCAGGTCCAAGATCAAAATCGTTTTACAAGTCTCCAAGCACTTCTACCTAGAGACATGAGAACTTTTTCGGGTTGGTTTTACTGTGAAGAGAGCCAACGGGCAACAAATTCTCAAAGCAAGAGTCTAATCTCCCTTCACAAGGGACACAAAGCAGGTGCTCTCTGCAAGGATGAAACTGTGCCCCAAATTTGGTTGACATAAAGCAGGAGAGAACTTTCTGATGGGAAACGGTTGTAAATCACAGGAAGATGAGTAGAAAAGAACAATTCAAAGCTGCAATCACAGTTTTGAGCTCGCCTTGTTGAAATCTCTTTCTCTAAAATATTCTTAAAACATCAAAGAATTTGTTGTCAGAAGCAACAGGAAAAAATCTTTAATAAAGAAAATGGGAAACAACTACAGAATTTGTATAATGTATGACTGAATTTAAATTGGTCAGTTACGCTACCATGCATTAACTTTTTATGTATAATTATCCACTGTGATATGTCATCTTTTACAGTCAACTAAGAATCACTCTCACATTAAGTGATACACAAATAGAGGAGAATTCACTGGAAGGTATGTCATTATATATTGTAGTTAGTAATAGCACCACATAAATAATCAGGATGAAACAAACAGTCCACTGATCTGTCTGTGTCTCTGGGTCATTATTTCACTAAGCCTTGTCTGGGTAAAGCTCATTCGTTCTAAAATGAAACCTGTTGCATCAGACCTTAGGTAGAATGAAAACATTCTCTAGAAAGGACCACACTATAGACTGCATTTCCCAGAGGGAAAAAAAAAAAAAAAGATACTTTTTTTTTTTTCTCTTATGTTATATTTCTCCATTCAGGTAGTTTGGAAATATATGAAAATGATGATGCAAAAGTAAAAATGTGGTGTTTGAAGACCTCTGAAACTAAAAGAACTCAAAGCTAGGATATACAAATCAAAATTAATTGCCACTAAGGCAAAGAAAACTATGCTGAAGTTTGAGGGCTGGAATAACTGTACATTCTTGCCAGATATCCATCTAAAAACTCCTGAGTGGGGAGCAAATCTTGCAAGATATGTTTCTCACAATATTCCTAATAGCTTCTGTTTATAGAGAGGCTAGAGATAATAGGAAAACAGTACATATGCATGTTATTTTGACTCTTGCAGCTAAGTGCTGGCTGGAATACAGGGGACTAATTCCAGAGCTGACGTAAATAAGCTCACTCAAAGACAGTGAGACAACACCAATTTACACAAACCATGGCTCAAGCCTGGGAAATTCAGATCCATGCAGTAGTTTAGATAAGATACATCCAGGCAAATATTCTAGGTATGTATACACATCTATATAAAACACATTCTAAATCATGTTCATCTCAATCTACATATATGAGCTGCTAAAAAATAAGAGAAATATGCTTTTGGGAACTGAGTTGGAAAAATGAAAGAGAGATCAGAGAAGGTGATTTATTTCCTATGCACATGTTTAGCCCCACAGTGCCCATTGAAGACTACTCACCCAGCACCATCACTGAAAGAAAAAGGATAGAGGGAAAAGTCCTTCTGCCAAGAGACAGTTCAGAGATGCTCTGAGCTGCACTCTGGAGGATTTTTATCCCCCATTTTCTAAACAGGACTCCTTTGACATGACACTGACATAATTTAATACTCTTAAATAACAAGTTTCCCGAAAATTATGGCATTTGATAGCCCCAGAAAAATCAAAAGTATATGAAATGGAGATGATCAAGTTAAGCGTAAGACTAAATATTATTGAATTTTAATTCTAGTTTCAAGAGCAGACATACTTCTACTGCTCTGGTCAAGCAATAAAATTGTTTGACTCAGTTCCCCAGTCTTTCGAAGGCGAATGGGTCTATCTCCCAAAAAAACCCATGAAGGTTTCATTAGAATTTTTAAAGCATGTCAAAGATGGATTCTTCACTATGTCTTACTTGTTCTGGTCCCCTGTCTTCCTCAACCTATTTCCCATGCCTCTAGCAGAGCAACATGAAACAAGATCATTGCAATACTATTCATTTTTCTTGGCAAAAAAATTAACCACAAAGTCCAGGGTTTGTATTTTTTTAAACAATATTCACACAGGGCTCAAATTATGCGCATAAACATTGCTAATATATTTGTTATTAGTCTGTGTGACACCTTATTCCTTTAAGTTTGCATCTCTTGGCACGGGCTGGGAAAAGTCACTGCTCTCTGAGAGGGCTAGTTAAGATGTATCTTGCTGTTTCCCCATATCTTTAGTATGCAGGGAGCGCAGAGATGGAGATAAAAGGAGAAATGTCTATCTTTGAGTCCTCTGCAATACAGAATAAGTTATCAACCTACTAACATGCATGTCTGAATAGACTCCTTTGGCAGGAGGGAGATTTTATCTGTCCTGACATGTGAATTCCTCCCTCATGTCAATCCATGAAAGTACTAAAGAATAAACTCTCTAGTAAAATGAATGTGGCATACCACTGGGACATAGAGAGCATCATATTTTCCCCTAGTTACATTTTTTTAATTTTCCAACTGAATCCTTGATATCCATATAAATTAGTCACTCTGAAGGGCTACTTGAAAATCTATTGCTTTAATCTCATAGGCTTGGGGAGGGTGCTCACTCCAACTAAGGCTTGGGAGTCTGTTGTCTCTATTTTCCCTCTACAACTGAGCGATGTGCCATCACATCCATCCCCCGCGCAGAAGCGTTTGAGTAGCATTTGTGCTGGAAGCTTTGCAGCTGTGCAAGTTAAATGAGCAGGCACTACGTTGCCCTCAGATCTGGTAGGCCCCAAGGTATAGATATGAGCAGTCAAAATGTCCTATTTAGCATCATGAACTGCCCACCCATGCGCGAGGGAAGAGGATGCAACGTTTTGAATGAAGCTGAACACAGCTGCACTTCTTACATTGCAGGAGCATGAGAGGGAAAGTCACATTGGTCTGTTTGCAGATGAACTGTCAATCTGGTTTCACAAATACTTGTCTCTGTGCTCATCACCAGTGCAAGGACTCTTCATTCACCAGTTTCCACAGCACCTAAAACAAGGCTGCCTCGCTGCTGAAATGGATCCTGCAATCTTCACTTACTTAATAATTTCATATCAATAGCAGTCATAAGAGGAGAAAAATAATCATTTTTATACAGCAAAACGTAACTGAAGTAGTAAAAAAGGCAACAAAACAAGAGGTAAAATAAAAATGATCCATCTTTTCTTCTTTTGGTCTCCAGAGTTTATCCCTAGATATTTATGATGTACTACATAACAGCATATTGGTTCTCATTGTAAGCTGTTGAAGGAAAAACTTATACTTTGATTTATGATTTGCCTGAGCTCTTGTGTCTCAATTAAGGAATTTAAACACTAGACAATTCATACTACTCTTTATTAACATTTTTTAATTAGTCTCCTTAGTACCAGCCACGCTCCAGTCCATAATAGTCTTTTTCACTTTCCACTAATTTATTTGCACTGCATACATTATTTTCACCTGTTCCTTTTGTGTGGTGCATCTGATGCTAGTTACAGTCCATGAACTGCTTGTTTGCCATTCCTTTTCATGTCTGTACATCTATTGCAGGAGTTCCTATTTCAAAATTAATGTAAAAACTCAAAGCAAATCCATCAGGCACTTAATGGCCTGGACATAAAACAACAAAATAGGCTCATGGACAATGATGGCCTCTTCCTCTTTGTGACTTTCCAATGGATATTTAGGTATTTGATAGGGACCTACACATTGAAATTCTTAACAGAAATTCAGATTTTAAAAAGAACACAGCTGAGGACTACATAAAGAAAATAGCAGCCTAATAATAATAGAGAAAATAAAGGAATCAGGGCAAGATACTAGACTCAGATGAGAAGCAGATTAACAACAAATATACTGAGACACTTCTATGTTGGCGTTTCTGTAACCAGACTGTGGTTTCCTTTATGCCTTTAGATGAGAGACACTCCCTTGTTCTTGAACAGCCTCAAGGGGATAGATGATCCACTGTGTCTATTTGTAATTGAACCAGGGATGGAAGAGCCTGGAGAACAATCCTGACATGGCCAATGGGTGTGCTACCACCAGCAGTGTATGCTTCTGCCTTTAGTTCTCTAATCAAGGAGTTTGAAGCTTTGCCACAAAAATAGATTGATGGCAATGGGTTGTAGTGGCACCTCACTCATTGCTTTAAAAAAATCACTTCCACTCAGGGTGACATTTTCAAACTTCTGTTTTCAAGTCTTTTCAGCTAAACTAAGCTAAATCTTATTCAAAATCTTATAGAAAAAAAAAAAACCACAGTCCATTTATTTTATGGATCAAAGGATTTCTCAGTGGATTAAGACTTTTCATTTCTAATATTGCAAATTTCTCATTTTGAGTGCAGAACTAGGGAAAAAAAAAAAAAAAAAAGAAGAAGAAACTGAAGCATCAGGTTTGGAGTCTGGAAAAGTGTTTGTGGCCTTTTCCTTAAACCTGAAAATTAGTGAAAGAAATAATCATCCAAAGCACAGATACTCATCCTCTATCTCTTTCTGTATCCTGAACACCTACTGGAAAAAGTCAAAAGCCTGGAAATGTAAGTATTATTGAATGAAATGTTGGAAAAGCCAAAGCAGAGTATTAAAGGAGGAGAGTCACACACTGGGTTAAATACAGAGTAGAGAAAGAAAGCAATAGCAATCAGCTGTCTCATATCTGTCCCTCTCTAGACACAAATGGACATCCATACACAAACACAACCAACGTGCTTGATTCAGCCCAAGAATCAGTGCAAGAGCGTCTCAGAGCAGACGATAAATCATCCACTTGGGCATGTGCACAAAGAAGCCAGTTTGAAAAATACAAGAAGCAGAGGAATTGCCATATTGAATCAGCCTATTGGTCCATCATGTTTGGTATCATAGCCTCCAGCAGTGGCTAAACCCTGATACTTCAGAGGAAGGCAACCCTCAAAATCCACAGAGCACTTAGCTTGGGAAAAATATTCATCCCAACCCCTGCAGGCAGTAAATGTGTGTCCTATAGAGTGAGCTTGGGTTTTCCTTATACAGAGCTGCAACTGCAATTATGAGTTTGGAGCAGGACAGCCAAACAATGTTTGCAAACACTCATTCACATAAAAAGCCGCTAATTCACTTTGACATCATTTGTGACCCTTTTCCAGGAAGGTTCATTGGAGCAAGTGGTTTTGTTTATGGAAAGCAAAAGTTTGCTAACTACTCTGGAAGTGCCTCTCCGAAGGTTTCCTTCAGAAAAGGTGCACTCAGATTGTCCATTTATCTCTACACCTTTCAATCATCCACACAGGAAACAGAAGCAGCGCCGCATGATTCACACAACTTGGGAGGTGGAATCACATCTGGCAAACAGCAAATACTCAAAGAAAAGATAACAAAATGCACAACAGATCAAAACCAATGCATGGTGACTTCCTGAAGAGTTACTAATTATTAATAGAGAAAAAAAAGGAGAGAGATACTTTTTCAAATAGATCATCCCATGACCAAAATCTCCTTGAAGGACAGCCTGACATTCCTAGGAAATCATCCGGAGTATTTAACCTGACCTCCTGTGTCAGCAACATTCACAGGCTGGATACATATTTCTGGGTTGAATCCAAAGTTAGCATAAAGCAGAGAGTCCTTGTCACCTGTTTCTAGATCAATTTAAATATGCCATGTGCCATTGTTGAGTGAAACACTGAGGAAAAATACTCTGCTGTGTCCTTTCCTGTCCACTTACATATTTGATTGCCACTGGCCCTTGTGTCAAATTTCCTTGTGGCAAACCTCATCTGCAACGCAATCCCTCTACAAACTCCCAATTCCCTTATTTTTTTATGACTAAGGAAGTGGCAGGGAACCGTGGATGGCTTTCACAAGAAATAGGTATCATATCTGGTTTAACAGTACATAAAGGTTATATCAAACTTGCCTTCCTTGTTCTTAACTAGAAGAGGATGTGAGGGACTAGAAACTGCAGATCAGAAAAGATATAAAAACAAAGAGTGAGCTCACAAAAAAAGTTCCGTTTCTGGGATAGGAATGATTGCTGTTATGTTTGTATTATAAAATATATTAAAATCTATCTTAAAAAGACTGCAACTGTCAAAACTTGTCAGCTAAAGTAAACACCAACTTGGACAAAAAAGTTTATTCCAAAACATTTATCTACCTTAACAGGTCAAATCTGCTTTTAGTTCACACTCTTTAGACTCACAGTGTCCCCAGAACTGCAACCATGCTCAATTTCATAAATAGGTTTGAAGAAACTGGGTCTAGGCAACCTGGCTTAGGTCCATCCTGGCCTCCAACAGGTCCACAAGTCTCAGGGAACTCATCAGTCTGGCTGGTTTGAAGTGGGAGTTCTCAAGTCCAGGTTAGCTGCATTAAAATGGAATAAAACTTCAGTAGGTTGGTAACCCTAGGGTGTGTAGAAAGAAGGATAAGAGCCTAATCTTGCTTCCCCAAAGCCTTCTCAGCCTGCCTATCCTCTCCCACCTCTTTGGATCAGCCTGATAAGCATGAACTGCACAATGCAGGGAACAGAACTCAATGTAATGTTCTTCTGTTAAATCAATTCCTATTTCCGTCATAATTTGTTTTGTAGCTTCTTTAAAAATGAAATTAAACAAAAAGAAAAATGTCTCTCCTGTTGTGATTTTTTTTTTCTCCCCCTGCTCCCTATCTCCTCCCCAGGGCCTCAGCTTGTGCCTCTGTGTAAGTCCTGGGGTCCTGGGTGTCAAATGTCAGGCCTTGTACAGAGCTGTCAAAGAGGAGAATAGGCTGAGATGATTGATGACTGCAAAGCCTGAAATCTAAACCTCTGCTGCAAATGCTTCTTTTACAAAAAAGCTGGGGCAACCCACAGTGGCTATATTCAAGGTCAGCTCGCATACCATTACACCCACCGCTTTGGGCTTCTAACAAGCCAATGCATTCATCGAGGATTTCTCGTCTCTCTGCCCCTGTGTGTGTGTGTGTCTCTCTCTTTCTCTCCCTCCCCTTACTCTCCTGGCAACCCCCTGCCAAAATTTTCAAGCACTTAATCCCAATAAAAAAAGGCATGCCCTTTTTTTTTTTTTTTTCCCCTTCCCTCCCTCTCTTTCCTCCAGGCTGCATTCACTACGAGAAGCCACGGGCTGAAGCTTAATGCTGCACAAGTCAGATGACAAGATTATTAATGGGAGCAGGGGAATGTCATATCTGATTTCATGCATATTCATGAACAGAGTCATACAGCTGGGACCATGCGCCATGAAGAGACAGAGCAAGAGAGAAACTTTTACACCCCCTCCTTGCCGTGAAGAATCTGATCCTGGAGATTAGAAGTCCTGCCTTGCAAAATTTAATTGTTGTCTTTATATGTTGATAAAAAAGGGGAACTGCTTGCATGATAATAATGACGTGGTGCCAAGTTGGTACGAATCTCTCTTTTCTTCCTGTCACTAAAGTAACTGCCCTGAAGCCAGTCTTGTCCTGGAGAATACTTTCTACAGGAAAAAGGACATATGCTCTCACCTACAACCAGAATGACTTCCAAAAACTCCCAGCATATGTAAAAAAAGAAAAATCTAAAAAGAGAAGAGAAAGGTTTTCAAATACCACACCATGCACACTAGGCAAAAGGGGAGATGTCGAGTGCAGAAATTTATTAGGGTTCTGATTTGCGCTGAGAAAGTGCCTGTTCAAAAGAGGTGAAACATGAGGGTTAAAGTACTAATAGTATTTTACTCTGAAGCTTTAACCCTACAGCCAGCTCCTTTTGCTTTTTCGATAGTGCCTTACAAAACACGAAGAATTTTATTCCCATTTTACACCTGGGTAAATCGAGGCATAAAGTTGTTATGGTTTATTGGCCCCATATCTGCCTTATCAGAAAGGATCCCATTAACTTAGTGGGATAGGACCTGCAGGCACTTGAGCTGAAGTCAGGAAGTGAATAGCAGAGCAGTAATGCAGCTATACCAGGGAGCTAATTCCATCTTCTGTTCTATGTGGAGAAACAACACATCTTCCTACAGGACACCAGGACAAATACAAAAATAGGTGCTGTGACACTCAGGAAAAGATCTACGGTATTTTTCCCTTTTCAAAATCCATCAGTACTATTGCTGAGGCTTTGTGAGAATTAAACTCTGTTATACCTGCTTTACACACTATTTCTAAGTAAAAGTCTATTTTTCATGCACTTAAAATATTCTATTCAGCTCTACAGCAGCATCTACTTGTGAAGAGACAGAGGCACCCCATTCCCCCAGACAGGTGAGGACCAAAATAAATAACAGAAACAGCGTGTGCAACTGTGAAATCAATTTAGAATTTAATTGCTGAAAACCATCTGATGATAAACTATAACAGTGCATGAAATGGTCCTGTAATGGAAGTGGTGGCTATTCCTGGAGTCATTTAGAATTAGTTGTGGATAAAGCACAAGATTACAGTAGGGGACCAGGCTAGATACTGGCCCTGGTAAATAGACAGATGACTTCTTTGCACCTTTAATTGCTATCATTCAAGACCAGCAGTATATTCTCTCATGAGGATGCCAAACAATCCACGTGATCCAAATGCTCTTTGGTACAAGCTGATCTGCGTTGCCCGTAGGGCTATCACAACAGGCTTTCTGGCACAGAGTGACAGAATGGGAATGGCTGGGCAGATTCAGGCTTTCTGAAAAGCACTGGGTTTATTCTGGTTTGGGCAAAGGGGATGAAGTCAGAGATTATTGTTATTTCTCCTAGATGACTTAGTTGATAACTGTGCACAAATACATTCTCAGCTATGCAACCCTCACTGTGAAGTATATAAATTTAGGATAGTCCATATCTAGACAGGAGAAGGAAATAAAATCAGAAGTATCTCTTAGTAAGAACAATTGGAATCTTGCTGGGCCATGGTTCCAACAGGTACAGTTTAGGATGGGTTGGGGAAAGTGGCTGCAGTGTACAGTGAATCAAACTTCACAGCAAATGTAAAGCAATACATCTTTACTGGGTAGAGCTAAGACACATCACAGAAATCTGGCTCTGCCACTGGACTAACAAAATGCCCCTCTGTGACTCATGTAACTTCCCCATCCCTCAGTTTCCCAATCTGCAAAAGAACAGCAACAGCTACCTTCAATGAGTCCTTTCCAAGCATTTTATAAAAGCAAGATATTGCTGTTATCACTATGCAGATGACCACAACCTCCATAATCAACTATAAGATGATAGTGCCAGTCTTAAGGATTCCTCTTCAGCCCATACTTAACATACAGTTAAATATCAAACCATGCTTTAATTTCTGTAGTTGAGGATGTCACCTCCTATCTCTAAGCATTTCTCAAGTAGTGGTTAATTTAAAGGACTGAAAAAATGTCGTTTTTCTTATTCACAAAAGCAAAGCGGAAAAAAAACCCCCACAACTAATAGAGATTAGAGTACTGGGAAGAACATGACACTGATATCAGAACAGAGGAAATAACATGCTAATGACATTCAATATTCTCTCCGTGTCAAGTCATCAGCATTTTTATTGCCACTTTTCCTCCGAATACAGTATCAGAATTTATTGAGACAATCTGTCTCCATCACCTGTGATATAATATATTTTATTCAATAAGATATGGAATAATATTTATCTTTCAACTCCAATGACTAGTTTTAAGGGCAATAACAGCTTTTTACACAATGCTTACAAGTGTAGAGTTTGTAAGTTTTTATGTCAGACCTAAGGCCTACAGAGACTTCCCATCAGGCAGAGAACAGTAAAACCAGTTTTCTGATTGTTTGCCCTTTGCTGTGTTTCTCATTCATAAAATACCTGGTGCCAAAAGACAAAACAAATTATCTGAATGCAGTTCCTGTGAGCTGGTTGTTAATGGAAACTGAGGCTGGGAGAAGCTAGTCCTTGTCATAAATTCAAGAACATAGCAGCAGAACCTGTGTTTGATCTCCAAGGGGGAAGAGGACAGCCAAGAAAAACCTCTCACATTATTACAAAAGGATGGCAAGTAGAAGAGAAGCTGGAAGAGTGAAAAGAAGGCTAAGGGCTTATCATCTCTGGCATGAAGTCCATGTCTGCAATTGAACAGAAGCAAGACAATTTTGCACCTGGCCCATCTGGGTAGCAATAACAGTACAGCTTTGCAAATGAAGATATCTTATCGCCACTTTTGCAAATGTTTGGGTTTCTGCTGTCTCCTGAAGCAGCTGCATTTTGCAGCTGTGGAGTACAGGGTCATTCCCCTTGATTTGGGGATGATGCCTTGGAAGGGAGGCCTGGCTGCCTCTGCCAGACTCCCACACCACGTTCCATCAGGTCTTTCTAAACCAGCAG
The DNA here is from genome assembly GCA_013399695.1 of Formicarius rufipectus. Classification (NCBI taxonomy): domain Eukaryota; kingdom Metazoa; phylum Chordata; class Aves; order Passeriformes; family Formicariidae; genus Formicarius; species Formicarius rufipectus. Next base: position 3,508,905 of record VXAU01002736.1, read on the forward strand.
TTTGGCTACTTTGTTTTGATCCTTGGTCATCTTAGGGTATGTACTTAACCACTCTGACATTCACAGTATCCCTTAAACAGCTGTATTCACAACCAACTTTAAGCAGCGTGTAAGAATCAGCAAAGGAGTCGAGATTGGGTTCAAACTCTCTGCATGTACCTGTGACACCAACAATATGGGAACATACCCTTAAAAAAAATGAAAGAGGAGGTGGAGGAACGAGAAATGTGTAGTGGTTTTTTGGGGAGAGAGGTTCTTCTGCTTGTTTGTTTGGGGTTTTTGTTTTATTTTGATTTTGGGGTGGGTTTTTTTTAGGGTGGGAAGAAAGAGCAGTAATGTGAGAAAAAAGATGTAAACCAACTTTGAAATACAGCCACAGCTGTTCCTGTTCTTGTTCTCCTCCCTTCCCTCAATCACTCTATAAGAGAAGGCAGTGTACTTCAAATAATTTCCTGCCTGCAGCATCCTGATAGACAGGCTTCCTGCCGTTTGCCCAGCAAGCTGGCACTCTGTCCTGTTCTTGTTCCCCTTGACATGTCCTAAGGCCTTCAATCAACCTGCTCTGCAGATCCTCTAGCTAGCTGAGATCACAGACACCAGATGCTATCATGGCCAAGAAGCAAATATGCTTGTGCCTACAACAACATCTCAGACAGCAACAACTCCCCCCAAAACCAGTGAATCCCCCACAGTCCCGTTTTCCTGCCCTCTTCTTTTTAAGCAGGTCCAGAATGGCTGCCTGGCTCCAAGCTGCCTTCAGCAAGTATTTGCTCTGCCTGGGCAGCCCTGGTTCCTTCCTCTTGAGTGGCATTCCTGCTACCTGCCAAAAAGAAAAATGACTTGGCTGAAAGTGGGAACAATCACTCTCCCATTAGCCAGAGCTTTGGAAAGGAGCTGAAGAGTTCTCACGTTCCCTTAGTGCAACTCCTGGCTCATCAGGAACACACTGATTTGAGGAGCAATAGCCACATCAACATCTTCCAAAGTTGAGTTTCTCGAAAGCTGATGATAGAACAGTAAGGAAAACATCAGGAGAGAGCAGGGAATAACCTAGTAATGTTAGGGTAGGAAAGCAGTCAGACTTTTGTAGCCCAAGTGTCTGTGGCTTCACACATGTTGCCAAGTTAGGAAACTTTTGGAGTTATGTTCACACTTCTGAAAACCTGGAAGCTCTGATTTGTCTTCTGCTAATAGTACTTCTCAAAAACCCTTGACACTTTTTAATAAAGGATTGATTTACAGTTCAATGGGTGTGGTAGAAATCTGACCAGCCATGGGCTCACCAGGGTCCCCCTCCCTCTATGTTCCTGGCATTGCCCACAACCAACCCCTGTACCAAAGCAACAGGTACGAGTGGGCCACATCTGCTTGGCAACAGGCAAATGTCATTTTCAAGCACATCACATTAAGCCTTTGTCCCTGTGGTCACATCTATTTCAACCTACTGCCAGTTTATACCCTTTAACAAATCCCCTATTAAACAGCCATTGGCAAATATAAACCTTGTTTTTGAAGTTGTCTTTCACGGGCTGATGGAAACAACATTGCCACACTCCTGTTCCCCAGCCGAGCTCACTCCAGCTTCCCATAGATCACAGGGTGTTGATATTTTCAGTAATCCAGTGCCTGCATCCTGCTCCCACCCAGGTGTCTGGGTGAGGACCTGGTGGACAGGCAAACATGGAAGTGTGGGCTGCTGCCTTCCTAAGGCTCTGAGGCTGGGTGCCTCCTCCTACATCCACAACCACTGCCAAGGAATCAGGGCTTGATGCTGTCAGAGGACCTCATAGGGCCCACAAAGGTGTGCTATCCCTCCCTCCCCTTTGGTCTCTCTCGCTCCTCCTGTCTGCCCAGCAGTGTGGCTCCTTGCCAGCACATCTCACTGCCTCTGGGTATCTCTCAATCCTGTGCTTGGCTGACTCTTTACTCACCTGATCCCACTGGATCTTTCTGATTTCATTCCTGCCTTCCCTTTAGGCACAAAACTTCTCATTACATTCTCCACTTCTCGCTGGGTTGTTGCTTTGCCTTCCTGATAATTCAGGATACTTTCCAGTAATTTGGGGTGTTTGAGTCTTTCTTTTCTTCTTCCTCAGTTCAGAGAGAGCAGGCAGTTATGTAGAGGAAAGGAAGCTCTTATTTTCATCTCTGCATGTATGTACACATGCCATATACATGTTCTAGCCATTGATATAGGTAGTCTACCTACATGAACTGATTGCTGTGAAGTTCTGGCCACTCCCTTCTTCTGTGGCACTGAGACACGTTGACCTCCCATTGCTTCCTATTCACTTGACACCAGGGTGTCCAGTTTTATCCAAATGAGCAGTTGAATTAAGCTCCTGGCACCTTTTTTTTTTTTTTTTAATTTTTCTTACTCCAGAAAGGAAGACTGAGAGGTCTTTGATTTACAGAAGGTACTTCCCTCACCTCTGCTCCCACACTGACACACCTCCAACAGCCTGGTCAAATCACACAGGGAAACCTTGGAGGGTTAGAAAAAAAATCTGGTCCAATTATTTGGCATTCAATGCTCATTTCGTGTGCATACATTATCACAGTCCCAGCTCATATAAGAAACCTGGTGTGAGCAGTATGGCCTGGATTTGGCCCATCATATTTATTCCAATAGAAGTACCCAGAGAGTTTTATATAGGGTTTCAAATACTTTGGAAGACTGCATTTTGATCACTACTGAAAATCAATTCACTTCACAGAGTGTCTTCATTGTTATAAAAACACACAGAAATGTAATGTGACCTCTGAAAAAAATTTTCCAGAGGCCAAATTGAAGAAATACCGAATATTTTGCTGAAAGTTGGCACTGTCCTGCACTTCAAAAAACTTTTTGAAGGCATTCAGACATCCAAATTCTGCTCATGTCTGTATACCTCATGTTTCTTATTGGATTATTTTGGGTTCTTCAGAAGAAAATATAAAGCTGTAACCTGGCAACAATTTCTGTTGGTCTTCAAGTTGGCCACCTACAAAGCCCAAATTATTTGGATTCCTTAAGTAGACCAGAAGTTGCCCCTTTGATAAGACAATTCTTCCCTATAAATTACCAGAAGCTGTATTTCTCCAGTGACAACTGTCAATTTTGATTGTCACTGAAGAATTGGAGGAAACTGCATCCTAAGACAGATATAATTAATTGCCCTGTTAAATGACTTTTTCATCTCCATGGCCTACAGAAAGAGAACTCAAAACTACTTATGACTGAACTAGAAGACTAACTTAGGTCAGGATAAAATTCAGAAGGGAAACCCACCCAGCAAGATCCAGGTCACACTTCTCAAAAATTGCTGTGAGGCCAAGGATGTTGCCTCATGTATATCAGGGCATTTCAAAGTAGTGCTAAAACTTCATGAACTTGAGTGCCAGGTATGAACAGCCTGAACAACACATCTAGGAATGAGTTTGGAGCAAATCTGTCTTCCCTATAGGCACCATAAACTGCAGGGATGCCATCATGTGTGGACATTAAATGTTTCCTGCTGCCTAATTTCCTGTTCTCTTTGAAGTAGGACTCATAACACCTTTCAGGTAGCCCCATGGCAGGTTGTGGTGGAGATGGGTGATGTAACAGACCCCTGTCAGTGCCAAATGGCATAGGGACACCAAGAACATGGTAAATTTGCTAATCCCTTTTCAAAGATGCAAATTGCTAAGCCAGTTCTAATGCCAACCTGGCTGCTTCTCTTCAACCAAAGAATTTAATATAGCAGAGGTCTCCTGAGAAGGAAAAATAGATTAACTATCCCCCTAAAACTTTGGTAGTTGGTTTTACATACTGTGAGCCTCAGGCTGCTACTTGAATTTCACTTCAAACGTTTACTGCAAAGTATCAGCTATTTTTTCCTATCCGCCTGGTTACTCTTTAAAGGAGAAAATTTCATTAACAAACCATGGATATAAAATATGAAATCAGAGATCAGCTACTGCAGAGGAGAAGCCAAACATCACTAAAAAGGATTAGTTTCTTTCACTGTCTAGAAATTTCTCATGAAGGACCTTGGCTGCCCTTTTGATATTAAAACTTCCTAACAAGTATTACACAGGAGTTTTAAATTAGAACTTGCTGTCATTGGGACAGTTATAAACTCTTAAATATGTCCCTCTGCAAGTTGAGCTCCTCCAAAATGCATGTATTCACAGTGGAAAAAACTGGGAAATGGGTGTGTGTTTGTGGAAAACTGCCAGTCGGACCCATTAATTATGGCAGGAGTTCTGCCAGCTGATTTATAAAATGAGCACCCAAGTTATTCCAATTAATTCCCATAATTCCACTCTGGATAGCAAACCACTAGTCAAAGTAAAATAAAGTTTGCTCCCAAGTGTGACCTAGGAAAACCAATTTTCTTTCCTACCGTGAATTCAGTAGAGTTCCTCTGGTTTGTGCTGGGGAAGAGTATCATTGCTTCCCAGGTTGCTTTCTAATTAATAATTATATATAGTGCAGTTGGGCAAGGTTACAGGCACCCTCCAGTGCCAGTTGGCACAGAAGCACTGGGAACATTTGAAATTTATTAATCTTTTTTTCTTTTTTTCCCCCAAAGATGCAAATTGCTTGAAAAAAAAAAATAAGAAAAAAAAGAAAGAAAAGTCAGAGAGGAAAGAGCAGTGCCATGACTTTTAGGCACAGCCACGAGCTGGGGGCAGAGGCACCTGCCTTCTACTAGAATATTGCAATTTCCATTCTCATGGCTTTCTTTTGCCCTTTACCTTCCAATATTGGCCACATTCCCAGCCATCACCTGAAAGCCTAAACAGTGTTCCAGGAAGCTGTAATGTGCTTGTGCATGTGTAAGGGACTTTTGGCTCCTCTGAACGTTTGTATCAGGTCTAGGAATATATGAACTGTGACTAGCATACCAATCACTAGAGGTAACTGGAAACTCTATTTTCCATGGAAATTTAAAATTTGTATGTGAAAAGTCAAATGATTTCGGTGTTTGAGCATTCTGTTTCAACTGGGCATCAAGGTTTTCTGCAGAGTGAACATTTTATTTCAAAGAGGGGGAAGGGGGAGACTACATTGTTAACTCAGAGTTTCAGACTTTCAAGAGAAATTCCAAGCAAGCTGCTAATAACACTTCAGTGGGATCTGGCATAATTGAAAACTCCACTGGAGCCAATCAAGTTAAGCCAGTGTAAAAACAGTATAAGTGAAAAGAAGCCAGTCACATTAAAATGGAACAAATTCATAAAACCGCATTTCCTTTTCACCTGTTGTAGAGGGGCTTTTCACCCCCTTCCTAGGGAGTCAATCTAGTCTTCATTTGATTTCAATTCCATCTTCTAATTCTTAGGCCAATGAGCAGCGTGGCTACTACCTGGCTTTGAATGTTTTATAAGAGCAAGTGAAAAAAGTACTGAGACAGTATTTCCCTTGAAAATATTTTTGTTCTAAACATAAAACTTCTGGTTTGGACTGTAAGGGATTGGCTTTCAGTATAGGAGAGTGGAGCCAAACAGAACCTGACTCAACAAACCTGTTCTCCAATAAACTATGTGGATTCTCCAGAACAATTTATTACATCTGTTCTATATCATATGTTGGACTCTTCACATTCATGATGTCATAGTCTCCCAAAACTGCAAACAACAAAAAGTTTGCTCAGGTCAATTGCAAATCTTTCCCTCCTCCCAAATTTTTCCTATGTTTGTTTTATCCCATTTCTGACAACAATAATCTCCTTTAATTGCTGGTTCTGCCAGTCACACAATGGACCTTGCCTTCTGTTATCTGACCAGTAAATCTCATAATTAGTGCTTAATTATAGTTTATAGAGCCACTTTGGTCTGATAGGAAAAATCTGCTTTGTTACAGTCAATGAAGTATTTAAAGCTACGTCCAGGACTGGGATAGGTTTATTAAACACTTGGGTAAGCAATAATCAACTAACATTGATTGAGCAACTCAATAGCTTTCTTTTATACACTATTAAAAAAAAAGAAAAAAAGTTTAAAAACACCCCAGAACTAAAAATAACTTGGCATGGTAATGGAATGTCTCCGCTAAGAACATGCGGCTGCCAGTGGGGTCTATCACATTGGATGTAACTCAATCTCAGCTCCTGAAAAGAGCACTTTGCAAAATATGTGGCAGCATCATTGCTATTATCTGAAAAGGAGGAGGAAGGAAGAATTCACTAAGGTCCTTCAGTCTGTTCAGAGCTAAATAAAGAATGATACTGCTGAGTATGGGTGTGTTTCTAGAGGAAGCTGCCAGAACTAATGAAAGTGTGGAGCTGATTTTCTTTTTAATTTTGCTTCTCTGCTTTCCAAGTCATCCAGGGGAAATTGCAGAGTGTCCTGAAAACATGACAATTTGGAGTTCTACATAGCAAATTCTGATACAAACAGAAACACATTTTATCTGCCTGCAGGTGCCCTTGCACCTATCAGCTCACTGAGAAAATATTATTCCAGGCTTGGTTCCAGTATGTCTGCCAGGCCACACAGACTGAAAAGGGGAAAAGTGAAATCAAATAAGTTTTGAGGAATGGATGAGGGAAAGGATTGTGCAACATCATTTCTCAGTAGTTTTCATGGCAGGCAGTAGCCTGTCTAACCACATCATTCACCCTTCTATAGCACCAGCAAGATTAAGGGGTGCCTTTTAAAAGACATGATGATTTTTTTCATGAGTTGTGATTTTCATGAGGGAAATTATTTTAAAGATCTGCATAAGAATTTAGTATATTCTTGGGGCAATGGAAACTCTTGAGTGGGTTACATTTATCAAACTCAAACCACCAATTATTTCAGTTATATCAGGTGCTCTCCTCTCCAGGTGTTTTTCTCACGTCTTTCCTTTTCTCCTGAAAATGTGATGCACTTTTCCATTTCAAGAGAAGGTCCCTTTTTTCAGGTTTGGGGTTTTTTTTACCTATTCTTGGAAGACAGAAAAAGAAAGGGGAAAAAAAAACCACCAAAATGAAATCACCAAAGGAGGGGGTTTTCTTCTCGAGTGACAGCAACACCCTTCCTAGTTTAGCTGATGGAAGGGCAGCTTCAGTCTGCGTAGGTTTACTCATCTCATAAGTTTTATTTCTTTATCAGGGAGGGCAATTTCATCAAACTTGAAAGAAACAGCTAAACAAATGATGTATTCCTCACACAAGGTAGAAAGGTGATTATATTTGACCTTTTATACACCTGCTGATGGTTATTTAAACAGACTCGAATTAGAACAGGATTGGACAACTCAGAAAGTTGCATCTCCTTGCTGCTATTGAGTTTTCTTCTGTCTGTTCCCAACTGATGAAGTCATATCTGTGGTGTATATAACACTAAAACATAGTAACACCATATCTTGGGGAAATGGAATTTGCACAGGATGCCTTTGCTGAGCTCATAGATGAATTTCTATTGTCCATTATCATCTATATCTAATATGAACCATTCTACACAGCTCGTCTCTAATCCCCATGCTTGTTAAGGAGCTTAAAGAGTAAAATCAGTTGATTTCAGGGTCTTTGGAGTTCAAGGTCAAAGTGATTATTTCCCTTTTTTTTTTTTTTATAGGAACAGACTCATCACAGTTTCCAAACTTCAGTTCTTTCCTGGTTCCCTAATTAGAAACCATACCAAGAGCATATCTGGAGGCTTTTATACATAAAATCAACCCCTTGCCCTGAGACCAATTATGGAAAAAAAGATCTAGACATTTCAGTGTTTGAGTTCCAATGATGATACATGCTGTCATGTTCTATAGTGAAGTCATGATAAAAAAATCATACCATAAGAAATTTTGGTCTATACCATTAACATTGTTTAAAACAAACATCTGCACACTGAAGCCTAAGCACATCAAGCATCATTCATACAGAGTCATGACAGACATTTGTATGTATGAAGTCACATTCACTACAAACTTAGAGATAAAAATATTTGTAAACTAAAGTCAATACCAGATTTTCCTCTCTCAAACACCTTGCACCTTCCCTTAGCAAAATGCAGGGTTTTTTTAAAACCTAAAAAGAAAATTAAAAAAAAAATCAACAACAAAACCCCCTCGGTTTTCAAGTAAAACCGGGTATTTTCACAGAAAGTATATGTTTTCCATTTTTTTTGGTTGGTTGGTTGGTTAAAACCTAATTGTGCTCAGGTATGTACAAACACTTATTTACACAAATTCCAAATCCAGACACACTGCTAGTATAAAAACAGGATAAAATAAATAAGAACAGGAATTACTGCTATGCAGTCTTTATAGCTCTGACACATATATTTGTCCATATCATATAGGTAGGTATAGATATACACACCACATGGATCTACAGAGACAAGTGGGCAATAAGCATGTGAACCCACTGTCAGAACATGTCCCTGTGCCTGAAGTAAAGCCTCCTGTAACCAATGATTTTCTTTCAAATTTAAGCAGTATCCAAATGAGTTAGAGCAAGGGTCAGAGATCAGAAAAGATTGGTTAGGATTCAGAAGAGAGCTTTACATTCTCCTTTTTGAGAGCTAATAAAACACCTAATGCAGGAATGTCCCTAAAATGCTCTTATTGCTCCCTGCGTCCATCTGTGCTCTGGTACCCAAGTTGCTGCTGATGTGAGTCCTGTCCATTGGTCTTAATTAACCTCTGGCAGCAGCCCACAGATATTTAAATGAAAGGCATCGAGTGATGCCGGAGATGGTGAGAGAGAGAATTAACTCCACTGGGCTTGAGCCCATGTCCAAAGAAGAGGCTACAGGAGAAACCTAGGGGGTACTTTACTAAAGGGTTCTTCCATGCCATGAGCACTGGAGACCTTTGCAAGAGTCTGCTCTGTCTAGAAGCATATTAGGAATTCAGATCAGGCAGTATCAGCATTTGTCAAACATTTAACTTTTAAGAAAGTGCTGCCTAAGCATGACTTCATAAGTGGCTGCATCCTCTTGAAATGCTCCTCAAAGCCTAATGGAGATGGCCCTGTTACTTTCACCTGCCTTGTTCAGTACTTTACCACAGGACAAAACACTTGACTTCTCTTTTTTTTTTTTTTCTTTCTTAAAGTCCATAATGAAGACCAAATACCACTTCTTCCATTAATTAGCATGGTTAGAGAGTCACAGACCCTCTTTGATCCTTTCAACTGGTACTGATGCTCCGAGCCCACTGCATCTAAGCCTCTAAGCCACTCACAGTATCTGTCCTCCTCCTCCTTCTCTGCTGTGCACAGCTTACAGGAAAGGGTTGATACTGGGTCAACAGGGTCAGGATCTGCTGTAATCCTGCAGGAGAGCTCATGATAGAGCATGAGCATATCAAGCCAAAAGAAATGTTTAGATTACCTCTCATATAGACCTTTTTTACTGAAGTGATTTGCCCCCAGGTTTCACAGTTGTTCACAGGGCATCCTAAAGGAATATCAACAGTATTTCACTCCACAACCAAATTATTTCCTTGGTATATTACCAAAGGAAATCCAACCTTGTAAAAGGACTTAAGTGATACACAAGTGGTCCAGACCCTCTTCAGTGGTAAAAGGTTTGCCGGATTAAAAAAAAAAAAAAAAAAAGGCCCTGAATTAGAGCTAGAAACAGTACANGCAGTGGCACTAATTATTCCAGGCTTCTTCAAGCACATTTTACACTTTGTCTAAATCACCAGGACACAATAATCGACCTGTAAACAGTCTAATCTGTATGTCTGTACTGCCTGAGTTGTCCTTTCTTCCAGCAGGACAACTCCCCCCTCCACCAGCTGTCAGTTCACCAAAAACATTTGGTATCATAATGGTAATAAATACCTCTGCTCCTGTGACAAATTTGCTGAAACCAAGCAGCAAGTTGAAAACTTATGGGGGAGAAACTGGCTGATGGATGGACAGAGTCAACAGTACGTTACTAAATATTAATAGGTTCTTCCCCAATGTCATTTTAGCTTAATTACTCATATCAGCACCTTCTCAGCTAAACAGATGAGTTGCATCATGGCCAAAAGATCATGAAATAGGACACTTGTTGAGCCAATAAGGGGAAATGGGTAAAGGAGTTCATGACCTTCAATTTGAATCAACCCTTACCAGCTTTTTAAATTCAAACTACCATTAAAAGTAATTCCAAACAGGTTCTATCTGTCATAATAGTGACTACTATGCCCAGAAATGGTATTTAAAGTACCAAATCACTAAATTTCATACTGTTATATAAATCAGCATCAAAACTGGGAATTATTTGTGAAAGAAAACTTGGCCTCTTGAAAATTCTGGGACCAATTCTGAGAACATAGAAATGTTTCTACCTGCTTACATCATCCCAGAAGCAAGGTTAATCTAAGTGCCCAAAATACTTACTTTTATAACATCCATTGAAGACTAATTCAGTGAAATTCCAAAGGGGAATGGGAAATGGCTATCAAACTACTTTCATTTCATCTTGGGACAAAGGACGCCTATCCTTACCAATCCACAGACACAAGGGCAGGAGAAAAATGTATGTTCTCACCATGCCAGGAGAACACAGTAGGAGATGGGAACGTGAGAGGAGCTCTGAAGAAGGCAATGGGGAGAAGAGATCAGCTGGGATGGTTAAAGACAAGACTCCAACCAAACAGGATGAACATTCATCCAGCTCACACCCAAAAAAGACATACAGGGCTTGTAACACATTGCCAAATCCCTCACCAAGCCAAAATGCAAGTTGCTACTTGAAAAGCTAAAGCACGCACACAGTTGCAAAATAAACCCTACAGCACTAATTCCAGCCCTCCTCAGCCAGCTTGGGTACAGCTCCTTTACATGAAGCGCAGATAGCTTATTTCTGAGAACTCATCTCCCTGAGCAAAAATGCAGAGGTTTTTTTCCCAGCTCTATTAAGGAAACGTGCCAGTTTCAGGCTTCCAACAGGGAAAAGGAATAATAATAAAAAAAAGAGTTTATAAATTATGAAAAGCAAGTTGACAGTGTGTCCTTATAAATATGAAGATTACCTATGCTACCCTCATGAATCTGAAAAGTCACAGTTTAAAAAAAAAAAAAATGGTAAAAACTACAGATTCAGCAAACTGAAAAATAATGGGCAAGTTTTGCTGACCAGGGAATAGTCTGCAATTTAGTTCTTTTCTTGTTTAACATTTACTGTATATTTCACCATCCAGAAATATTATGTTTACAGGGAAAGCCCTATCTTCCACACAACGGTCCCACTATTGACAATATGAATATCACAGTGAAATACAGTCTGATACCTTGGAATATCCTCTGAATCTAGTTACAGTCTCCAAGGAAAATCCTCTTATTCTAAAAACAAAAATATTTGTTATGTCAGCCAGTATATATTGACACAGATATATATATGAGTGTATGAGCCTGTGTGAAAAAGTCCTACATACGGTTTTGTGCTTACAGGGTTACTATTTCTCATAATTCACCAAATCACAGTGTTAGGAAAGTTTACAAATAAATGATGGACTAATTGGCTTGAAAAAGACATAAATGCGCAGTTAAAGGTGTCCTTCGTCTCATCTGATCATAAATATAAAGTACATTTTAGACTATAAGCTACACTGATCTCAACTGAAAGATCCAGGCACTGCTGTTGCCAACACTTAATCTTGTTCTAAGCCGTAGCAAGGGCTTAGCCTTCATGTTCATAGTCACTCGAGTCACTGCAGTCTGAGGTATCCAGTCCAATAATGGGTTTAATTGCCTAAAAGTTCCACAGTTCCAGAATGAAATGAAAGTTTCTAGTCAGGAAAGAATTCAGAAATTTAAAATGGTATAAAAGGCTCCATTTATGAAAAGTCAGCTCAAAAATTCAGCACCAGTTAATTGTGGCAAATTTTGTAACAGAAAGACTATGTATATTTTGATTGGGAGCACAAACAATACAGATATGGGTCATTCAATGTTTTTAAAGCCTCCTCCCTTGCATTATTGGGGGGCCGAGAATTAAATTGAAATTGGCCTTTTATAGCAACAGAGGATGGTCAGACCTCCATGAAACATTCCCTAATACATCTGCTGAACCCAGCTTTGGTTTTTTTGGGGAATTATTTTTTGAAACACACCAAGTTTTCTCTATTAGTGCTGTATAAATATCAGCTCCAGTAAGAGCCTGGAGGGAGTCTGGGAGTACAACTTAATCTGAATAACTAGCCTGTATTTGGAAGTTTGGCTGGGAAAGTAACTGAGAACACTGAATAGATTCAGTCAGCCCTTCACCCTTCTTTGATTACACAGTTCGTAGTTTGCAAGGAAGACAAGTTTTCTTCACCATAAAACCAATGTTTTGAATCTGAAAGGGCACCCACCAGCTCTGTGTTCCTTTTCAAAGTCCTGTTGAATTTTGGATGCATGGAAATAAAGAAATGTTGTAAGAACCAAAAAAATAAAAGCAAACAAAAAAGTAGGAGCAATAATTTTGAATTTTTGAGCATGGTTAAAATTTACATTTCACTTCGGAAGACAAAATATTTCCTCTTAGAAATATTTCCTACTGGAAAACTAAAATCACTTTTCCTTAAATTCCCCAGTTTGATTTTCTGTCACAAAAGCTGAAATTATACTTACTCTAAGGCAATGTTGAAAATATTTGCCCAGTTCAGCTTAAAGTCTGTAAATTGATCTTACTATGCAAAGCTGGAACTATAACTACCTTTATGGATGAACAGTTAAATGCATAAAAGAATATATAATAGCTATATCTTAAGGATGGATTTAAAGCTGGAATTAAAACCAAAGGATTTCACCTTTTCCTCCAAACACTTGGTAAAAGCCTGTGAGATACCTGCAGGATATACACCTTAGATTGCACCTACCAATAAATGGAACTGAAAAAGGCAAAAAGCTGCCTTCAAGAGAAGTGGGAGGTGCTTTTGAGTACAGATTTCAGCCTCATGGCCTGAACACTGTCTAGGAGTGGACAACTTCATCCATTGTGTCTGGTAAGCCCTGCAAGTTTTTCAGCATCCAGGAGTCCTTCAGCACCACCACACAGCAATATAATTCCATCTGAGCCTTTTACTTCAGTTTTGTTTGCCCCCTCCTGCCTCAGATTTAAACCCTAAGGGAGATTTTGATCTGTCACATGCAGTTTCACATGCAATGGTCAACTACAGATATCAAGACTAGATAAATCAAGGCTAAGCCACAGTTCATTTCAACTGGAACAACTGGAGAATGAGCAAAGAGAAGCTGTGAATCATAGCAGTACTAGCATCTCATTATCTATTTGAAGGTCATTTGGTTTTGGTTTGTTATGAAACATCCAAAACAAAGTGGTGGGGGTTTTTTTGTTTGGTTGGGGGATGTTTTTGTTTGGTTGGTTTGGTTTGTTTGGTTTTGGGTTTTTTGTTTTGTTTTGTGGTTTGTTTGGTTTTTTTCTCATTAAAGGAAAAAAAAAAAAGAAAAGATGAGGGTTTTTATATAGGAAAAAAATAAAATAAACCCCAACCAAATGCCAAAAATCAGTTCCACAATGTCTCCTAAGAATGCCATCTTAGGGTTCTAGAGAACAGAATGCTATCTGAAGAATGCTATGGAATTAATTTCAAAAGTTATAAAAATAAGGGGTGTTATACTCAGTCCAAGGCCGTGGCTGACTCTGAATACACGAAATGTGGAGATATTCTGCTATGCAGCACAGGGTCCTGGGTGGAAGGGCTAGAGGACCACAGGAAGGGTCACTGCCTTCCCTCGCAGCTGCCCAGCTCCACAGCAGAAACACTTGTGTTGCCTCAGGACAGTAAAATTTCATAGCAGATACAGTCTTCTTGCTCTTTTAGTAAATCTCACAGCAACTCTGGAGATGCCCAATGCAACCACCCTGGCCACAGGAGTCAGCCAACCATTGCATTATTGAGCCCAGCAACCTGACTGAATTAAAGAGATTGGAAAAACACCATCCTGGATGAACATGACCCACCAGCTGCTAGATTAGTCATGGAAGTTGTCAGTGCATTGGCCTCGCAAGTGCTGTGAGCAGGGTGCGGAGTGGTCCCATTCTCAGCCACAACTGGAGCTTGGCATTTTACCTCTGGAGTTTTCTTTTGATTTCTCTTCTTCTCATTTATATTCTGAACACAAGTTTTCCACAGTGTGCATTTCTCCTCTAGTAAGTATCTCAACTTTTCTAGCCCAGCTCCTACCAAAAAAAAAAAAATAAAAAAAATCATAGGACATATTTCTTCCTTCACAAGAAAATTTGGTGTCAATTCTCACCTTAAATTGTTTTTGGTGAAAGCCAGTTTTCACCCCAGCACCCATGAAGGAATGCAGTAGCCAAACTGGGGTGCTCAAGCCATGACATCTTGGAAGCTCCGTGCCTGCCTGCCTTCCTTCCTTCCACCACTACCAGGACTGCAGTTTCACATCTTGCTCCTAGTTTAGTGACTCTCCAAATCCCAGCTGTATCAAAGCCTTGGCTCGGACTGTGTGAGTCCAGAACAAATCCTGAGGGATCTGCAAACAGCTTTTAAAACCAGTTTCATTGGAGAGTTCAGTTTTTCTGCATTTCTTCCATGGCTTGGAAGGTGATATATTCAACATGGCATGGACAGGCAGCCCCCTTGGGCTGGCCTGGGAGACAGTGGCCTG
>VXAU01002736.1:3523468-3544546 GCA_013399695.1 Formicarius rufipectus
GGCGGGGGGGGGGACGACAAAGAGGGTAATTTGGGGGAAAGTTCCTGCCCCTCCACCAAAACCAACCCAGATTGTATTCCTTAACCTCCAACGATTCAATAGACTTTGACTATTGGCAGAGGGGAAAAGAGGAAGAAGTCAGGCTCCCAAAATTGATTTCTTTCCAGGTAATGCTTCTTACACAACAGTCTGTTCCTTTCAGGACACCGATTAGGGAAGTATTTGGTCAAGGGGCAGTAGAGGGCACTCCAGGCCAGATCAGGTTAAGTTTTGGTCACTTTATCTCTTCTTGTTGACGTAAATGCTGGAGGCCATGGCCTGGGGTTTTCCTGCAGAAATGTGTTTACAAGCAGGTCAAGGACTTGCAGACAGATAACCATTAGCAAAACAACTTTTCTATTGACAAAAGAGCACAGAATAGCGCGTTGGCAGATGAATTCTCTCTTTTCATTAAATAAAATGAAAAAGATTAAAAAAAAAAAAAAAGAGGAAGCAAAAATTAAATCAAAGGCTGTACCCCATCTGATTCACACAACCCGTTTTTCTCACTAGAATTCAAGAATGTGACTTGCTCCCCATCCCCTTGCAAAATGACACTGAGGACTTAGGCCAAAGTGCTGTCTTCATTAGTAAATCGAGCTGGGATTTACTACTGGTCAGCAAGCATGTGAGACTTGTGAGCAGATTTGTTAACTCCAATTCTCTTTTCAAATGAGAACTGCTTGCATTCTCCAGCCCATGCAAACATTCAGTTTGGGAAGCTCACCTGGTTTCAGGTTTCCTTGCAAACCTTCCCACATTGGCAGTCCCGGTCCCATCCCTTGCCTACCCCCCTTCCAGTCCCCAGCAGGTTCATCTAAAGGTTTTGCCAAAGTTCAGGAACCTTTCCAGCAAACCCAGCCGATTTATGGGTTTGTGGACAAAGCACAAGAGAGCTGCAGCTGCGACTCAGGGAGAACTCAAATAGGTTAAGCTGAATCTCTCCCTCACATTCAGTGTCCTCTCAGAATTTCCAGCCTCAGAGCTTAAAGTCAACCTATGCCAATACTTCCAGAAAAAAAAAATTAACCAACCACGATTTCTATAGCTGCACCTCTAACCAAAAGCACTGTTCTGTATGCACACAAAAAGGCACGATTTTAAACACCCATGAATTCAGCAGACAAGGATTTTAACAAAAAGGAGGAAATATAATGACACTCAAAACTCCATGGTTATTTGCTACCTGTCAGTCAGGGTTAAGATATAACCAGAGGAGGAAGTGGCTTCTCGGAAAGCCTTGTTCGATCTTACTGGAGGAATTTGTGGTCTATTCTGTACACAGTCTGTGGTATCTGAGTCACGACCTGACTCCAAGACATGCTGGATTCTAAATGACAAACTCTGTCTCTCTGACGGAGGCCACACATTAGTCAGAACCCAAATGTGTGTGCACTTGGGAGAGCTGGGACGTTTCATGCTCAAACAATAAGGCAAGCAAAACAAAATGAGCTAAGCTAACTGGAATCAGCAGAAGAGGGTTCATGTAAGAAGTTTAAAATTCAGCCCAAGGTGTGAACAACTTCTTACATGAGCTGGAAGAAAAGGCTGGTGTGCACCTTTGGGGCATAATCACCCTTGAGGTTTTACACACAGTGCAGAAAAAGTGAAATTATTTTCCAGGGTATGTTGGAAACTGAAGGGAAAGCACAGATAGGTTAAATCTGAGTTCTCATTAAAATAGCAACTCTGTTTTCTTTTTAGTTTCTTGTTATTCATCCTCTTGCTTGCATACCCCATCAACCTCTGTGTCAGCAATGGGTCAGAAAGCTCTTATGAACTTCTGCCTGGGCTAGCCGGACAGTGTGGCATGAGCAGGCTCAACACCCAAATATCACTCAAAACTGCTGTTTCCACCCTGGCCCTCCCTTTTAAAGTGACAGACTCTGTGAAAAGCTGTTTTTTTTCAAGGAAGAGCTGCCTTGTCTTTATTAATTAAGACAATAAGTGCCACTCCACCACAGCAACATTCCTGATGCTCCAACTCCACTCACTTCCCTCCAGCCCCATTAATACTATTAAAACTCAATAGCTTCTGTTGCCTTTGTTTAAATAATATTCCTCTATGAAGTATAGCGATTAAAAATGCCTGTAAACTCTTCTATTAAAATGACATTTTAAAAGGCTTGATTTGAACATGGCTATGTCACTTAAAGTGAAAAAGTTTCTGTGAGTTCCCTTCTAAGCTGTTAAAGATTAGCTTGATGTAGATAAGACTATTCCCCAAACTCATTATCTGTCTTCAAAATGCACCTTAAGGACTACTTAATAAAGTCAAGGTTACATGAAGAGTATTTCAGTGAAAACCAGTGAATGACTATTAATAAATCTGCATTACAGATTGGTTATTTTGCCTCTGTCTTTCATCTGAGCAATAGACGATCCTTCTGTTCTTCTTGCCCCCCACCCCACAATAAGCATGTGTTGCTTCTTTGTACAGGTCATCAGTGAATTAGAGACAGCAGCAGTAAAAGAGACCATTTCAGCATGTTTACAATTAATGAGATCTAAGAAAAGTAAAATATTTTGCAGGAAAGCATCACATCTATCTCTGGCCAGTGCAAGTTAAATTATTGGGATTCCTGAATTTGCATAACACAGATGTTTCCATGTTGGCCATGCTCTGCCTTATGCAGTAAAGATCAGCCTGATGCAAGGCCAGTAAGAAAAATTAAATACAAATCTGTTTATATAATCACTGGCTGCCCCTTACCTTTATCATTAAGTACTTCCATGAACCCTGTGATTGTCAACTCCAGGGCATGTATTTCTGAGATGAGACTATATTTTTGTCGTCTTTATCTTGTGTATTAGGCTCCTCAAAAACTTTTGGGTACATCCATGGGGATTCCTGCACACAGCTGAAGTCCTACTTAAGCCCATCCTCTGGGCTTACCAAAAGGAAAGCAGCTCTTATCCAAGAACCATAAGCTTTATTAGTATGATGCTGAATCTGAGCCACTCAGCAAGGTAGTTTGCCTTGACCAGAGTAAAATTAAACCTATCCAAGCTGCCAACAGAGACAAGCCCACCATAGTCTGCATGTGCAAGCATAAATAACAAGAGCAGCAGCCAACAATTACTCTGCAAAAGCTTGGGTCTGCTTTCAAACCACAATGCAGATTTTAATGTTGAATTTAGATTCTTCACTTCAGGGGATTTATATAGAGTTTATGGAAAATCTGGTAATTAGGAGACCTGAACCTTATGAATCTCTTCATTCCACTTTACAGATGAAATCTGATTCACCCTATGTTTTACCTTTAGGAAATTTTTACTTCATGAAATCAAAAAGGCTGCACAAAAGCAAAAACATCTCAGCCCTTCTAGTGCTGACCACTTCCACTCTTGGTTGAAACATAGAAGTGCATTAGAGTGAAGACAGAGCAGTGCCAGCACAGGTAGTGGGACTTGCAGGGCAGAAGTCCCCCCATGTAGCTGGTGGATTCAAGAGAAACATCATTTTGTTGCCTACATAAAGTCTTGGAAAGATCTTCAGAGAAAATAAGCAGAAAGAAGATGTAAATCCCCCAGAAGATTAGGGGCAAGGCCTCGCAGAAATGTTGGGAACTGTTGTCATTGCTGGACCACCTGGAATTATCTTGAAGGAGAACTCTTTCCGTAATTTTTTTTTCCACAGATAGCAAAAGATTTAAGGCAGGTGAGTGGCATCATACAACCTAAACCTTTTATTCTGTATTACACATCTTCCTGGTTTATCTAAAACTCCTGCTACATTGAGTGAATTAGGAGGTTGATTGAAAAGTACATTATATACTAGTTACCTGTGAGATGTGCTCTTTAGAAGTGGAGGTTTGGGGGCAGAGGAAAGGCATATAATAAAGAGTAGTGTACTTTGAAAGGTCTAGGCAATGCTGCAAGAAATAGCATTACCTCACAGTTGTCAAGGCTCAGAAGTTTTATTACCAAGGAATTTCACTTTTGCCTCTTATTCTTAACACATTGACCAGTTCTGGGACTGAGAGGATTTGCTGATCTAATATAGATAGTGATTTCGTAGGTTTGTTCAGATTTATATAGACAGCACCCTGGGATCAGGAATTACATTTAAAATGTAATAAAATGTTCTTGTGCACTTTTACTCACAAATACTGTACTTAAAAAAGTAAACATCAAATAATCTCAGATATCTTTCAAGAAAATGTTGACATAGCTCCAAGAGCTCATACAGATGACTGAATAGTTTTCTGAGTAAACTTAATAAACTCATATTCTTATTCTTTCAGTGTACCATGAAGTATCACATCATGGAGAAGAGAGAAAACTAAGACACATAATTTAGAGGAAATCTATTTTAAACATATATTTCAGCATATGAAGATGGAATATAGACATTTATGTAGGCATGTTTTTATACTACTTACAGTCTTAGAGTTTAAATAATGGTAGCAGCTGAGTTTCGCCCACATAAGGGAATCAAATTCCCTCTGCTAAAAATTTGCCCCTGCTCCTCAAGTGAGACCTCAGTCCTTTTGCACTCAGCAGCAATGTTACAATGATTTCAGGGGGCAAGATTTAACCCCTAATGTATTCAGAAGGACTTTGTGTAAGTTCAGAGTTTTACCACAATTGCTCCTCTAAGTAGTCAAAGTGATTCATCTACATTATCTGTCTTTATTAAACAGTCATTTACCCTAGTGAGTCCCATTCAAGGGAATCTTTATTATTCAGACAAGCCCTTGTAGTCATAATGACACAAAATATATATAGGAATAGTTAATAATACTGTTATTCCTATGTCTGCAGATAAACATCAGCTGGTAATTTTATATCAATGATCCATCAGAGCAGAGACAAAAATCTATAGTTAACACAAGCAGGCAGCCCATAATAATGTGCCAGAGATCTAGTGAATGCTATTAAGCAAGAGGGACCACAGGGAGACAAGAAATTTGAATTCTTAATATATTGGGCACAATAACATTAAAGTATTTCTTACAAAATGTAAAGAAAATGTTGTCTCACTTAGGCCCTGGTGGAGTCCAAAGCTGTGCCAAAGCTGGTGGAATGGCTGACATTATCAACTTAAAATCATTTAAGGACCAAAAGGAAAAAAAATATCTTCTCTATTCTGCCAGGGATAGATTTCAGAGTAGAACCTACTCAAATCATAGATGGTGCCAGGGCCACCTTTGCAATCATTTATCCCTCAAATGAATGTCCTTGGAAAGTGTAGATTAATAATATTGGCATGCCTCATGTCAGAGTCCAAAAATAAGTCTGAGGAAAGGCCTCAGGGAGGCTTATTTGTGTTTGGGAATCTCTACATCCCATTGAAATTTCCATAATGCCAGTCAGGGCCCCCACGGGATGTTTAAAGGAGGGGATTTCCAAGGTAACAGGAGATTGGAAGCCCTTCATGGGCTAGGTGAGCATTTTCACCTCCCAAGGATTTCAGATATGTTGGATGCTCAGAAGACTCTTAATCCTTCAACTCTAATTTAGTGGAACAATGTATATTTTTAGGATTTTTAGATAATTTCTAATAAAGATCTTTGTTTTGTTATAGTCTTGAGGGAATGAACCATGCTTTTGTGGGTTTTAAATATCTGCTCAAGGACTGAGGCATCATGACTTCTGAGGTTCTGTCAAGTCCCATGTTTCTATGAGGCTGGTTTTTTTGGGTTTTTTTTAAGAAAAGGAAAAACTTTTCAGCCCTCCCAGTCTGCTTTACATAACAGAGAGGTCTTGGGGCAGCCTCCAAAAGCAACGTCCTGCTTCAAAGCAGAGCAAAACACTTCATTTTGAACCTGCATCTAAAGCAGTTCAAACGGTTGTGTGAAACAAACCCCGGTTTACCCTCACCATCTGTTTTTGGATGTTCTGTGCCATCCCTGTGTGGTACCTCGGCCATGTGCAGGTGAATTAGAGCCACAGAATGAACACTGCAACACTTTATGGAGTATCCTGCTCTTTGATCTCCCTGGTTCCTGCCCATAGATGAACACAGCAAGCTAAGCACAGCAATTAGCAGTAACAGCTATTAACAGTCTTCACAAAAGACACAAAGGGACACAAGTAGGTGGTTTACAGCATGGCAGATAAAAACAAAGTGGGCACTTTCTTTTGCACACCACTCCTCCAGCAAGTCTAGGCTGAGGGACCAGAGGGCTGTCAAACAGTCCAGGGAAACAGACCTAAAAAATAATAAAATGCATTCTATCTGTGGATAGTCCCTGTAGCAGAAGAAACACGTTTGTTTTACCCTTAACAAAGCCCTCTGTGAACAAAATTTTTGCTAAATACTAGGGGGTTTTTGCATCAGTTAAAGCTTAAGGTATCACCATGGGCATCACCATAAACACCTGGATTTCAGTGCATGAATAAAATCAACCACTGACTGCATTGCAGAAGCATAGCAATTTCCATTGACACTCTTGCCCAAGGAGAGGGTGTAAACAACAAAACTAGTAGCATTTCTGGGCAACACCTCACAAGTCTGTCCTCTACCCCAACCACATTTATGAAAAGCCAAGAGGAGTACCTGACCCAACCACTTGCTGCTTGTCTTGGGGCTCAGACCTAAGCATTACCTGAACCAAAGGACTGAGCTAGGTCATGTTTGTAGAGACCATTCAGCCTTAGCCCATGGTGTACCCCACCACACCCCCTACCTTCCCAAACACATCCCCCACTGCCCGGGAAACTGGAGTTGGAGCAGGAGTGCACATGATACTTCTGTGCTGTAGCTGTGATAGATCACCCTGACTTTTCATGCTGTTTTAACAGCAGAAACAGCCTCCCTCCTGTCCCCCACAAGTCGGTGAATGATGTGGCCACATTTGCTTGGTGTTGTTTTGACAAACAACACACACTGATTAGAGTACCCCCATCAGATGATAGATTCACAAACGCGGCCTAACAAAACTCATTTTTCTATACAAATACCAGTCTTTAGAGACATCTCATAAGAGTATTGCATCAAGGATATCTCTAAAGCTGACAGATTTCCAAATATATATGTATATAGGAAGAAGAAGCTGAAAAGAAAAGGGGGGGAAAAAGGAAGATGCAATAAATCAGAGAGCATCTAAGGATTTTTAGCCATAAGCTATTTCTGAAATCAGGAAGGAAAACATGCATTAATCAGAACATTAGCTCCAGTCAGTGCAACAACATCAGGAACATTGCTACTGTACAGAAAGTCATGAATCATTATAGACCTACAAAACATTTATACAATTTTAACATTGTCATTGGCTTTGATCAATAACACAGGAGAGCTAGCAGGTTCATAACTTTCTCCCCCCGTGTGAACTCTGAATGTGTAAAAGTCCATAGAAACAAACAAAAAAAAAGTTATAAATAATTTTTACATTTTGTCCCTGAGCTCCATGTCTGAAGGCACCTCAAAATAGATTAGAGACAATGCCTTATTTTCCACAGCCATATCATTTCAGTACAGTGCAACCAAAGTAGCCAAAAAAAGTTGTGCTGCAAAGCCTGGCTGATGCATGGAACAATGCTTTCTGTGCATCCTGACCATATCCTCCTGTCTGTGATGGAGGAGACAATCTGATGAAAGAGTAAGCTAGAGATAAGGTTCTGGCCAGTAGAACAATCCCTACATGGACCTCTCTGGCAGAGGCTGAATCTGGAGGAACCTCTGGGGCTTTTTAGACTGTGAAGCACTTTAGAGTTTCGGAAAAGGCAAATAAGCACTAATTTCTTTCTCACTTCAAACTGCATCAATCACTATGTTTACAAAAAGAGAAAAACAAGACAAGAAGCAAAGTGTGGTTAGGAGCATGATAAATCTAGTAGTAAAGGTCTGAGATTCCTTTTCTAAGGACTAAAAATCTGTTCTTGCTGCTTCTCACATGACAGTCGGACTATATGTGTTTCCTCACTTTATCTCTTCCCCTCAGAAGCAACTTTATCCACATCCATATAAGATCAAGAGTTCTCCAACTTCTCTGCTGCAGTTCTGCTTCCCTGGGCTGAGAATTTCCTCAGAAGAAAACTTTATGATCATTTACTTTCTTTTCAGTCACTAACTTCAAGTGCTTATTCTGAACAAAAGGAGAACAGAATGCATGGATGCAGTACAAAATGTTGAACTATAGAATGCCCCCTTTAAAGTCCTTCTCATTTCTTTTCAATTAGTAACTTTGGACGTTGTAACTGATCTAACTTGGAACCTGGAAAAAGCATCTGGCTCATAATTGGTATCTTCACCATAGTGAAGATGACTACAAATTATCAGAAAGTATGTTAAGTCTTTTAAGTCTTAAAAAAGACCCTCCAGCTGAAGGAGTTTTCATGGCCTTGCTATGTGCCAGTATTTAAGATTGAGTGCTTCGGTGAGGCGGGAGTTCTATTTAAGAATTCTATATACATTTATATCAACTTAGCCTTAAAGGGACATTTTATCCTTTCCTTGCAGGGAGATTGTGTTCTTGGATTTGGCTCCATTTAATCACCTTTTATTCCAGCTATTGGTGAAATTTCTTACTGCACTGATTGCTTGAGGTTTGTTTTAATTCCTTGCTTCGAGAATGAGTCTTGTAATGTATTCACTATTAAGACACGTATTTGAGAGATGGCATGGGAAACATGATAGAAGCAGATATAGCAAAAAGATAAATTTTCCTTTCCCCCTCCTTGTTCTGTCACAGAAACACAGAGTATGGTTAAAATCTACGAGGAAGCAGGTATGTTGTTGTAACACCCTTTCTTCACTTCTAATCTGTAGAACCTGTTATCTGATCCCAATTGTTCTGTTATTGCAGCAGGCAGAACACAGATTGCAATCCAGTGTTGGGATAAAGAGAGCATAAAACCTTCAGAAACATTTGTCAAGATTTTCCCTTATACTTGCAGATGTTAAACCAGAGGCAGAGAACTTAACACATATGATAATGGATACCGAGAACTAAACTGATTTCTGAAATTAATGCCTTTAAAATAAAACTGATATTTCTATAAACATATTTCTGTGACACTTTGTCCACCATGCACTCTCCCTAATGCCTTTTCTTTTTAACATTATCTTCAAATTCTCAGAATAAAAATCACTAGTACAGCTGCCTGACAGTGAATACAGCAAATATATCCCGAATTGTATAACAGTTTTGACAAATACTTTTCTTTGTTTGGAAAGTGCTCACTTTAACCAATCAACACTCGTCATAATGTGCCTGGACATGCTAATCACCTACTATTTTTTCCATTCCCTGATTGGAAGTCTGTAAGTTATTGTAAGGAAGATAAATGTGTGATTATACATGTGTTTGAATATTTCACAGATTAAAAGTTACCCTTGTATATATTCCATGTTTCAAAAACATATGTATATGTATCCACTGCCTGAATATTTGCAATAATTGATGATGTGATCTCCTGATATACATTAAATAAAAGTTAGCACTATTATTCACAAAGATATCTGGAAATTTATTTTTGTTATTAGTTAATGGCACTCTCAAAATTATTTCTCAACAGACGACAGAAAGCCATTAAAAATATATCTACACACATAACTTATCAGGCTTAATAGATCACCATACCTTAATCACAAAAAAAGGATTAAATAAGGAAAAACAAAAAAAGGTGTGAGACAGCTTTTCCAGCAGCATCCATGTGTCAGTTTCTCAACTGTGTAAACTGATATAAATCAAGTTAGGTCAACAGAACAAAACCAGCTCCAGACCTCTGAGCCCCTCCTAAAAAAAGCATTGCCCTTTCGGCTTATGAGTCTAAAAATATGACTGTGCTTGCACTTTTGGGGGCTTTTTTTTTTTCCTTTTTTTTTTTCTTTTCTTTTTTTTCTTTTGGGGTGATGTCAGGAGAAGAATTTTGGTTTTGTTTTTAAATAATTGTCCATAAAACAGCCCTCAAATGTTTTGTTCTCTCCTAAACAATATGAGAAAAATCTAATGCCTCAAGTCAAAACTCTACCTTTAAAATACTGTGCAGCACTTCAAGGCAGACTTGTGGTATGTTGGTTTATTAAAGCACGTCTATTAATTTGGTTATTAGTCACAGAGGTCTAGAAAATTCACTTGGTTCTTCAGACAGTACAGAAATCAGTGGACCTCAGCTGTCCTTAATTACTTTCTCAGAATGTGATAACTCTTCTCAATGGGCCTGACACCCAGAGAAGCCCGTGTAAGTTCCCAGTCTCTAACACTTTTGGACTAAAATATATTCTCCCTGCTCTTTCCTCTGCTTTCCCAAAACAAGAGAAAACTAAATACTCTCTTTACAAGCCCAACAGACCATGCAATATGGGCCCATTTTAGTTACTGGCTGGTTCAGGACATGAAATCTGTATACCTTAATTCAAGAGGGGTTCATGGCAGTATCTCCTTTCACACTCTTTGCAGCAAAGGTTTAACTATAGACAAAACTTGATTTTAAAGAAATAAGATTTACCTCTTAAAAAAAAATAAAAAAAGAAGAATCTTCAGCAGGACTAGGAACACTTTCACTTGAATAAATTTGCCATTAAAATCTTTTCCTTTGCCCTTCCAAAACTTCCACAATCACAGTAAAGTCTGAAGTAATATGAGGTAGGGGTGAGACAGAATTATGGGGTTTTTTCTTTAAAAAAGGAAATAAAAAAATGCTTACAACAGAGGCAGATCTGAGAGCCAGTCTCTCACACACTCTCTCTCTCCCCCTCTGTTAGGCTTCATTTGATAGCTATGAACTGTGGATAAAGAATAAATATGGCTTTTCAGTGCCCTAGGACTCTCACCTGACTTATTTATGTCTGACCTGGTAGAACACCACTGACCTTGGAAAGTTTAATTGAGGCTGGGATTATATAGCACTGCTTGGGGCCACCTGAATTTAGAGGGTGTGACACACACTTTCTCCTACTGGCTCTCATCTGCCAGGGGATGCACGTGTGGGTGCATATGTGTGTGTGTGTGTGTGTGTACACATTTGTGCACCCCAAACTGAGCCTAGCAGTGGGAAAATACCCTGGTGTAAACCTGCAGCGTGCTGTATCGTAATGGAAAAGATAAGCATTGCCAGGCAGACAGCAGGAGTGTGTTACGGTAGTTTGGTTTTGACAGGGATGGGGGGGGTGGGGAGGATGGGGGGGGTGGTTGTTGTCTCTTTTTTTTTCTTTCCCCAGCATGTTTTCTCTGAGATCTGATTTTTACACTTGACTCTTAACTTTTTATAACCTGATTCGGCCCAAGAACGGGGAACTCAGTGTGAAGGAGAAATAATTATATAGACACATTATGCACTTGTACATATTGTTTTTAAGATTCTTTAATTAAATTTAATTAAGGTATATGATGAATGCTGTCCATTTTTAGTCCCTTTGGTTTTCCAGAAAGTTATAGATGCTTAAAACTCCCCACATTTAAGTTAAATGTAAAGAGAAAACAAGAGGAAAAAAGAAGAGATAGAAGAAAAATATCCATAAGACTGAAAGGTGGAATAAAATGAAATGGCATAGATACCCGTTAGCCAGAGAGAACTATCTTTCCTACTGGGGACTGTCCCTGGATGGACATAAACAGCTCTCATCTGGGTTTCTTCAAGGCAGAGGCCAACAAATATTCTGTATTATGCATGGAAGCTTTTTATGGCACAGACTATTGTCCACTGGAGACCCAGCAGACACCACTAAGCAAACCTCACCTACGGCCACAGACAAACGTCAAGCCCTAAGGGGAGTCTTCTCCCATCAAAAATACTCTCCTTTTCCCACTCTGTAACATATATTTTCCCTGCCATTCAAAGTTTATCAGTGCCAAAGCCCTGAGACAGCCTGGCTTGAGCCACACAGGTAGATGTGAACAATGAACTGTTGGAAAGGTTAAAATATTCCTGGATGGAAGCAGTCTGTGAAATGTCTTCAGAAATAAAACAAGCCCATGATGCTTTCAAGGCTGAAATTATCCATTCTAGGCTTTATTTCTAATGTGCTGCCTGGACTGAAACTGTGACCATTTTCTGTTTGTAGGCATCCTAGGAAATGAAATGAGGAGAGGATTGCTGTTAAGAGCTGCCACAATTCCCCTACCTCTCTCCAGCAGGCTATACCATGAATCAGGGCGTATTTTATTATTTTTATAGTTCTATGCAGTGATGTAGAGCTTACCTGAGTCCCTAGTAAGGTGATACTAAGATCTGGACACATTAAAATCCTGGACAAGCTGCCAATTAACTGTGCTGGTAGCAATTCATGGTCTGATTCTTAGTCTCTAAATTACTAAATCCACAAAAATTGCCAGTGAGGGATAATTACATCTGAACAGGAAAACATCCAAGATGGTGAAGAAAGCCCAACACTAAAACTATCCGCGCCTGTCCCTCATTGGTGACATCCTACAGACCTTGCAGACAAGCTGCAGATTTGGAAGTCTGTGGTGAACAGAAGAGATTTCAGAATGAATAACAGATCTCAAGAGGGAATTCTGCCTTTTTTCTCTTTTTTAACAATCCCTCTCTTCCCACTTGATGAAGCAGCAGCTGAAGTGGCAGACCTCTCCAAAAGCCAAGAATAACACCAGTCTGTGTGGCTGAACTGTTTCAACAGAGCCACACTCTGCACCACAAACCAATTCAATGTGCTGTGCTATTGCCATCCCAGAGCTCAGCTCCAAACATCTGGGAAGCTGAATACTCCCCCAAATCCAAACATTGCCACTACTGATCACACTGACACACTGTTTTTCACTCACTGCCCATCTAATTCACCAGCTACCAGACTTTATCATGCTTTCAGAATTACTAGTCAAGATTTCAGGATCACTGACTTGCTAATACTACACCTAAGCTCCTAAACAGGCCAGTAAGGATGCTCCACAAGAGTGTAATTAAGTCTATAAATTAATTTTTATATATATCTTTATACGTACATATTTAGATATAAAGAATCTCATTATTAATCTGAACGTGTCAGACCTTGAAGATGAGCTGCATTTATTTATTATAAATGGGAAAGCAACACTACTACAGATACACTTTTAAAGCACTACAGACAATAACACACAAACAAACAAAAAAAAAATAGTTCCAGGAAAAAAAAGTGTTGTGGGGTTTTTTTTGTTTTGTTTTTTTTTCTGTGATCCTTATTTATTACATTTTTAATAGAAAGTCAGTGGAGGTCTTATCTGATGTCATTTGGTTTAGGTTCCATGGTATTTTTTGTATTTGACCAAATTCCCTTATCTTCTCATTGCTTGTGTTCTGCTCTGCCAGCATCCAGCAAACTGATATACTTATCTTCAGTTTTATAATAAAGTTTTAGCTTCCACAGGATAAAGAAAGAAAGAGTAAGGAAAGGAAAATTGTGTCCAAGATACTAAACATATCAGGCACGTGTGAGTGTCAAGGCATCCAGCAGTTAACCTTTTTCTTACTACAGAAATTTTAATTGTTAAAAGACATACGACTCATGACTTTTTCTTTTATTTAAAATTCTAGTTGTACAGTCAAATTGAGAAAACTGTTATGATCTAGGCTCTACCCAGTGAATATTTTGAAGCAAGGGTGGTGATCAGTAGTTTTCTGTGATTGCAGAATAACCATAGGTGAAAAGATAATTCAAAGTGACAATTCTAAGGCAAGGAATATAAACCTAGACCTAATGAACAGGTTATTTTGCAAGCAATCCATCTCCTCTTTGGAGCTTTATTTCCCACTCTGTCATGACATTTTTCCCTTCGCTTTCTCCCTTATGTTTTGTGCTTGCTATAGCTCTTCCCTACCTCCTCACCACTCATTCTTTCCCTAAATGTGACTAAATCACTAATGGTCAGCTGTCTCCCGACTTACTCTGCTTGTCCACTTCTTCTGATCTCTTGTTACACTTGACTTACCTTCACTTGCTGCGAGCACAACTTTTCTTCCTCAGAGGTCCCATCTTAAACAGAGTGTCTTTCCTCTCTGTGGAATTCAAGATCAGATTTGCAAAAGAAACTCCTGTCATCCCTTTGCATTTTCAATTTGTAACTGAGGCACATTTGGTAAGAGTTGAGGGTAATGACATATCAATTTTTCCATCTTTGACTACAATTAAACAGTGAAGAAATCAAAATTAAAGGGCTAAAGAGATGAAAGGGGACCAAAAAACAATGAGAATATGAGGTGAAATCCCAGCTGAAATAAATCTGTCTCATCAGCCAAAGTGGCTCAACACTAATTCTGAGCACCTGAGGATCTGGCCCAAGATTAGCTTTGATAAAAAATATCACATCAATAAAACTGGAAAACAATGAATATGGTCCCAGCAGCTCACCCTGGGCTGGGTCAGTCTAAAGGGAGCTAACTGGCTTATTATATGGATGTTATACTTTGACAAAATGTGACAACTACACCTTTTCATTTCCCCAGTGGCCTTCAGGAGACTTAAGATTTAGTATCCTATAGAACACTTTAAACTTGAGAAACTTCTTCTTATAGTTTCTTATGAGTCCTGGAGGCTGTGAAAGAGATTACAATTCTTTATATTAACTTCCCTCAGTGTGTGAGAGATAAGCTAGTGGCCTAATACCAAAGTCTTCTCCTTGTCAGTGATCTGCAGAAGTGGTACATCTGAAACTACAAGTCCTTTCCCTCCAAGTCAGAAAATGAGCCATTTGCAGCAGCAGCTCCACATTTTTTCACAGCCCTGCCAAGTTCCAGGCCAAAAGTGTCAGGATTGCCTTGGCTTCTGATCTTGTGCAGCCATCAGTTTAAAATGTGCAATTTCCATGCACATCTATGCTGGGCTCAGTGCAATTTCAATCCCCAGGACAGACAAGGCATGGTGAGATCAAGTCTGCCTATTCTGTTTCAAAGTTAGGTTGACTGAAAAATAAGAAATAAAAAGAAGAGACTAGTAAGACAGAACAACAACAACAACACATTCTTGCATTTTTCCCATCCTTCCTTTCCCCCCCTACCACCCAACAAGGTCTAGTAAAGTCCATTAGAATATTTTGTTGTGGTGTTATGAATTTAATATTTCCTGCCCATCATTCTACTGTTCTCAGAGGAAAGCACCTATAACTTTTGTTGCTGAGCACACAGCAACATATTCAGAGCTCCCCAATGCTCCACAGAAGAGACAATTTGTTGTGAGTCATCCAAACAAGGGAGGTTGTGTCTCTACTACACACTCTTATGTTCTCTCCATTTCTCGGTTTCAGTTAATGAGTGGAATATTAACTTGTACCTGTTGAACCTGTGTTTTCTAGCAACTCACCCAGAGCCAGGGGAGTCCTTCACAAGTCAGAATGAAGAGCATGGAGCAATTTACTGACTATTCCTGAGTGATCTATGAGCATTGAAACAATGCTGATTTCCTCCTCCGAATGTCAAAGACTGATCCTGACATATTTTCCTTGCCATGATATCTCTCAAAATTGTGATGTTCTGGGAAGCAGAAACATCACCAGAAGCACTTGAACCGTGCAATGATCCATGCACAATGTCTGTTGTTCCAAGATTCTTGGAGCAACATAAGATTGGAGAGAGCTGGGCCCACTTTAATTACTGACTCATCAAATTTCTTAGGTTTTTTATACCTACATTGAAGACAAAATAGCAATGTGTCTCCTTGTGCAACAAAATCCCCAAAGGACAAATTACCACTGCTTACTGTTAACTCCAAAAAATGCCACTTTTGATAAATCCATTCCATATATTAGAAGTTTCTTACTTTGCACATGTGGGAAAATTTAGTTCTGGGAGGTGTCATGCTCCATACCTGAGGAAATTTAAGTCCTAGCCATAGTCTTTTAGGCTAAGAATTTCCTTTTTGAGGAAGTGGAAAGTGGATGAGAAACATGTTGAGCTGAAAGACTACAAGAGAAACACAGCACCATGGAAGTACGAAAAGAATCAGAGGACATTCTGGGTTGTGAGGCTATGAGCCAGTCCTGCTGTCCTCTTAGGACAGAGTGCTCTAAAGAACTAGGGCAAACAAGGTGTTTTTCTTTAAGTCACTTCTAAGTGTGTTTAGTTTACATTGTGTTTTACCCAGAGGATACAGTCTACTGGGGCAGCACAGATCAAGCTGGGTTTTTTTCAAGATCTTGTGAACAGTCAGTATTCTGCAATAGAATCTTTAACCATGCAAAAGGCCAAGATTGCTTTTTAGTTTCTCTCTTTTTCTCATGTCATGTAGAAAAAAAATTAAGGATTTGCTGTGCATCCATAGCATAGATCAGATCAAAGTCTTCTTTTTTGTATGTGTGTCCAACAGAGGAAAACAAATTACAATGCCACAGGCTGAATTTCTTCGGGACCTTCAGTACAAAACACTTCCATACAGCACTGTCAGCTTTAATGTTAAGACCCTACAACCTCAGGCAACATTTTACGTTACCAGTTGGTCTGAAATTAGGCCAAAGTCTTTTGGATGTTTAAGTAGTCTTTTTTTTTCCTCCCCATCTTTATATTTTTTTCAAGCATTCAAAATTTTTCAGTCCAAGCAAGTGATTCCAAGAAATGTGCAGTTCCTATGAGGGTTTGAAAATGGTTTTGGATCAGGGTTTGAAGTAGATGATCTTGAAGGTCCCTTCTAACCTAAACCATTTTATGATTCTATGATTCTATGGTCTGCAGTACATTCACCCAGACAACTCTCAGATAAGCTTCATAATTTTAATGTCTACCAAATGATCACAAAAAGATAATATTTTTGTTTGAGTTACTTTGCTTTCCAACGACTATCAGACCTTGGGTAATGCTGTTCTGTGTGTTTGATGTGGGTGTGTGCACATGGACATCCACCTATGCACGTGTCTACATGTGGATATGCACTTCTGTATTTTACACTGCAGCCTTTTCTTGGGGTATTTTTTTATGCTTATTTATCACTTCTCCCAGCCTGACTTTTTTTCTTCTCACTTGCTGAGAACCTGTTTCAACTGTATAAGAGGCACAATCTGATTTACAGTGTTAAGAAATTTTAAACAATACATTTAATACCACTAGGGGCCTGAAGCAACATCCTGAAGAAACAGGCTATCTTTCCCTGGGCTTAAAAATTAAGATTCACTGGAGTATGAAGGTCAATGGGAGACTCAAGAAAGGGCAAATGGTCTGGTATGATTACACCGTGTCTGAACCAAGCTGGCTTTTCAAAAAAAAATGTGTCAAGTCATTCAGACAATTCATAGCTATGAATTTCTTCTCTGTGCCTCTGCCAGTGCTATATTTGAAGAATCCTGCCTGAGTTTAGCCCCAAACCTTGTGTTTTGTATTAAATAACAGGATTTAATAACAAATGTTTACATTTTCATTACATCAGAAAAATGTAATAATGACCAATGGAAAAATTCCTCTTTCTCAAGCTCAAATTTTAACATATCCTGAAACAGGGAAACTGAACCACACAACTGTTACTGAAGGATAATCGGCGAGAAAAGGTCCATCTGCAGCTCCTCCTGCCCTTCTCCAGGAGTCTGTATCCAGCCTGTGGCTTCCTCCTTGATCTTTTATTTTTTCTCAGGACCATTCACCAGCACACAGAGGACAAGATGAGCCAACAGTGGTCATTTCTGTAAGTCCTCCTAAACCAGTGGACAACTTTGGCCTTAGTCACCTGGTAAATGTGACCAGAAAAGATCACATAATGCAAACTGATTTTAGGGGCAAGAGTACCCTCCCGACTTCTGTCTTCCATGGGACATATCCACTCCTGGATCTTGAGTTTGTGCAGAGCAGGGTTTAGCAATAGCTCCAGCAGTGAGAGAAGCTGAGCCTGTAGATATCACTGTGCACAGTTAAACAAAAACTTCTTGAGGGCAGCAGATCTGTTATCAAGACATGTAAATGCAGCCATGTGCTGCCACAGTGAAGACTCTGAGTGCCCTGCTCGTCCAACAGTTGGGAGCAATTGGGAGGTAAAATGACTGATTTAGGGTTTGATCCAGTGTAACAAATGTAGGAGGTCAACAGAAATGATTAAAAGCAGTTAAAGGTCAGATCAATTGAACTCAGAGACACAGTGGAAGGTTTTGACTGATGTGGGAGGACAGCTTCATTTGGGACATCTGATGAGCTTTCTGTCTCAGATGCCAGTCCTACCTCTGTTTCCACAGCTATGTCAGTTATGGAGCCCATCAACTTCTGACCTACTGAAGTTTGCTGTACACTGTTTGAAAACCAGCTGAAATCAGTGATGATTTACCATAAAATGATAAGCTGTAAATGATGGTGTGTCAGGACCTGACTGACAAGCAGTATAAATATCTTCACAGCAGAGCCAGGACTGGAGGCAGTAGCCTCATCAGACATCCCAAACAAAGTCATTTTGTCAATCACAGCCTTTGTAAAAAGACCTACAGAACAGGATTTCAGAGTATGAAACTCACTGTTGTTGGGAGAGATGACAAGGCCTCTGAAATCATGCAGGCTTACTTCAAAATGCAGCTAAGCAGGATGCAAGGCAGATGTCTCTGTTGTGCTGACCTCTTTGCAGAATTTCAGTCTAAGTAGTCTGTCCTCTACAAGGGAGATCAAATCAGAGATAACACATCACCCAATAAAACCATCTGAACATCCCTCAGAATCTTCCGGCAAAGGAGCAGAAATTAAAGTGAGACAATAAAAATAGTTCTTTCCCACTCCCTCATTGTTTCACTAGACACATAACTATTGACTCAATTATGTAATAACAACAACAACAATAGAAATAAGGGCCTGAATAAAAAAAAAAAAAAGATATATGTTGGCAAAAAGGACAGTTCTATCATTATATTGGCCTTCTGTGGTCCAGTGTTAGCTACTTGACCTTGAAAAGGCTGGGGGGTGGGAAAACATAAATAAGAAGGTTAACAGAGTTCTGGCTGGGTAGGGAAATGAGAAGGCCAAATGTACATTAGTCCAAGAAAGAAAAATAATATCCCAGAAAATGAATAAGAGATAACTATCCTCAGAATAATACTATATAAATACATTTGCTGTAGGTCACATAAAAGATTCATGGCACACACATGTACAGGTCAAATTACCTTTAAATATTAAATTTCTTTCCAGCAAGGAAGAATTTCAGATTTATACTGTTTTCATAAAGAAAAAGGATGCACCCCATGCATTATTATTTGCTGACAAATGGTAATTCTGTGCTTGTCTGCAAAATACAGGTTACAAATTGTCTTTTTCATGATTTAAAAAATAAATAAATAAATGAGTGGATCATCATGAAATTCATCTCTTCCCTAAGAATGTTTTGCTTTCTTTTGACTCATTAAATCAATATTTTCTTATCATGGAACTATGGAAGTTAGCACTGGAGAACACCTATTAGGTCACTAAAATAGTCCACTTCCCTGCTAATCTAATTTTTTTTTTCTACAACCCATTTTGGTCAGTCTGGCTTTAAAAGATTCAGTAAAAAGGTTCCCCGGAGATGTGATTCCACCCACATCTCATGTTCAGACTTCCTCATATTAACAGTTTAAGCAGGAGTAACAGAACCACACAAACTTATAATGAAAATGAGGCATGAACTCAAAGCTCAGCATGCAATGGCACAGAGTGGTAAATTTATGCAGCAACCGGTAACAATTACCACTGAGTTTCTGGTTCCAGTTTGGCCTTTATCAGTGGGAAACAAATGTGTTATTATCTCTTGGCTCTTTGCTGATCCTTGTGGAATGAGCTGTGACTCTTCCAGATGGATAGATGTTCAAAGCATGTGATCAGCTTTACATGGTTGGTCCTGAAAACTAAGTTGAACTCTTGATTACAGACAGGCAACTGATTCACTTTAAATATGTCTAAAGACCTGGTAAAAGCTCCTAATAAAAATATCTCCCAAGCACATTATAGTACCTAACTAAAAACACTCTGAGTGTCTTTAATAATATACAGATAATGAGAAATAATCAGTCTCACTGTGCTGTGATGCTCTACCTAATGGAGGAGAAATTCTCCAAGGCTGTGGAAGCATACTTTTTGCTTTCAATGAGACTTAGGGACACCAAAACCAGGAGGGACACCAGAAGGTGCTGCCAGGCTTTGATTCACTTTCAGGATAAAACAGGTGATAAATGACATTGCTGAATTCTGGAAGATCTGTATCTCTCTGTTTCGATTGGCACCTACTTAGAATAAGGATAAAAACATCTCTGCTGATATTTTCTCTCCCTAGAGAGTTTAAGAGATTTTTTTGCTTTCCACATATATTCAAACTAATTGCAAGGCCCTGTTCATTTTTAGAGCTCTGTGTCACAGGGCTCTGGTGGATTTAGCAAAAGTGAACTCCATCATTCCCCTTCCTTCCTGCAGTAGTTTGAGCCAATATTTCTGACTGCAAAGTGGCTGAGGAGGTACCTTCTGCCACCTCTCTGGCAACCTCTGGTAGCGAGGCAGTAACCTCTGGCAGCTGAGACCCCTGGAGTTTGTGAGTCAGAGCCTTCAGGCTGTGAACTCCCCAGCAGAGAGGCAGAGTTCAAGGCAGAACATATTGCACAGAGGAAGTTGTTCTATGAGCTGCATGTTGGAAACCTCAGCCCACTTTGTCCTCATTCGTTCAGGAGTAAATATGGAACCAAGACTAAGTCATTTCCAGGGACTTCTGTCATGCCTTGACTGTTTACATATAAAGCTTGGTCCTGTAGGAAAATAGAAAAAAAAAAAAAAAGGAAAAACAAACACTTTGTGTTAAGGGATTTCTTTAAGTCTTTAGCCTCTGCTGTCCAAATTAGGTCCTATCTGAAAAGATGGTTGTGAGATCCTCTTCTGGCTCACCACAGTCTTGGTGGCCTCACTCTGCTGAAGGCTGTACCAATCCAACAAGCATTATTTCCTTAGGCTCATTTTCAATCATGGAACGTCCATCATTTGCAATTAAAACCGTGTTGGGACTTCTTGAATAGGACTTTTTATACTGATTTAAATCAACAGAAATAATAAATACGTTGAGGTATACCGCATCAGCCAGGAACTGTCAGACATGGGAGTTTAAAATTCACAGTAACCAAGTCTTCATTAGACAAATAAAACTCAGTGGGTGGAGAGACCCATGGAAGGCAAATAAAAAAACAAAACAAAACAAAACAAAACAAAACAAAACAAAACAAAACAAAACAAAACAAACAAACAAACAAA
>VXAU01002736.1:3550208-3712599 GCA_013399695.1 Formicarius rufipectus
TTAATAATTCTAGGGAGTGGGAAACAAGCCACAAGCATTCATTAAGCAAACAGCTGTGGACTAAAAGAGATCAGAAGTGCAGTCTGGAAACCATGTGTGCTTCTCATGTTACAATAATTGGGAAAGGATGATCAGTGGCAGGTATGGAAACACAATGGTCATAGATATGCTGAAAAAATAGAAAGAAAAATATCTAAATCCTGCTCAGAATAATAGATCCATTCAGAAATCTACTGGTCATTGCAGAGCTGGTTTGCAGTCCAGGGAGCACAAACAGCAGCGTGCGAAACTGCTCGAGTGGTGACAGAATCTCCTCCCCTCAAAAATATATTTAAATAGAACATAATGCAAACATCAATTAAAAAGATTGTGTTCAGCCACCACGTTTTGTTTTCTTCTCAACCTGTGATGTAATCTGTTCAGCTGTTAGCTGTTCCCTGCATTAGGGACCTATGTATCATCCCAACAATCAATGTGTCACCAAGCATTGTGCTTCTCATGAATTACCTGAGCCAGGCAACTTTACAAATTCTTGCTCATCTGCCCCACAATGCCATGGGACAGTTTAGCATGTGAATCACTTGACTGGTGTCCACAAATTAAAATCACATGTCGGCATGCAAAGCATTCAGCTGTCTTCACGTTTTGAACGGAAATAGCCTTCTTTATATCACAGACTTTTTTTTTTTTTTTTTTTAATTTACTTGAAGCACCAAAGACTTTGACTTGCTTTCTCCACAATAAATTATCCTAAATCAGCTTAAGGTATCTGGTCCATATATCACTTAATATTTTTAAGGTGGCTTGAGTAAAACTACTTTTGGGTTTAAGTTGCATCCATGCACCATGGGCATTTTCCAGTGCTGATCAGGTGGGTTGCAGGACAATCTTGACAAACATTCTCAGAGTTGAAATGAGCAGCACTGCAGATACTTTGCCATTGTTATTGTCTTTTTATAGCATTATGTTGAATTGGAAGAATATCTATTAAAAAAAAAAATCTCATTTTCCATTCAGTCATTGACCTCCCTGTTGAGAACACACACATGCACTCATAAAACCAAATTATATTATTAAAATACATCTGGCCTAAGAACTTGGATTAAGACTGATGGCCGGTTTTTCACAGGCCCCCCAGCTGACTTTGGCAGTACACTCCAATCACAACTGGCCAAAACTGGCTTTACTCCAGTGCTCAAAGGTTCTATTCTTTAAGATGATGTTTTTTAACAGTAAGTTCTCCACCTGTTCCCATACTAAGAATAAAACTTATTAAAAGTGAATACTTCATTTTCCCACTCCCTTAATGTGGGACAATCATCTTCAGAGCGAATGATGTCCCAAGAAGAGGATAGGAACAGAAAGGGAAAGTTTCAGTGTTGACACTCATTATCAACTCAGAAATACTTCTTTTCTTGTAATCATCGTGTGTGATGGCTCTGATCTATGTACATATTTCTACAGCACTTCAGCCACAGACTTTAATCGCTTCTACACAGAGCTCAGGACAGACTCTATCCTGGGAATAGGTCACTCCCTGCTCCAGATTGGCTAGAACAGCCCTGGAAATTAATTAAGAACCACAAAATAATTATACTTTAAATTAAATTAATGTATGCTGGGTTTCTTTCCCTTTTTCCTTTCCCTTTATCTTCTATTTACAGTCATCATTTCATTATAAACAAGGTCATCCTAAAATTACAAAGATACAGTCAAACATATGCTTTGGGGCTTTAGAGCTAACTCTCTACAGTCTTTTTATAGGGAAGCCCTAAAATTAAAGAGGATTCTGTCAAGTCCAGAGGCCTTCCCATTGTATTTCCATAGAGCAAAAATCCTGCTCTGGTGAATGAACACCCAGTTATAGTGAGCAATCATTTGGCAGCATAGGTTATTTTAATGGACACATCACTTTAAACGAAGCCTTCACCATCTGTTCTGCCCTCTAATTACAGATGCAAAAAGAACATAATTCACAATTGCATCATAAAAAAGTAAGATATAAGTGATTTAAATGCATGTGTATGTTCTTTATTCAATGCAGCATGCAGCTGTTATGTTGTTTTCATGTTTCAGACACAAATCAGGATGAAAATGGCTCTCCTTTGATAGAGTGAATTCCCTCACACAGGACATTTTGTGTGCAGCAAGCAAGAATTTGCTAAGGGCAAAATCCCTTCTTTTTCACATAAAAACCAACCCCAGACTCTGTAAAAGGAAGATGGAATTTATATCCCTTAGCCAGCGGATCCACAGGGCTGCGGGACAGCCTGTTCACAGTTACTCCCCTGGAGTACTGACAGCAAGAGCAGTCAGAGATGCTCCACAGGGCTAATCCAGAAGGTAGCAAAGTCCTGGAGGGGTTAATCCATCACTATCAGTGGGTCAGAATACACTCATATATACAGAAACGTTTTTTCTTTTTTATTCCTTTGGTGTTGCAACACCATCTTTCTCCCTGTATCACTGTGCCCGCTTTCCAGGTTGGCTTATTTTAATTCCCTGGAGAACACAACCTTGTCTTTGACCTGCAACTCAACATCTCAGCCCCCCTGAACACCTTGCTGCAGGGCAGGAGTCATGGCAAGGCTCTTCATCCAGCCCGTTGCACTGGGCTGGGTTTCAACCTAATGGATGATTTCACAGTAGCTGCACAGTACATAGCTCAAAAAGAGAAATCGGAGAGTTCCTGCTGAGTAGGAATTCATCCATCAGCAGCAGCAAAAGGCAGGAATATGCAAGCAAATAATCCATTCTTAAACTTAAATGATGCCATAAAATGAAAGAAATGCCAATTATTCTCAAGTGAGTCAAGATAGTTAAAGTGCAACCTTTTATTGGACTAACAAATGGGTTAGAAATGAAGCACACAAGCTTTCAGGATGAAAATGTATTTTCTTCAGGTGTTGGCAGCTTTTAAATTGAGCTATGGTCTAATCCAACTTTTTCTTAAGGATCAATATGACTCCAGACATTTCATTCTTTCTTTTTTCTTTCTTTTTTCTTTTNTTTCTTTCCTTTTTTTTTTTTTTTTTTTTTTAAGAGGGGCTTTTTGATCCAGTAAGTTTTCTTTAAAGATGGCTGTTATTTTTTATCTACTTAGAAAAAATCAAGTTTCAAATGAACAATATTTTATTTTTTTCTCAAGCCCATAAAATTAGGTTATTTTTCTTTGCAACTCCAACAGGAGAGCTAGTTTTAACAGAACATTGTTCACTGTGTAGTACTTCTTAAAATAAAAAAATACTTCTTTTAGGGCTCTGCTTATCTTGATACAAGAAGTTAATAAAATTTTGTTTTAGCTGCACATTTAAATAAGCATCTAACTTTAAACACAGAACAGTCTTGGATTATTTCAGGAAAACTAATCTGTGCTTAAAGTTAGAAGCATGTTAAAATGTGCATCATCAATACACATTACCATCTCAGCTCAGTTAATTCCAGGAGATGCTTCCAACTTGCTTTCACTGCTGTGGAGAATGCATTAAAAGCCAGAAGAACCTTATAACTTCTATGGCTTCTCTTACTAGACTAAGCAGTCAGTGGTCTTACCAGAGTCAGGTTTTATTAGGCAGCAGAGACTACTGTATAAAACAAATGTGAGGATTATTTTTGTCTCACCATCTGTAAAACTGGGATACAAATGTTATCGCCTTTCCTTGAAATGTCTTGAACTCTGCAAATTTTAAAGAAATCCCATGAAACCTTCAAAAGTATCTTTTTATAGGTAAAGTGGATGAAAAAATGAAATTGCAAAATTCCCATTAGCTATTTTTGTCTTTCCCTTTTCAGTCAGTTTATGAGGTAGTCAAAACATTTCATCATTCAAAATCCTCATCAGAAGTAATTTGCTTTTTTTTTTTTTTTTCCCCCCAGATATTTTCTGTTCTTCATCTGTGTGCTGCAGATGTCAGCTCTGAGGGAACTCACATGTGGTGGTGATCTGGCTGCATTGAAGGACAGGACACTCTCTGCTGTCCTACACGAGGCGTCGGACCACTCTCTCCATATGTCAAGGTGTTACAATCAGTATAGTCAATTCCATTTGATGGCTGATCATATAATATGAAGTAAAAGAAAATTGGTTAGGTATGTTGGGCCTCAGACAGTTAAGACTTAAATGTAAGTCAGAAAACTTCAAAATCAATGAGACTTTTTTACAAGGCAACAATTCAGGGAAGGAGTTCACAATGCCAAGACAGCTGTGTACTGGGAAGAATCCTAGCTGCTTCTTTGGAATAAAATACATACTGGAAATAATGCAATCAAGCAACTCCTTAAAATGAAAAATTACAGTAAAACATCCTTAAAATAACAGAAGGCTTGGCCAGCAGTTCCAGGCTTGGTACTGGTAGTGTACAAGATGCTGCATTTCTTCTGAGTAAGCTATTACTGTCAATTCCCAAGAAAAAAAAGTATTGACCAGTGTTGGACTTTCCCAGTGTCGTAATGTTCAGCCAACATAAACAGTTCAGATCGAGTCATTGTTTGTCTCATTTCCAAGTCAGTTTTCCAACGTATGCTAATTTGTTTAGAGAAGAGAATTGTGTGGAGGAGGATGCATATCTAAGCTCAGTATCAGTGATTTTCCTCAGGCAAACAGAGGGAAGATCTTGATAGCAGAAAATTTCATTGTTTTAAATAGCTCCTATAGAAGGACTAGCTTGAAAGGGGTATCAAAGGGATATTTTGGGGGACTGAAATGAGCTGGTTTTGACCTGGGTTTGGGATCACAGCAGGGAGTGGGAGAAAGGAGACACATCTTCATGTTCTTCAGTCTGCTTGTTCATTCTTGGGGGAATCTGTCACACCCCTTGGGATGCTCTGATCCCAGCCAGCTGGAACAGTCTTACGATGAGTCCTGCCAGCCCCGACTGTGAGAATGTCCTGAGCCTTTTTCAACCATGCTCTCAGCCCTCCACTTTTCACAGGGCAAGGAAAAGGTGGCACAGACCCAGCTCTGCTAGTTTTATGTTGCACAAAGACACCTCTGTGAGAGAGGACTCTTGTTTTGGCTGCTTGGGACCATTTTGCTCTGCTTGAAGGAGGGGTCTGCCCAAGTTCTTCAGTTTTGCTACTGAACATTTCTTAAACTAACTAAATAACACAATAATAGTATTTGGAGAATAGGGAGAGAAGAAGGGGGAGAGTGAAATAAACCCTTCTTTATCCTGGCTATGATTTAGAGCTGAAGACTTCCCTGAACATTAGGTAGCACATCCCCACAGGGGTTGCAGAGACAAGTTAGGTGAGGATGAAAGGAAGATCATATCATCAACTTTCTGTACCTGCTACTGTACAGATCAGATAATCCTGTCTTGCTAAAGGATTGCCCCAATGACTCTGGATTGAATGAGGGAATGGTGCACCCACCGAAGCAGGAATCTCTATACCCCCACCCAATGTGACCAAAGGGAGAAAGGGAGAGAGCAGCATTTAGTTCCTTAATGATTCAATGCCTCCCCCACCTAACAGACATAATCTTTACACTGCTCTAATTCCAGCACCTACTTGGCCCTCAGCCCAGTGAAAGGCTCGACCTCTTTCCAGACCTCAGACATGCATTTACATACACTGCAATGTGTCTGTGTACGTTAGAAGACCTGCTGTATAATTTTAGTGCTTTTCCTTTCAATGAGGTCATGGAACTATGGTTACTCTGGGAAAAAAAAAAAAAAAAAAAAAAGAATTAAATGCTAAGTATAAGGAGATGGAGTCAGAGTTTTAAAGATACTTACATAGGTGCCAGCTGGTTTTCTAAGCTGTTTTAGCCCCTAATTTCAGCTGACTTCAAACAGCTTTAAAAATCAGACTTTTGTAGCCTGAGTTGATTTTGCTGACTCTGAAATAAATCTCAATTGATTTCTGGAAGTGTGAGTGAGCAAAGAACACCCTTAGCAGCCTTTGACTTCAGATGATGCTCAGTGCCCCAGAAATTAGGTCATTCAGTGCTCAGGAGGATCACTGAAAAATGCAGGCACAGAAAGAACTGGGTAGTGTTTGCCGGGGTGACTTAGGAAAGCAAGAAGTTAGTCCCTGGCCAAATTGGCCAGGACTATTCCCAGGGGACAGGTTCTGCCCCATCTTAGTCAATTGGACTTTGTCATTGACTCCTTGGAGTTAGTAATTTTGCCCAGGACTCTTTTTTTTCTGCCAGACAACTGTCAAATCCACTGGGACTTTTTTTTTTCTTTCCGTTGAAATGCACAACACAGTGATGGGGTACTGAGTTATAACATTTGCAGAGGACAATGCTGAGGCCAAAAAAAACCTTTTTTTCCTGCCTATCCCTCATATCTCACAGAACTGAATTTATTTTTCAAATACATGATTTCTCATCTTCTGTTTAGCTGCCAAGTCCTAAGGGCTGATAGAACTCAAAACAGCCTGAGAGAACTTGCCTGTCTTTATTTTCTTAGATTTGCTGACAACTTATCAAACAGACACAAATCCAACTCTTTAAGCATACAAGGCAGCCTTTCAAGTCGGTCCAAGATCACAGGTCAATGAAAAGCCAAGAAACAAATTCAACTAGGCAACAAGGCCTGAAAAACTAACAATATTGTTAACTCAGAAAATGGAAGTAATCATTGTCAGGAGGGACCTTTTCTTGAGGCTTTCCTCCCACATATATCTGTACAAATAACAGCTACAGGTGTTCCTCTGCTTTTGACTTTCTGCACTGGGGAGATGCCTAGTTCAGCTTGAAACAGTCTGGCTTAAATACCAAAAGCAATCTAGCATAGATCATATGCCAGATTATTTTGTTTCTCCACAGCCCTCATGTCCCAGGTCTAACATTTATTTTTCTTCCAAGTATAGAATTCCCCTTAATACATTTTTAATTATCTCATTCATCCTCTGTGGTGTCGTTACCACAAATCCACCACAGAGAAGGAAAGGGAAGGGTCAAGCTGGACAAATACAAATGACTTGAGATGTTCTGCTCATTGTTGAATGAGTCACTGTACAGGATGACACCAACACATCCGAAAGGGCATTCTGCAGCCAGAGAACATAGCATCAGACAGAGAATATTCTAAACAGCTGAACTTGGCTATGACCTACCAAGTTCAGATGTGAACAGAAGTCTCACCATTGCTAAATTTCCTACTTCACTGTCTGTGTTGGTAAAAGTGCTACTATTTCAGTCCTTCCTCTGATATATATTTTGATTCTATCTGCTTTTCCAGATGAAGTACTCATGGTTCTGGTTACAAGACATTGAAGGAATTAATGAATGACTATTTTGCAAGACAATTGATTGCAAACACATTCTGGCAAGCTTTTCTCCAGGAAATTGCCACAGAAAACTCAACCCTTCTTCCTGGTACAGATCTTGTGGGAGTATTTAATATTTTTAAGAGATGGTGAGGTTTTAATTCATAGAAAGATCTACATTTTTTAGTTTCTTTCCAAGCTTTTCAGGCCATTTCCAGCTTTCCCACGAGAAAGAGAAGAAAGTCACCATAACAAAGCAGGAGAAAATTACAGCCCACCTCGTTGCTGGGGAAGAGGTACCAGGGCTTGGGTTTCATGTCTCCTCCCTTTGCCCTCTACTACCTCTAGCCTGACCCCACACCCAAGAGAAGGAAGGTGGTTCTAGCTGCTCGAGGTAATAAAGTAAGGCATGGAAGGAAATGTTGTCTTTTGGGAAAAGGCAAAATTGTGTGACTGCATTAAAGTCAACACTATTTATCTTCACCTCTTGTCCTATGGGACGACAAAGGGACACAACTGTTAGACCCAACCCCTCTGTGCAGCTGCAATGCAAAGAGGGCAGGGACTGGTACTTTCAAGTGTCAGACCTTTTGTGCCCAACTACTAGTTTATGAGGCTGATGTCAAGCATCTCACTCAATGAAGTCTTTGTCCTAGGTGTATAGGGCAGGACAGTGGAAAAACTACCCTGTCTTATATCCCAGGCTCATCCATCTTCTGCTCACCCGGTTGCTCCGTTTTTATTTTTTTTTAGGCTACCCTTTGCATTGCTAGTAAGGATTCC
The DNA here is from genome assembly GCA_013399695.1 of Formicarius rufipectus. Taxonomy (NCBI): domain Eukaryota; kingdom Metazoa; phylum Chordata; class Aves; order Passeriformes; family Formicariidae; genus Formicarius; species Formicarius rufipectus. The sequence goes on from VXAU01002736.1 coordinate 3,558,213, forward strand.
CCCCTCCCGGGTTAATGTACTGGAAAATTGCTCTGCATGTTTATGTGGGGGTCCTTTCCAACCGAAAGAGAAAAGGAAAGAGGAAAAAAAGACTATTTGGAAAGAAGAATATTTTTCCCACTGAACTCACAGGGCAGACCCCAGCTTGTGGGTTCTGACCCTGATTAAGGGAATTTCAATGACCTGCTAGGAGGTTTATTGTGAAGTTTGGCAGAATGCACTTCCGAATGAAATTTTTTATTATTTATAATCACAAAGGTGGATTTGAATGGTCTACATTCCTCTCCTTCACCAATCTACTCACTTCGAGATCCCAGTTTTAAAGCATCCCAGATCACCTAGATCCAGTTTGCTTTAGTTCTCTGCCAGCTCCTGGACCTTATCCGGGTTCTCTGTTTTGGACCAGTCCTTGTTGTGCTTGTAGTTGCTTTTTAATTTTATACATTTAAAACTGGGTTGCACAATACAAATTTAACTGTTGTTGACTTTGGACCCAAGGATAGGGCAACACAAGTGACAGCACGATATGAGATAACTTGTAGCTGCTGCTGGATAAAAATAGCCAAAATATACGCCTACAAACAAAAAGTTTCCAGGGTTAAGGCTGTTTTTAGCTGAAATTAAACCTCACGTGGTCTCTGGGGTTTGACCTGAGGCTAACTTTGGACAGAAGTGAAATACCACAAATGTCATAAACAGTGTCCGTAAACAATCTGGAAGTCAACAGTCTTATTTTCCCAGATCCAGAAGAGTAACCTCTTATTGTATATTCATAGATACTCACAGTTATGGATTGAACCTCATAAGTGATGGGAATAAAATCAGATACTAAAAAGAACTTAATACATTGAAAATGTTCAGGGTTCAATTTTAATTCTCAGGTGCTTTTCTGTTGCCTTTTTTTGTCTCTTGCTCAATGAGATAAGCATAAGAACAAAACCTTCAATCTAAGTCTGCATCCTGAAAGCTCTGTTACTGGGAAGAATAACCACAATTGTTTTATTCATCCTTATTTAAGCAATACTTTGACCTACAGCCTAAGATCAAACACCTTCTATTTAGTAGGAGAAAAGAAAGGAGACTTTGGTATGTAAAAGATCTTCAAAACACCTTTCTCTGGTTCCATTTAGTTGGAAGATCTTTCTGGTTCTGGGAATATAGTTTATATAGAATTATTATAGTTTTCATTTTTAGTTATTGCTCCTCAAAAAATAAATTAAAATACACCTGTGAGGGGACATTAACTCCTCTTGTGTATCATAAGGAATTTCCATATATGGAGTTTTCTGGTATTACCCAGTAGTCACAAAATCTACCACAGAAGTTATAGTGAGGTCCTACCATTTGCATCAGCTTCTGGTTACATCTTGTCATTTGCTTTTTTATTACTAAATATAGCTGCAGGCAGGGACCAGGAACTTGCTCCAGATGTTTATGACTGACGATGTGCCCAGACCAGGGGGTGGACTGAGCCTCACCTCCCAGAGCAAGGGTTTCCACCCTTCCTACTCTCCTTTTTAGGAGTCAAGCTACGTCAAACACCTCGTGACCTCAAATTCTGGCCAAACCACTGGCATAGCTGACCTGTTTATTTGGGCAGAGCATAAAAGAATTTTGGCAAAACTGACAAACCAGTCTCAGATAAGGGGAAGCCTTCAAGTCAAACACAAATGTTACTATGAACACCCCTAATCTCCCGGTTTGTCCTCTTCCGTAGGCAAAGGTCAGGAACATTTGGTCCCCACAGACCCTTAACAAGCAGATGTTACTGTAACATGCCCAGGGAATCAAGCATAAATACAACCCCTGACCCCAGTTGTCAGCTGATCCACTGAGACTCTTTGAAATATACTCTTAACTTTTATAAATTCCCACTTTTTCCCACCGTCCCACTCCATTCTTTCCCTCCCCTCTCCCTTGTGTCTCCCAGACCCGTCACTGCCGAGCGGCGCTTGCATAGTTGCTCATGGTCTGACCCTTCTCTTCACCCGGGTCAAAGGCCCGAGACCCAGGGCAGGGCTCTTTTCTTGCCAAAGGCCAGCTGATGAATCATTCCCAACTTGAAGGGAACAGAGGAGAGGGGAGGAGTTTGCCTCTCAAAAGGCCCTCAAACAACTGTGGCCTATATATCAGCATTTACACTATTCTGACACTCTCAAAAATTCACTTTCCTCTCTGGGAAACAGCAACAAAAAGTGAAGGGGGAAGGGATGGAGAAAGGATGGAGGCTGAGACAGCCCGGGGAAATGCCAGAGCTTGGTTCTGATGGCAGCAAAGGAGGATCTCCTTTTGTTTTAAGGGGGATGCTAACATGAGCATCCTTCATTTCAAAAAATGATCTTGTTTAATAGGAAAAAGTGGAAGGAAGAAAAAGGGGATTTCCAAGGGAGGTTTGGACAAGCTGCACCAGGCAACTACAGACCAGGTCCTGTCAGACAGAGCAGCTTTGTCCAGCGGTGGGAGCTGTCAGAGATCCTCAGTACTCACAAGACAGCCCTTTCTCCATCCGCTCAGCCCCACGTGGAGTTCAATTCTTTGCCTGTGACATCTTGCCTCTCCTCCTGCCAGATGATGCACTGCAGGCCTGCAGAGTTCATCTGCACGAAGAGCTTTCAGTTCTGGACTGTGTCACACCGTCTACTAAGGAGGGACTGTCTCATTCTAAATGAGTTGCTGAATCCCAAAAACCAAGCCCAGACACCTTTCAGCTCCACTGAGACGTTGCTTGGGTTTTCCAGCATATCCACCCCAGCATGTGTGACTCAGGCCCGCGAGTATCTGGAGACCGCAGGCGGAGGGATGCATAATGTTCCCAAGATGTTGTTTATTTTTGTTTGATTCCCTTCACCTTTATAAAATCACAGAGACGTTTTTGGCCTCCCACCAGGCTTTGATTTGAAGTGGGGATTTCCCTGTGTGGTTCATGTTCCCTCTCCAGACACTGTTAAGCAGTAACTGCAGGGGATGAAGGGGATGACTTTTACCCCCGGCTAACAGGGATGCTTGGGCAGACATGGCTGTGGGCTGCACCAAAACATGTCTTTCCACAGCACCCCAGTGATTGCTGCCTCCTCAGCTGGCCTTTTATTCTCACTCCTATCCAATTATTTGATTCTAATGTGAAATAACATGGGTTTTCATTTATTAGCACCAAAGAGATTGAAACTGTTAGTTTCTCTTCATCAAAACTGGGTCCTGGTCCAGAGGAAGGGCAGTCTCATTCCCAGTGAAGTTTGAGATTTTGTTCAGCCCCATTTTCTGTTTTATACCTTAAATACATGCCATTATTTTGTCTGTAGCTGTTCTTTCAAAAGTATTTTATTATATAAGGTGATCACTTCCATCTCTTAGAAATGTTAAAATATTATATAGAGCATTATCCAGGTGTTTTTCCTGAGAATTTTGGCTGTCTGTATGTGTGTCAGTAACAAGCCTCAAACATTCTCCACCACACATTTGATTGCCTCCTGACTGTGTTATGGACATAGTGCCATTTGGGATGCTACTTTACTTTCTGAAGCAAAATCCTCAGTTTGCCTTTGGTCTCCTTGTTCAGGTGGATTTCATTATAGTTTCCCATTCTTCAGAGTAGAATCTGTTTTTTAACCCACATCCTAACTGGTTTTACTAGTTTGCTGGGTATCAGTGGTAATACAGAGCTTGATAACAAGTCATCATTTACTATATATATGTCACATCCATTTTGAGATAGAAGAACAAGACTTCTTACTCATGTGGCACAGAGTTTGCCTATTGTATTGATTTTTTTCTTTAATTGAAGTACATGGTTATTAGAATAGGAGGTTTGAGAAGGGATGTGACCTACATGCCTTGAACAAAGAAAGGAGATTAAAATTTAAAAATACACATCGGTGTAGCTGGGTGATGTATTCTGTAAATCACACTCTTGATTTAATAGTCTATCCAGTGTGGGCAAGCAAGAAACATGGGATTCATTCACGCAAAGACATTGCATCCTGATTCCAGAAAAGGCAGTGAAAATTTTGCCATTAACTTTGAATGGAACTAAGGCTTCTCCTCAAGCTTTTAATCAAAAAGTGTGAGCTAGCATGTTCAAACAATGTCTTCAAAACCTACTCAAGGCAGTCTAATAGACTCTTGCAGGAAAGAAGGCTTTTATTCAAAAGCTTTTTGTGGAATCTCCTGGTTACCAGAGATGGCTGCAAGCCTCAGTTCTGTTCTCCTGAGCTGCTGGTCATGCACAGTGTTTTCCCTCAGCAATTTTTCCCTCGCTTTGAGTTTATCCTGTAGTGGCATTGCAAGAAAACATCTGCTTGAAGCAGAAGCTCTGTGACTGTCCTTGTTTCTCCTTGGGACATAACAAAGTTGTTTTCTGCACCATCTTAGAACCTGTGGAAAATTCAGCAATGTATTTCTTCTCTCTGATGCAAAGGTTACACTTGCTGTGGGTGCCTCCACAAGTACACTTACCTTTAGCTGAACTCTCTTGATATGCAGACCCTGATGGTTATCCCTGAGACGACCCTGTTTTGTCCAGATAGGTGCCTATGTTATCTGTAAAGCATCTAATAAGGATCCCATCATCATGTACTAGATCAGTAAATCATTTATACTTCAAATCATTACCCTTCATTGTAAATTGAAAAATAAAACAAGCATTTAGGGGAATACAGTAAGCACGCTAGGGGGAAATTTGGTCTCAGAATGGTCAAAAATAATTTGGATGCATAAATATCAGAAAGAGAATGGAAATCTAGGAGTTCAGTGTACTAAAGGTTATTTTCTAGTAGTCTGACTTTGAAATCTTAGTAGAAATTAATTTTCCCAAGTCTCATTATCCCTCCAGGGGCATTTTATCACTTTATAAAATCTTCAGATGATCCAGTAGGATTTGTTTTCCTGGGACTGGTTTAGTCTGTGCTGGGTCCAGCCCATGATGTAATGTAGAAACTCTGCATACAGCTCTAATGAAGAGAGAATCCACAAAAGTACCCACAACATTTCCATCCTCATAACTCACAATTTAGATCAAGACAGGAAATGTTTTTCCCATCCCATGTGTAAATATGACATTTAAAAAAAAAAATGTTCCTATCTCAAATCAAGATGAAAAGATTAAATAACCAATATTTTTAGACACAAAAATTCCACACATTCACTAAGGAAAAGAATTTAATTTCTTCTCTTCTCTAACTCATCTAACTAATTTCTTTCTCATGAATTTCCCTGAACTTCCATTGTAAACAAAACAACAGAGTTTGGTCCAGACAGTGGAAGAATTTTTACAAAGTGTTGTAGTGGAGCAGTTTACAAGTTTCATCAACCCTTTTCTTCACACAATTCAGTATCTCAGGGAAAGAGCTCTGTTCACTGGAAGAGGATTTGCTGACAAACCTCATTTGCCTCCACCACAGTTACATTATTTAGGTTCAGAAATGCTTCTAAGTACTTTTGCTGCCATATGCACATCTCTGCATATGTATGAACCTGTCAGGAACTCTTGAAAGGGCTGGTACATTTGTCCTGAACTGGAACATGGAGCATGGCACAAGGCAGAATGTGTAGTTCAGTTGTAGGGAAAACGTCATTTATGAACACAGTCTGATTCTACAGATCTGCTCCTTCAGACAACGTGGTATAAGGCACAACTTTGTGAATTAGCCCCAAGTCAGCAAGCAGAGTGAACACAACAGATCCTCTACACACAATGATTTAAACCAGCTGAGGTCCAGATCCTGTGGGCTCTCCCCACATCACTAGTCAGTGTTTGGAAATTAGAATCTTCCCAGCAGTGTAATTTCTTACCATAACATGGTTTCAAACTGATTTCCTGCTTTTTTACTTCCAGTTACTTTTTGCAACACAGTCCCCAAGGTCTGATTTTTTTATTTTGCCCAAATCTCATGCATAACCCACTTTTATTAACGGACAATTCTTTAGAATAGATTGAACAAAACTGCTAAGGAATGACATTTTTTTTCCCGCTACAGATTAAATAGCACTTATAGGAAAATAAAAGCTGCATGCATTTCAAGTTTCAAAATTTTTGTGCAGATTTCTGGGTTTTTTTCCCATCTACATCTACTTATTTTTCAGATTTCTAACCTTGGTTACCAACACACGACACAACTAGCTGAGGTCACGGTTGAGGGCAGAAGCTTAACAGGTGAAAGGTTGAATAACTTGATAGTCAAAAAGTGTAGTTTTCAAGGAAGAAGCTTAACAGGTTCAGGACTTCTCAAACTCTCACAAGCTGCTGATACCTATTTACTTGGCCAGGTCAGTGCTGACATTACATTTCAGATGGTCACATGTTTTATCTTTCATTGGCTTTCTACACTGTCTATCTAATTTTGTCCTTGCCCTTGTAAATCTTCATCTTTTTACTTAAGCATTCACCCTTTTCGTTCTTTCCTTGGCTGCCCTTCCCTTTTTTGTTGTTGTTGTTTTTTTTGTTTGTTTGTTTGCTTGTTTGGGGTGTTGGTTTTTTCCCCCTCTTTTTACATTTACCTTGTACCTATGTGTGTAAGTATTTGGGGCTCTGTAGTGTCTAGAATACTGGTTCCGCTCTCCTCGTGTACTGGGAGAAGCTACAATAAGGCAGAGCATACTGACTTCAAAAATCTGTTGTGTGTCCTTGAAACAGAAAGTCTTCCCTGAGCTTCATAATTTAGATAGTTTTTGAATCTGATCGAAATAAAAGAAATAAAAGAAATTTTCCCCATATTATAACAGTTGAAAATGTTATCACTTTCTGTCTAAGTAAGGAGCTGTTTTCTCCTCTGTATGACTCTGTCTTTGTTGTTTCATTTGTTAATAAAATCAAAAGATTAGTTCCATACATAAAGGATAGAGAGAGTTCTGAATTATTTCTATACTTATTATAGATACTGCAACTGACCTAGTTAATTGTTTAGGGCTTTTTTTATTTTATTCAATGTCATGAATTTGATGCAATTGCACAAAAAAATCCCCTAAATTCAGAGAGACTTATGGTAGCAGCAGTAAAAATGCAGAAAGTTTCCCAAAGAGACATGATAAAGTTGGAAAAAGGCTGGTTCCACATATATCAGCAAGATTGGGGTAGGTATTTCATCTTCCAAGACCAGGACTATTGTCAAAGAGACATTTATCTGTTGAAGTCCTTTACCAGAAAGGAAGTAGTTGTGAAGCAGTAGTGATAGATACTGAGGCAAGGTTACTTGTGGTTGGTTTCGATTCCAAAATAACCAAAAAAATTTTCCATATGCAGACCTCTCTTTTTCATACTCTTTTTCCCTATGACATGCTCATTGCCTAGCCATCATATTTCAACTCCCATAAGCAGTGCAGACATGCAGGCCATGGCTACCAGAACCATAGTAAACAAACGGTGTTCCAAATGAATGGCCAAGTCAAAAAGATCCTATGAGATCCAGAGCTTATTCCCAGGAAGAAACTAGGAAGAGGCCAAGCAGAGGCATGAGGCTTAACCCCTAGAGAATTGTCAAGGAACATCAAAGTATGCCAAGCATCTAGCAAACAGTTGCTGGAGTCTTAGCCCACTTGCGATGAATGTCTACAGGAATTTTTCTCCTGCCTTTGCTAAAAAGTGAGTTCTGACCCTGTCACAGGACAGGTGGGTCCCACCGGCCTAAAGGGTGGTAGAGCTGCTTTGATGAGAGGACCTCATGGATCGTAGGGATCCCCATCCAGTCCTAGGCTGAAGCGCAGCTTGCCATCTGGAAAATCTCAAGTGCACTTGAGAAAGATAACTTTTTCTTTTCTTTTTTTTTTGGTTCCAGTTAATTGCTAAAATTTTCTCTTTACAATAGCTGGAAAGCAAACATTCACAGAGTATGAAAACTTCCTTGTGCCACAGAACAACATTACCACAGAGGAACAGCAGCTTAAACTGTGCTTCCCTGTGTTCAGGATATGTACTTTGACCATAGGCCATTCATCATGCACTACAGCTATTGCTGGTGGTTAGACCACAGACATCCAATTGCTCAGAATTAGCTCCATGACATTCTCTGGCTAAGGCAGTGCACATGGCAAAATACATCATACATTTATGGTTAAACTTTAAACGTGACTCTCCAAAAGTCCTTTCTGCAGGACTTAGTGAAGCTGTCACCCGCAGTCAGCCATCAACTCATCCTTTTGGCACGTGAACATGGTTGCTTCCAGTGCCTTTTTTCCTGGCCTGATAGAATAGAATTAGAAATGTAAGTACTTGGAATAATTAGAGCAATAGGCTCGGCCTGATGGAAATGTAAGTGCTGGAGGGCTGTGATCATGTTACTGGACAGACAGCGCATGTTGTTTTGACTGAGTTGAAGGGCCACATATAGTTAAGCTACCAAATGGTCATATACATTTAAGCTACCTAAGGGCCATATGCAGTTAAGCTACCTTTGACTCACCAGTAAATTCAAAGCCAATCATTCCTAACACCAGAAGCATTGCTAACACCAGAACTTCAAGGCTGTGTGAAATACCTCCGTTACAGTAAAGACAGATTAATTTAGAGCAATGTTTATATGAACCCTACAAACAAACACTACTGTGCCCATGGGGTTTCTTCAAAATGGGCAGGTATGAGCAAAAAAGGCAGTGAACTCACTTCTGAGCCACAGAGACCCTTTTGCATTGGTTACTGTTGTTTCATGAGTAATAAACCCCCTTATAAGAGGGAAAACCTCGTCACATCTCTGTATGAAACCACCTCAAGACAAGCTGTGTGCTCCAGGAAAGCTGGTCTGCAGAGAGTAGACTAGAATTCAAATTTACTGTGTAACTCCAGTTTATTGAGGGTCTGTGTGTATCACTGCAGTTTTAAAAAAAACACAGTGTAACTAATCTTCCCATTACTCTGTTGGGAAATGAAATGCACAATCAAAGATTAAGACTACACAGAGTAAAAAGCAAAAAAACAGAGCACAGGATGGGGTGAGAAATTTGTCCACTTTACCTTTCACATTCAGTTGATCTTAAAGACCTGATTCAGCTCTGTTGAAGGGAGCAACACTGACCCAGACAAAAATTTGTCCGAGAAGGTTGTTTGTTTGGTTGGTTTTTTTAATTCCTTCCAAAGCTAAAACTATCCCTTATGCTGCAAAAAGTCAAGAGAAGCCATATTCCTATGTTTTCCAGTTTCACCAGAGTATAAATATGCATTGCACTAGCTTTTTTCTGTTAAGGGAAATTTCAGATATGTGAAATTACCTTGCCTCACAAAATTCCCTTACTTTCACAACACTAATTATAAGTAATTACTTGCTCTGTTCCTTTAAGAATAAGAACATTATCAGCCAACCCACCTCAGGGAATAAATATGCATCTCACTTTGATGAAATTTGCACACAATACAGGTCAGGTAGTTAATGAAGCCATAAACCATAATATGTCTGAGGCACTAAACATCACCTTATTCATTTGGCCTTGGTGTTTAAGAGAGCAAGAGATGTTTATTGCCATGAGACACCCTCCTCGCCTTTAGGATCACCATTCATAGCCAGCTCTTTGTAAATAAACATATAACCTTTGCAATGGTAATTTAAGACTGTGCAGTAAAGAAGATGCAGTGAGTGCATGGAGAGTGGAAGAGAAGATAAAAAACCTCATGAATAAAGCCGAAGGCTGCAGGCTAAGGTGTTTATTAAGTCCCAAGCTGTTTTTTTCCCCCATTTTTCCTCTCTACTGAAATAAAAACAATGATTGCTATGATCCTCTAAAATTAGAGCACATTTGTTGTTTTTAAAAGCAGCTAACAACTGAACTTCAACTGTGCAGCAGCATAATAGGTGTAGAAAATAGATCTGCCCCAGGCCTAGCCTCTTCTGTTGTGTAATCAGCCAGTGAGAAAGCAGGAGATCTGACCAGATAATGTCAGTTTTCCACTCCAAAGCAGTGAAAGTATAAAAGGTATATTTTAAAATGCATCAATGAAATGCTGCAGTCCATCACTGACTTCCCAGGACAGAGGAAGTTCACTTTCCAGCCACAGAGCCATGTCTTTAGCATGTGTCACAGAAAAAAAAAAAAATCCCTACATTAAAATGAATAAAACCCTGAATCATAAAAAGAAGGCTTTGAATTTCAGCCCCAGGATGTCAAAGCATTTTTCAAGGAGGCATGAATTAAACCTTCCAATGTCCTGAAAGGTAGTGAAAGAAGATAACCCTGTCTGCTTTATGGTAAGGAAACCAGCACATGGTGCCCTGACCAAGGGCACACAGCAAGTGTGAGACAGATAATAGTTAGATCTCCTGATCTCTGCTCTTGCGTTTATTCCTCCTTTCTTGTGCTGCCTCTTGCTCTGAAAAATGCTGTAATAGTCTCCTTAAAAATTCTTATAATTCTCATTAATCACTCTATGCTGCCTCTGCAGCAGAAAAGGTCTCCATGCTTACATGTCAGAGAGGTTCAAAAAAATACTACAAATCACTCATTTTACCCGTGACCACCAAATCATGATAAAATCACAAGTCTTCCGGGACTTGCTAAACACTGTGCAAAGAACGTGAGTCATCCTTTACCTTCACAAACAACACCAGTACCTACCCCATTATCGTCTTGCCTGAAAGAGCACATGCAAACACACAGACATGCACACAGTTTGCAATTCTTAATTGCTTGTTATTATCTGTGATGGAAGGACTTTTTGATCCGTGGAGATGTTCAGTGATATGATGGTGTGAATTCTTCAGTGCAATCACCTTGTTTAATCACAGTAACATTCAAGCAAACTACTTCACTCAATGACTTCATTTGTTACAAGTTCACTTCTCATGACAATTTTGACAAACCCCAAGGCCGTTCTATTTGTCTATGCTTGGCATAGGACCCTAAGCTGACTTAAAAATCAGCCAGTGGCAACTATCAGGAATAAGATATCATCCCCTTCTCTTCATCTAGTACCTCTACACTGTGCTCAGCATGGTCTATAATTGTCATTTCTACAACAACTCATGAACTAGAGAATGCCATGCCATGGAACGTTACAAGTGACTTATTAAAAAAAAAAAAAAATCAATAACTAGTTTGCACTGGAATCACAGAGCAAGTAATTGAGATATTCTGGTGCATATGTGGTAATCTCATCCCTTTCAAATATTCATGTGGTTTGCAGTCATACCCGTAGAGTACCAACTTCTTCACCCTCTTGCATCCAGAGCAGCCAGTGCCTGGAGGTTTGAGTATGAACTCGCCCTGCTGGGACTGGCTGCTAACAAGGAAAGTGGATAGATCCAATAATAAATACACTATAATGACATAATAAAAGTTTGGGAAATTGCAGGAGTCATGTTTCTCATTCAGAAGCAAACTTAAAATAAACTTGAAAGTCTGCAAACATCACAATTTTTGTCTGATGAAAAAGTCTCGGCTGAACAGACCGGCAAAATGACTTTGCAAGAGTATATGAAAGACATACCACAGGCAAATTGAGATACAAAGTTTGGGGTTTTGATCCCAGAGAGAGAGAGTAATGTGTCCCTCCATTTATCCATGAACTCTGCAGCTGGCAGGGGCTGAGTTCTGTTAGTAATTACCGTGAACAGATGAGGGAAGATTTTTTTTTTTCCCTTTTATTTTGACCTGCAGTTAAAGAAAATTTGCTTGTTTTATTTTAGGTTTAAAAATGATGAGGCAGCATCAACCTGTGTTTCACCCCAGAGCTGTTGATTTTCCCCTGTTTTCTCCCCCTCCCTTTCTTTCTTTCTTCCCTCCACCCCCCAGCTTCTTAATTTATTTCAGACTATGAGTGTGCAGATTCCCAATTTAGTGGGAATGGTTTGCTGCCAAGGCCCTTCAGGGGCTTTCTCTGCAGTTTATTTTCTTAACTACAAGCTTCAGGTTGTTTTGTGTGTATGAGTGGTGGGGAAGGAAAGAGGGGACTGCATTCCTTCCTCCAAATTTACAATATGAAAAGTTTGGATTTGCTTTTAGCCAAGTAAGTTTTGTCCTTCCTGGTCCTGCTCTATATTTTGCTGCTGCCTTCCTTCAGCAAACACCCAGCTGGCAGCTTCGTTGACTCACAGAGGAAAAGTATTAGACACATTTCTTGCTGAAATGGTTATTTCCTTCTGCTCCCTCTTTTTCCCAGTGTGAAATAACTGCTCTCAGAAGGGTGACAGGGACAGCCCTGAGCCATGCCTGCTTTTTTACAGCTGCCTTGGGTTCTTGGTACATGGGACCATGGGTGTATCCAAAGGGGCACTATGTAACTGCTCAAACCATCTTAGTTTTAGCTGAAAAACTAGTAAAATATCTATTTTCTTGAGTACCTGGTGTTCTGCCAAACTACTGAACGTCTTGAGCTCCCTTTTCCCTAATGGGAATTCTGGCAGGGCAAAAATAGCGATGAATTAGTCAGTCACCCAGGATTTCTGCACTACATGGCTGGAGCAAGTGGTGGCCCAGGCAATGACCCCAAGATTGTCCCCTCAGTGCCCCTGGGCTGTGTAGCACCACATGGTGTCAGGGCCTGGCCAGCAGCAGTGGCACCCAGCACAAGCACCCCACGAGCCCCAAGGATTTCCAGAGTGGAAACACAACAGGCCTTGCTTCACTCCGGGTTTTAAAAACTGTTGGTTGCTGTTCAAATGGGAGTCAAGCCAAAAGGATAAAAAAACCCCAATCTTGTTTCCTGCAAAGTGGGAAGCCTGTGTTGTGGCCAATTGCAGCAGCCTGCTGTCTTCCTGACAGGGGATAGCACTGGAGAGGGACAGAAGGTCCCCTTGGGTGATGACCCCTGCTCATAGGAGTTATGCCATGTCCCCAACTCCAGTGAGCACAGGAAACAGCTCACATGTCCTTTTCTCCTCTCACTGCCTTCTCCTGAGCCCACCTCACCAGGAATTATTCCTGAATTTGCTCTACTTCTGGGTTCCCCAGTGACACACTCCTTCCATGGAAAAGGTTAAAATTGAGGGAGCCTGACTCAATAACTGACACATCTCCAGTGCCATAAAGGTATCAAACACTCAACCCAAACACGGATCAATCCTTAGAGGAATACACGTATTTAATTTCAAGCTGTTGAACAACTAGAAATGAAGAGTAAGCGCAGGAAACCCCAGCATGTTATCAACAGTCTTTGAGCAATAATAATAGAAGGTTCATTTCACAGAGGAAATTATTTAATACAAACTATTCACTCAACTCCAAACACAGGACAGCAATATAAGAGGAATATGAAAGTAGCTTTATTTTTACAAAAAAGTAATCCTGGGCAGGTTTTCTTCAGGGAAAGCAAAGCTTCCCTCCCATTAGCCCACTTCCTGCAATTCCACAGTGCGATTGTGTGTTGGGAATATACCCAAATTTATTTTTATGCAGATTACAGTAGTCTCATATTTCCTTAATACAGTTTCATAGCTGATTTCCTTTGCCCATGTTAACCCAAAACTGTTTAACATATGCCTCACAACCAGCCATTGTCAGGCTCAGGTTAGCTTAGGGACTCTTTCTGTTTTCTTTTTTTTTTAAGAAGGGAATGTGGGGGTAGCTGTTGTTGCAGAAACTTTTTGTCATGCAGTTGCAACTGATGAGCTATAAAGTTATATAGGAGCATTTTTCACATTCCCAAGAGATTTCCACACATGGTATGTTTTTAACTTGTCCCTTTCCACTTTTTATTTAGTTACCACTCAATGATTGTCCAGTGCTTCTGGTGATTGCAAGGGATCTGCTTTATTCTGTTCCTGGTTACAGATAGCCAAATAGTCAGCAATAAAAAGGACTTTCATGGGATTCATCCAGAAGTCATAGTAAGGGTTTTCAGCTCCTATGGGCACAGCACAGCATTTGGTCACTGTGCTGGTCAAAGCCATTCCTGCTAGGTACACTCCCCCACTACATGGGACCATGGGAGGAGTAGAAGAGTTGAACACAAATAGCAGTGAGGTATGTGTCACCTATGGCAAACCACCTCTCCTTCAAGCCCAACATCATCACTTCTTCATGACTAAGTCTGCCACAGGACTATGGCAAGAGATCCTATATGATCTGCTCGTCATCACCTCAGGGGAACAGCATTAAGAGACACTGTTTCAGAGGGAAGAGGAGACAGACAGCAAATCACACGGAGAAAGCGAAAATTCTAGCCCAGAAGAATAGAGGGACCAGATCAAACAGAGGAAAAAAACCATTCATGCCATCTGCAAGTCCTTTGTGGTCAAGTCATGGAACAGTGGGACACAAAACAGGAGAGAGATGAGAGAAAGAGGTATTTTCTGCATTTGTTCCTCTCCTTCTAACGCAATGTATATTGGATCAGTTCACCCAGTTTTTCTAACTCAGGGAACAGATGGTGTCATATTTGAATATAAAATGAGTTTTCATTTGCGTTGCCATAAAAGAAAAAAAAAAATAACAAAAAAAAAAACAAGAAAAAAGAGCTCACTCAAAAATGATGCTATAGTTTTTTTTACAGACCTGTGGTCTCAGTTACAAGCTGAGTTTATTTCAGTTCCCGGATCTAATTTGTGGTCTATTATGGTCCTTTTATGCCTGCAGATGTACAAAATGAAAAAAGTCCCCTCTACAAATGGAAATACTTTTCTACTTAGACAATGTTCATGTTTTGGGGAAAAGTGAAAAACTGTTTAACCACATTTGGCAGCAAAATCCCAACTGTACAGGCACAGAGTTTGCTGTTGTTGCTCTGTGCCGTGTAGCTTTGAATTCAATTAGAATTCAAGCTCACTCCCTTTTTAAGGTTCTGTTATGTTACAGCTTCCGAAAAGAATACTTTTCTCATAGTCCCTCTTTTCAGGACCTGAGAGAAGGACTAAGAAAACACAGAAGAGTACTTCATATGGCAATCCTAGGTCAAAGATGAAGAAAACAGATTAAACAACACAATATTTAAGAGATAGATGTTTGTGGCTTCTGTTATTTTCCTAGGCATGAGTTTCATCCCTATAGAGCTGAAGTAAGAGATCTGATTAAACCCTGCAATTGTATTCCAGGGAGACTTTGTAATGTCATCATGGGAATCAGTGGAGTTAGACAGCCATAAAAGTAAACTCATGTAGCAACAGAGGAAGCCAGCAGGTCAGATGAACAATCAAGACCTTTTTCTGAGTCTATCTGCAGTCTTTCACTTGCATCACTTTTCCCCTGCTATGATGCTTATAAAAGTTTGGGGCTGCTTGCAGGTGCCAAAATATTCTCAGAATAAATTTGCACTGAATTTGAGACAAGCTGACTGAAGACCTCTCCTGAGTCCCTTATTTTCTCAAATTCCACAATTACGATGTTATTGCAAGTAGAGCCTTTTTTCCCTCTTTAATTTACACTCTGCTGGCTCACATATTACCCTCCAGCACATCTATAAAAGACTTTGGCTGCTGAGGTGGGGCAGGAATTGAGTGGTTTAGGATTTGGTAAAGGGATTAAGGAGTCTTTCATTTCTAGGTCACTAGTTCAAGACTGTCATGACTGTAGGCTGTCTACTGACCTGTGTTAAATATATTGGTGGATGTTGCTTATTCCCTATCAAAAAATCACCACCACATTTGGCATTGATTTGACTTTATAACAGAGTAGGTTTGGTATGCATTAATCAGACATGGGAGCATGTTGCAGAGCTCAGATCAGGATGTGAAATCTCCCAAGGTCTGAGAATGGATGTGTTTGAGGTTCTGGTTTGACTTCTCCAAGCAAAAAGTCAGGCAGTGAAATGCGGGTTTCAAATTGTCTAGTAATTTAGAGTTGTTAAGAGCCAAGTCCTACTTTTAATTTTAGCTCCGCTGTTTTCTTATGAAAAGCAGTTTCTTTCTCCACTTTTCACCTGTCAAACTGCAAAAAAGCTCACAGTAAAATTACCTTTTTTCTTATTTAGCTTCCAGAGATCCCTGAAGAGAGAAAGAAAGGAAAACATAGAAATTAGGAAATTATTAATATCTCAACCAACTACAAATCTCAGTGGTAAAAGAGAACCATTATCAGTTCTGGTATATTTTAGCTAAACATTGCAAGAAATACCAACAAATATTGGAAGAATTTTGAAGCTTTAAGTTCATTCAAATTAAAAGAAGAACTATATTCCCAAACAAATTCAAATATTTGACTTTCAAATAGGTTTTCTGTAGCACCTTAGAGGGGAAGCTCCCCTACCTTCTCTTTTTCTCATACAGACTCACACTCTTCAACAGGCTCTTTGACCTTAATGGGATGCTGTTTGCTGATCTGGAGTCTCAGACCCAGCAGTGAGTTCATAATAAGAGTCAGCTGAAGAAAGGTTCCTTCCTTACCTTCCAACAATTGCACACTTTAAACCATCAAGATACACATTGCTTCTGCCAGCTCTCAGAAGGATGTCAAATTGAGTAAAAATTCAAAAACCAGAAAGCTCACTGAAAGTACAAACTCAGCTAAAGTGTTAAAACGCAGCATTATCTCTGGTTGGGAGGCAGCTTTCATAAGCAGCACTGAAAAACAATCAAATTAGAAGATAAATACAACCTGGAAACAGCAGGAGAAGTTATACTGAACATAAATCTGCTTGTGATACTTTTAATTAAAACTGGATGTGATACAGTGCTCAAAATTCTATTTCCTTCATTCCTGTTTATTATTGGGATTACATTTATGTATTCTGCACAACACCATCAAGTCCAAGGGAGTTCAGATGCAGTTAGTCCAAAACAAAGGCTTAAAGGGGGCAGGCAAGCAGAAAATACTGGGGGAAGGGGAAATAAAAAGAAAGGGCAGGGGGGAAAGAAGAAGAATCCCAGTTGCTTTGTAAGCCTTTGTCTCTTGCAGCCTCCAGGATGCTGTGGTGACCACATGTTCCATACCTGACTGCATTTTGTTTTGGGACCTATTAGCTCTGAGGAATTTTCTTCTTTGAAGTTTGAGATTAAGCATGGACGTGGTTCTGCTGGTTTTCCTGAGCTACTGTCTGCCCGCGCCCCCCACCCCCAGAGTTTCTGGGTGCTGTTAACAGGTCTTTTTCTTTTTCCTTAATCTCCTCTTGTGACCAGGTGTGGCCAGAAGTTAAGTTTGCTCCTTTTCCTTCATCTTGCTGTGGGTTTCAGCCCTCAGTGGATATGACCAATCTCTGCTCTTACCCTACAGCTCAGTGAGAAAAGGGTCAGGACGCTCCCTGAGAGGAGGCAGAGTTTTTCTGCATGGCTGTAGAATTCTCCATCAGGCTTAACTGCAATCAGCACACTGTCTTCCCACTTAAATATTTTGCCATGTGTCCAGAATAACTACATTGTCAAACCAGTGGTATCAAAAGGAAGAGAACATTTTCCTGGTGTTGTGGAGAGTAAAGGTTTCTAACTATTTTCTCTACCGGAAGAACATCAAAGATTCTGCCATTTTCCAAGTGACCCAGAAACCAAAACAAACCACTATTTCCCTTCTTTAAGCATGTTTGACTCCAGGTTTACTCCCAGCAAGACTATGCTATGGTGGTGTGAGGGAAAGACAGTAGATACTGTGAGATGTTGCCTCACTATTTAGTTGACTCCTTCAAGCTACAATTTTTCACAAGCTGCTTCTCCAGAAATCACTATGGCCAGCATTTTCCTTGCTAGGTAAAGAATGTTTAATTTTCAGCTTCAACAAATTAATGTTCCCCATGGAATTTGCTTAGTATGGAAAATTCCCATTACAGGCAGTTATAATTGCCAAAAAACCAAACCAAACCAAAAAAAAAAAAAAAAAAAAAAACATATGGATATCTACAGTATTTTACACTGTCCTGATTAATTCTTTTCCAAGGGGAAACAGGGAGGAAATTTGATGCTGCACCCAGTTTTACCTCTCTGGTCTACCATGATCTGTATCTCAGCAGTAGCACACCTTGGCTTGGCTGAGCCTTTGCCCTGTTCAAAAAGACTGTACTAGTCCAGTAATTCAATAAACTGGATGGAGATATTGGTTGGGGAATGTGAAATTTATCTGTTTGCTTCCAGAATTTGCTGACAGGCCAAATATATCAGGGTTGCATGGATTGGAGAGAAAGGAAGATGTTGGCTGTTTATGGGAATCTTATTTCCCTTGTCTGGGATGCCTGTGCTTCAAGAAATGGTATCATCATGGGATGGGGATATCTACTTACAACTTTTGAAGGAGATCTTTAGTCATAATCTATCAAAGCTTTAAATGAACATGAAACCAAGGAGACAAAATGAATAACTCACCCTAATGGAATAGAAGATGGTAAGATCTCACAGCACATCATGGTAGTGTTCCAGCATCCCCTGTATAATGTTTCTTTTTCTGAGTGAGAATAGTGCTCATTCTTGTTGTTTAATGTCTACAAGGTCTGGTAGAGACTAAATCATGATAAGAACCACAGACGTTTTGGAAAGCCTGAAATTGGATAAGTGTCAGTCACTATCACCTCCATCAACCTTAACTTCCTTAGTCACAATGTAAACAGCTTTGTGTACTTTTATTTCATCATTTACTGAGACGAGTGGAAAAAATATATCCTAAACAGTTCTGGACAGCAGCTGTGGGTGGAAAATATATGGGATGGCAAAGCTTGTGAAGTGTGCAAGAAAAATAGTGCTAGTTAAACATGCCTGAAGATTGGGAATCCCAGGGCATTCATGTGCTGCTGTTCAGAAAAGGGAGGGATGCTGCATTTCACAACAGAAAGTCTTAAAAATAAAATAAAATAAAAATAATTGCTTTGGGGACCCGAGTTAAAATGCAGGTGTTTTGAGGGGAACATAAACATTTTTTCCTAAATGAGGCGTTGAGGGCTGGGAGAAGGGCAGTAAAATTAGTGGAATTACTGCCTGATTTTAACCAGATGATTGCTGCAGTTGGACACCAGTGTGGTTTCATTAGGGACTCTAATTTACAAGCCATTCACCGCATTCCAGGGGAATGCAGCAACTGCCCCCACCCCACACTCCAAAAGAATGCCAGCACCGAGCTTTATGGCAGCAAACCTGACTACACACTTGCTGGCTTTGGGAATATTTTTTTGTAGTTGTTGCTATTGTTGGTTGGGGTTTTTTTAAGAAGAAGCCTTTTGGGAAGGGAGAAAAAGAGTCACAGTGCCATGACCCGGGCAGGTAGTCCCAGAAATCTGTGTAAATCTACATTGGCATGGAAAACATATGGTCCTTCTACTAAGAGCTGTCCTGGTTTATACATAATGTGCAATCAGATATATTACATCATTTTGGCGTTAGATACCAGTATATTCCAGATATAAAATGACCCTTTTCCTGGCCTTCCATTAGATCCTAAATTGTCATTAAAGTACGGTCCTGAAAGCCTGAAGCAGGTGAGGTTTTGGCCTCATGTGACCTAGCTCAACATAAATTTGTCTGATCTTTATAGAGGCAAATGGCCTAATGAATGCTGTGGATAGAGGAGATTTCCATGTAGCCAGCCCCTGGGATCTGGTATTGCTTTCAGAGGTATGAGATTTCTGCCTCAACCCACCTGGCAAAGCAGTAATAACTCCTTTTCTTTAACAAATAACACACAGCCCTCCTACATTCCTCCTGTTCACCGTGCTTAGCCATCTTCTGGACCTACCTACATAACAGTGTAGCTTTGCCATGTGCCCCTGAGTTTTATTCCACTGCCACAGTGCAAGTCACCAAAGCCAAAAGAGGGTAATATGATTTTTTTTCTTCTTTAGTGGGTTCAGAGTCCTTTTTGTAAAGGATAAGCATCCTTTTGACATATCATTATTTTCTGGTTTGTTCCTGTTCTTTCTCACTATTGCTTTTTCATTGAATTTCACCTTTTCTATCAGGATCTCCAACAGTTCCCTATTTTGTCCAATCAACTTTCTCCCCAGTGCTGCTTGCAATTTTCTTTTACATTTTCAGTACATCTGAGTTTCATTTTTCCCCGATGACTATTCTCTTGGCTAACCCACTCTCCAATTTTGGTAGGCTCACTGAGGTCCAGCAGTCATGGTTAATGTTTGCCTGCTGTTAATCTTAACCCTCACACCTAAATTATGATTAAAAATAGCTAACAGAATCCCAACGTTGGAGCGGGGTTAGAGGCTGTCACCAAGTAGTTATAATATGTGAATGTTACATATTAAGAAAACACACAAATGCAGGCAGTGAGGTTTCCTTTCAGTTGTAATACTTCTCTCCCATTTTTTGAGGGCAGCCATTCTGGTCTACCGCTGCCTCTCCTCTGCTCCTGTCAGATCTCACAAGTTCTGCTGGTTTGGCTCAGACATCTATTTCAATGCAAAACCTCCTATTTAAAACCCAAAACAGATCTAGTAAATATTGTCCTTCCCTCGAGGCAAGAATGAACTAGCAGAGCAGGAACTGTGCTGACTGAGGAGTAACCTCACATGTGAGAAAGGAAAAGAGCAAGTCCCCTTGCATTAATTCATTCTTTGGGATCCTATGTCCTACTTGTGAACCTCTCCTGAAATACTGTGCAGGACTCATCTTGAACAAATTCAAATTCACCTGGTCTGCTTGACTCATTTATGTTCCATCCCTGGAAGCATTCAAGGCCAAGATGGAGGGGTCTTGGAGCAACCCAGTCTAGTGGAAGGCATCCTTGCCCAAGGCAGGGAATTGTAACTAGATGAGTTTTAAGGTCCCTTCCAACCCAAACCATTCTATGATTCTATGAAATTATTCTTCAGATGTTTTTTCCCCTTTTTGTTTTTGGTTTGGTTTGGGTTTGGTTTTGGTTTGCTCGTTTGTTTTTGTTTGGATTTTTGTTTTGTTTTGTTTTTTAATTCCATATAGCTTGTGTTTCTGTAGGTAAAACTGAACAACTTAGCCCCCTTCCAAAGACACTTGGATTCAGATGATGTGGTTTCCAGACTGCCTACAGAGCAGTTCCAATTATTCCCTTCAAATATGACTCATTTAGTATTTGGGTGACTTTTTCTGTGCCAAAAAAACATTTGTGAATCAATTCTGCATCCTGCCCATGCCTTTGTTAACCATAAATATTTGTCAACAGTCTATATGATCAAGTGGCAGCCTAGCACTGTTCACAGATGCTTCTCTCAAGGAGTATTTGGAGATCACTATTCTGGTCATTACCTGAGTGTGGGGAGTCATCTGAGTGCAGGATGATGATGTTAGTTCAATACTGTCTGAAGGTGTATAAACTGAATGATGATTTGTGGCAAAAGTAAATGATGAAGAAAACAATCTCTTTCTAAATTCCATTTTAAACTATTTGGGCTGCTGTGAATGTGCATCAATTGGCAAAATAACTCAGTTGCGCAGGTGCCTGAACTGGTACAGCCACCAGTCATGTGCTTTCACTGAGGGAAGAAATAACGTATTCACTTTCTGATAGAAACCAAACTTCAGCTGGTAGTTGTCTTCAAATGAAAGACTTTCACCACTAGACTTTATTTGCAAAGTTAGATAGGTTTGACCAGACACCTTCTATTTTTCACTTTGTCACATCTATAGACTTGCTGAAAATATTTATGAATTAAATATTATGATGATAACTTACTACTGTATCTTCCCATCCCTCTACAGATCTGAGGTGGCAAAGGCCCTGACACATATCTTCCTGCAGTTTATAAAGCAGTTATTTAGACCTTTCAGACTATCAGAGGAATTGTCATTAAGCCATTCTTATTTCACTCATTTAGCCCTTTGAATGACAACAAACTTCATAACTTTAAAGACATTTTATTTGCTTGGTTGATGCTGTTGCTGCATAGTGAGGTTTCACTGTGCCATCAGGGCATTTTTGATTGCTTCATGACTCAATACTTTCATTATTCATTGACTTTCACTTGCATTTAGTCTTCTAACTCACCTGTTTTTATTAGTTTGTAAAACCAAAGAAACTGTTCTTTAAGTGTGAAGGATATTCATCAACTCTCTGTGTTAACCAATTTATAGGAGGCTCTCTTTGGTACTAACGAGGAACAATCTGGCACGAATTATTTTCCATTGCTATTCAGAGACCTTCCAAGACTTCATTTCTTGTTTTTTTAAGATCACCGTGTATAATTGAGGGCTAACATGCAGGGCAATTTTCTCAGGTCTCTCCCCAGTCTGCTTATCATCATTTTATTGATATGTGAAACTTCTATGGAAAAAAGGTTGAACAAGAGAAGCTGAAATTTTTCTAACACCAGAGTGAATCCAGGCAACTGCTGAAGATCAATTTGTTAAATAATCATTCTGAGCAAAATACAAAATGAGAAAATAAATACTTCATATGTCTAAAAGTAAAACTTTGAAATTTTGCTAACTTACTGAAGAAAAAACTGTTATTTTTCATTATAGTTCTTAAATATTAATAAAACTCCATCTCTTTAAGGAGAAAAAAAAAAAAGATAATTTTTTTCTCCCTTTGAACTCTTCATAAGAATAAATTTGTTTGGAGATGTTTGGACAATGTGTGCATTGAGAATATCTTCTACAGGAGTAACTGATCCTGAAGAGTTTTTAGAATATGATGACCTGTTTTATTAAAGAAGTGCTACTAACAGGGAGCTGCAGATAAGGTTAAAAATGAAAGTATAGTTATGATCCACAGCATAGAACAAATCCTATGTCTCTTTATAATTTATAGCAGTGTGATTGAAACTAGTGCCCATTATGGATTTGTTTATTAGATGTAATAATTAGATATGTTGTAAGACTAGAATTAATGTATAATATGTTTCATAATGTTACAATTAGCAATATAAGAAAAATACTTTTGCATAAGTCACTAGTGCCCTCATTGACAAAATGCAAAACTTTGTGAACCAGAGAGTCAGGTGTTCAAGACAGGAGATTGATGTTGGTAGGAGGAAGACCTACTCCATCTCTGCTGCAGTGGTCCTGAGGAAACTCTAAGGTAGAACAGAGCACAGATGTTACACTCCAGTGCTCTGCAGTTGAAAGTGGGTAAATGACTAATAGCTTTCACAAAAGGCCAAACAAAGTGTCATAAGCTCCTAGAAGCTCCTAAAATGTGTTTCAGCTTTTGTTTTTTTTTTTCCTGTAATTATCTCACTTCTAGGCTAAACTTAACAGGAAACCCACTTGGTTTTTGTAAGAAATACTCTTGTTGTTTAAGAATGCAGATGTTGCTGGGACTCAGAAGGAAGTCTGCTTCCATTTGGCCAGATGTCTTCTAACAAGATATCCACAGACTCTTCATTGTACCCTTAACACTTCATTCAGACAGACAATGACTTAATACTAGCTCTTGACACAACTAGACACTGTACTTTATAGAACAACACTGAGGCCATCAAAATAATACTTTTTTTGAGAATGCAGCCTGAACCCAAGTTTGGAAGTCTGAGTAAACACTACCAAAGGAGAAATAAACATGTTCTCTTGGCCTGGACTACCAAGAGTCTCTCAGCTGCAGAAAGAAAATACAGCACAAGAGAAAAAGGAATGTTTAGATATAACTTAAAGGACGGAAATTTTCTGTCCATGTTTAGAAGATCTCACAAAATCTGACCACAGTCATATGTGGTAGCTGATATCTACCCTTTACCCAAAAATATGTTCGGGCAGATGGAGAATGAGATTTCTGGGATTTGATTATCAAGAATAAAACCACAGATCTGGATGAGCTAATGTTGTTCCAGATGCATTATCTTATAATCTTCAGGAAGAGAGAGAAGGAACATTGAATCCGCCCTTAAAGAGGTCTTTCAGCAGGCTTAATCTCCCCACTGCATGAGACAAAATTACCACCTAAATCTGGAGGGGATCTCTGCTTGAGTCCCAAACAGAAGGAAAGTCAGATCTGAAGGAACGGCAAACAGGGGAATGAATCACAAGTTTCCATTCATCTTCTATGGCACAAAGATTCCTGGATCCTTTCTCTACTGGCTTGCATCAACTTGTAGTTCAGAGCTCAGGCCAAAGAGAGCCCTCCAAAACCATTTCTGGGACAGTATCTTAAAACAAAAAATCCTCATTTAGGCACTTATGTCCTTAGCAGAATGGTTGATTTTGAAAAAAATTCACTTCAGAAATAGTTCCAGAATGATTGTTATACCTCTAAAGCCCTCTGATTCTCCCTGGGAGGAGTAGCCACACCGAGTGCATTACACTGAGTTGAGCCCCCACTGGGACATGTGAGTTTGACCCTCGAGCCTCTGAGCTCACTGATAAGGTGGCTGCCCTCCAAGGAAACATCCAAACCTCCAGGCAGGTCCCACAGCAATTGCAGGGTCAGCTTTTTTGCCACATACGGTGACCATTAGCTGAAAATGTCAGAGACCAAAGGTCACTGCAGTGCCCTGGCAGTATTTATGTGCTTGAAAAGTACCTGGATGCCCTTCTGTATTCCAGTGTTACTGCTCTTATGCAAAACCAAGAATTTGCTTTTTAAAACAGGATATGTTTTGTCTTTCTTATACGTGTCACAGACATGCTCTGCCTTCGAAAGAGTTATCTCATATTTAAAATAATGTGATGGGGAACAGAATTCAGCCCTTAATAAACTGTAGAGGGAGAAAGCTGTAAAGCAAAGGGTGCTCCTACCATTGTTTCTACATTGTTAAAAGGTGAAAACCTCAGACAACGGGGCGGAGTGGGGGGAGGAAAAAGAAAAGAGACAGTTTTAAGGGCTTTAAAAATATCTAATGCTCCAGGATCTAAACTGGCAGTGAGCCAAGCAGTGTCTTAAAGGGACAAGCACTTTATTATACTTTCTTATTCTTCCAAAATCTGTCCATAGGATATATGAGCTGGCTCTAATATGACTACTCTATTCTCATCCTCCAGTGGTATACTCTGGTCTCAGCTCATAAATTGAAAATGGAAGATCAGTAAATCAGCGTGGACTGTTTCAGAGGGACATTGTGAATTTCCAGTCAAATCTTCTGGTTTATCTTAAATATTTCATCTTAATGTCACCTTTAGAAAAAAATGTTTCATTCAAGTAAGTTACAACATCCAGTTCTAAACTGATTACACTCCCCCGCTGACCTTCTGTAGAAAGACTCCCACAGCAGTACAAATACCATGTTGGCAGCTCTGCTACAGCTTAGAAGGAGAATTTTTGGCATGGTGAAATCCTTAAAACAATCCCAAGGCATATTGTGATGCACAAACGAGGTAAAAGGAGGTCCACATGGCTGTAACACAGCATGTGCACCGCTGTGGCTCTTGGCCAAGGCTCCTTTCCAGGGTCTACCACTTCTATAGGAGAGTCCCATGTCCTTTACATGAGCATGACCAACACACTGGTATTCATTATCACTTTCTGGGCCAAACTTTTTTCTGTCAGGTCACAAATTTCAGCAGCCTAAGCAAGGACAGTTATTTTCTGAGGCAAGAGGGGATGCAGTAGTGAGAAGGATTAAAAAAGAAAGACACGGATGAATACTCTCAATGACTCTCTCAGGTACAGCCTGGCTGAATCTCCTTATAATAATAATAGCAACTTCCTTCCCTGAGGAGGAGCACTTCCCCAAAAGCCCAAAGAAACACCCAGAAGGGAAAGATTTAACTGAAAAATTGTATCATGAAATGCACTATAGATGTCATTCGTTCCAGCCAATGCCAGTTGTACTGGGCAATAAACAATGGACCCTGGAAATACAATTCTTCTGTATTCTGCTGCTAAAATAATTGAGGAGTTACTAAAGAAATATGTGCTGATGAAAGTGCTCAGAAAGCTTGGGTCTGTCCTCTTTCTTTCTACCCCTAGCCTTATTCTTTTTTCTTCTGAATTGAGGTAATGTTGTTTTTCAGGACTTTAAGTGAAGCTGGGAATTTCCATAGCTGCTTATTTATACAGGGCTATATAGCACAGTTAATTCACCCTGACAAGAATGATGTTGAGCTTTCTTGCCATATGATCTTGTATTTAAGATCCTGTCAGTTTTGAGGACTCTAAATAAACCTTTTAAATATTTAATACCCTTCAGTGATATATGCCTTTAGGCTCTGAGCCTGGTCCAACCATAAAAACTTAGAAATTCTATATTTCCCATCACCACGGTATTCTCATACAAATTAAATTTGCACTCTAAATTCTCTGGTGGATTTCAAGTTGTTTGCTTCTCATTTGCCATTTCCCTATATCTAGAAAGAAATAAAAATCTACTTCAGTTCCTCCTATAGGACTTCTAAGGTCTTTGTATTGTAAAGTCATCTCCATCTTGAAAATAAATAGCCAGCATATTTTGTGACAATGTCCCTGATGATGAGGATGATTCTCAGGTTCTCCAGGTCTTTCTTATTTTCTACTAGGGACCTGCACATGGAATGCTAAAAGAAGTCAAAGAAAGGGGGATTCCTCCCTCTGCATCTTGACCTGGTGACTGCCTCCATTTTGTTGTGGTACCTACAGGAATAGTAAAAACAAGAGGCTTCCTGACATAGAGTGAAGATCTTCATGGCTTAAATAGAGCCCACTTTGCAATAGTGACCCAATGAGGTGTCACAGCAAATGTGGGCCTTGACCAAATCAACCAACAGCCTCTTCACAGAATCAACTAGGTTGGAAGAGGCCTCTAAGATCACCGAGTCCAACCTATGACTCAACACTACCTCATTAATTAGACCATGGCACCCAGTGCCACATCCAGTCTCTTCTTAAACACCTTCAGGAAAGGTGACTCCACCACCTCCCCGGGCAGCCCATTCCAATGCCCAATCACTCTTTGTGGGAAGAACTTCACCCTAATGTTCATGCTAAACCTCCCCTGGCATGGCTTAAGACTGTGTCCCCTTGTCCTATTGCTGGTTGCCTGGGAGAAGAGATTGACCCCCACTTGGCTACACCCTCCTGTCAGGGAACTGTAGAGAGTGATAAGGTCTCCCCTGGGCCTCCTCTTCTCCAGGCTAAACAACCCCAACTCCCTCAGCTGCCCCTCACAGGACTTGTGCTCTAGAACCTTCACCAGTGCCATTGCCCTTCTCTGGACACAATGTATATCCTTCCTAAATTGAGGGTCCCAGAACTGGCATTTGAGGTGTGTCCTCACCAGTGCCAAGTACAGGGGAAGAATTACTTCCCTGGTCTTGCTGGCCACATTATTCCTGATACAGGCCAAGATGCCATTGGTCGTCTTGGCCACCTGGCTCATGTGGCTCACATTCAGCTTCCTGTCATTCAGAACCTCCAGATCTCTTTTTGCCTGGCTGCTCTCCAGCCACTCTCACTAGCCTGCAGTGCTGCAGGGGGTTGTTGTGGCCAATGCACAGGACCTGGCACTTGGTCTTGTTGAACCTCACACCATTGCTTGGGGACCTCAGTCAGGTCACTAAGAGAGCTTTGAATGAGCTTGATAAAAGTTTGAACTTCTGCCTACACTGGCTATGCCAAGCTGGTTTCCATTTTGACCACAAGTTCCACAGCAAATCTGCAGAGATTTCCTTCTAATTAAATATATCAAATAGTCACTCAGCCTCAAACCAAATCAGATCCTCATTCAGACTTTTCAGTGCTATCAAGAAAAGGGGGCTGAAGGAGTTGGTAGATCAGAGGTTTCTTCTTATCCCAGTGAGCAGTCTCCACCATCAACACAGTTCTCAGGGTAATTAAGGACTGATTCTTTCCAAGATTTATTTGCTCCTTGATGCTCAAAGTCCTGCAGAATTTGTCCTTTTCCTGTACCTCCCCCTTTGCACTTCTGGATGTGCCACACGAGCACACACAACCCTGTTAGAAAACCTGAGAGACTCACAGCAAAAATCCTGCTCCCAAGACGGGATACCTGTCACACACTCCAGCCACAACCAATGGCAAAGGCAAAAGAGCACTAGCAAGGACCTTCATCAAATGGGAACATAACTAAAACAAACAAAGTGTGTCCCAGGTTCAGTTCAAGACAGGTTTCTGGAAGTTATCTCATAACAGCTAGAACAGAAATTCAAGCTCCTTGACAGGAATTGTCCCTAGGTCTAAGTAAAAGTGTTTAGACTTCACAGAGCTCGGCAAAATTGCCTTTGAGTGTCAGCAGCGAACACTGTATATTCTTCTAAGGCTTCACAGTACAACTGTCAGCTGTCTGTTTTCTTTCTGCTACATGTAGAGTTTATACAGACACTCCCAGAGGAGCCTTTAATTGCATGTCATGACAAGTCTCCCAACCTTTTTGCAGCTCTTCCACTTAACACATAGTGTAAACTCACCCAATCTCCCTTCACTTTCTCCTTCCCAGATTTCTCTCTTGGAGCTCTGTGGAGGTCTGTGTTGAAGTTTCATTATGATGGAGTGGGCCCAGTGGAGAACTCTATAAAAAGCATTCGACCCATTTATCAGGACAGATCTCCTTAGCAAGTCTATATAAACCTCACGTGTCGAAGAGCCATAACCTGTGACTCAGAGACAAAACTAAAACCTGAAGTAACTAAGAGCACAAATTGGTTGTTGGGGTGGGTTTTTTTCCAATTTCTTATTCCTACAGGTTGTTTTTTTCTAATTGTGCAAGATTTTACTAACAGCATTGTGAGATCCCAGTAGAGAGACAACACCATTATGGAGAGAGCAATGCAAACACAGAGACTGTCCCTGCCCACAGAGTTCTTACAATATAAATAGTAAAGACAGTGGGAGGGAAAATAGAAGCAGAGAGGTGAAACACACTGCTCAAGAGGACACAACAGCTCAGTAGTCACTACAGAGTATTGCCTTTCAGAGTGAGCGTTTTTGCAAGAGGTCTGTCTTTGTATTTAAAGAAAAAAAAGAAAAGGCAAAGCAATTCTCACTGCAAAGATTGTAAAGCCTGGTTACACTTGTAAAGGGATTCTGTAGAACATCATGCCCTAGCGTGCCATATTATTCCTTTTTTTTGTGATTCTCGGAGCAAATTTCCTCAATTTTCAAGTCTAAAGAGACACTTCTTTTTTACTGCTTCTTCCTCAAACCGGTATCCAAAAATTAAAGTGCAATAGTGAAAAATTTATATTTAAAGCACGGTATATTTGCACCAAATTCCTTCTCCATCCATTATGGTCATGGCTTAACTGCACATTTAAGCACATGTTTAACCACACAAGTAGTACTGCACACATCAATGAAACTACCTGTACTTAAAATTAAGCACTTGTTTAAGGGCAAGATGTAGAGAGACACATAGCGGGATTTAAAAAACCCCTTGAGCATTCAGTGGAAGTTAGGTGCTTAATGTGCTTAAGAGACATTTGAAAATCCCACTGAGATGGTGTATCTGCAGCTGAATGCCTCTGGAAATCTGTCAGTGATACTCAGAATGATACAGTGATTGATTGCAGTGACAATTACACTTCTAATGAAGCCCTGATTACACAGAGAATTTACAATAGATATGGCTAAAATTGGTGCAAGGATCGGCTCCTTTTTCTAAAGCACCTCTCGGGGCTCAATCCAAAATAGCACTCCGGTGATGTGTAAGTCTGTGAGCCGCATGAGCAGAGTCTCTCTGAGAGTTCACAGGACTAGTCAGACAGATTGCGGTTCATTTATATTTATTAACTACCAGACTTCAGCTATCCATGCATATGTCACCCTATATAGTGGTCAAAGACCCCAGTCCTCTCACCCCCATCCTACCTCACCAGATCCTGCAGCAGAGCTACGTCCACACTCTCCCTCACTAGCTGATCCTGGACTTAGCCCTAAAACAGGACCCAAAACACCCAGTCTCCTGCTCTGGCATAAATAGCAACACATCCAAAAGCCTAAGGACACTCAAGAGCTGAACAAACACTTCTAATGAAGTGGTATAATTTTTCTAAGCTATTGAAAAGAAGGTGACCTGAGCCTACAGGTATGAACCCTAACGGACAGCAAGCCGAGGAGATAAGCCCCTGCTTTCCACACAAGCTAACAGAGGTCATGCTGGCCAGGGTTTGAATCTTTCTGGCAAGCAGCTCACTGCAGCTCTACACCTGGCTGGGTTTAATTTGTTATTTATGTCAGCTTTGCATATTTGTAAAGTTCAAGGGTTTATTGCCCTGGCCTGACCTTGCCAAGTCAGAGCTCACATGTGGTTCTCTAGTAGCAATTTCTTTCTAATAAACTTTACTTGAAAGAACATGTGTGATAGATTTTGTTGATGATTAAAAAGAATGGGGCTATGTTCATTGTTAGCAAAGCTGGTTTTGAAGTTTTGTTGGAAGTTACCTCTGTTCTCATTTTTTAAAAAATGTCCCCTTCCCCCTCACCCCTTTATTTTACTGCACACCCTAATTATGTTTCATGTTGAAGCATGTAGCATTGTTTGTGTCTATACAGTAAAGACACTTCCCCCATGTGCCTATCAAGATCATTAAATTAAAGAGCATTGTTCACAGTTGGTCTTTAATCAGAGCATGTGCAAGCACCTAAACCTGGGCACACACAGCAGCATGAAAATGCAAGTCTCTGATGTGCAAACATTTAAAAAGAGACTAATACCTGCACATTCTCTGCCAGACCCAAAGACTGTTGCTTGTAATTTACTTTGTTTTCCCTTATTAGCAAAGGCAACAAATATTTTCTCACCCTACAGGCTGTATGACAGGGTCAAAATTCCCTTCACCTTCAAAGGGCTGAGAAATTCACTCCCTTTTACTCAAGAACAAATAGCCAGTGATTCTTTGGGAAGAGGAACTTCTAAACCCTGATATTTGATCTTTTCGCAGTATAAGTTCTCATGTGGCTAAAAGCATGGTTGTACCTGTGTTGTTTTACCCAACTGCTTGCCCATGAGCAGTTCCAGCCAGCTGACTGCCATGCAAGCTCCAGCACTAGAAGCATTTTGGGAACTGGATAAACTGAGGACTTCGTGCTTGTGCCCACAGACCTGTTTAATCCAGAGCAGACCACCCTTCAGCCAAGGATGTTTAACATGAGCCAAGTTTAGAAGTTATTTCTGGTAGATAGACACACAATTCCAAAAATCTCATTTTCTTATGGAAGTGGTTAAATTCTGCTAGTGCGCTCTGAAATCTTTACTTCCCCTACTTTATTTTCCCACAGCTTGTTATGTTTTCAGCTTGGGACCTAATTCTGGACAGAGAGCACTGAAGGAAGTTTTCATCTGATGTGTGACAGCAAGTTAACATGTGCTTTTATGATTACAGAAGTGCACGTATGTGCAAGTACTTCCCTGAATCAACAGTTCTGATTGTAAATCATTTGAGGAAGGATTGTCATTTATTAAATGTGTGCACAATGACCTGACTGAGATCCCAAACACCACTGTAAAATGACTAAATAAGTAAATAATAGTGACATCAATGTTCTGACAGCAGCTATGAGACTTTCCATTAAATGAAGAGCTCAAGAGGCAATTGCATCTAATAGTAAAAGCAGGGACCACAAAACTGAATTTCTAGTTGTGACTCATGGAGAAGGGTCAGGATGCCTTATGTATCAGTTCTTTGCTCCCTCTATGAACAGGACACTGAACTGAGGAATTGTCAGCCTGACACAACTCTTTCTTTTCTTTGCCAAGTGGCAAAAGGCTGGTTTGAATTATGTTTAGCATGGGTTGGCTTGGAAAAGCTGCAGGGCATTCAGCAATGGTATGCCCTCTGCCAACTGATTATAAGAGCTCAGCCTTCAGTCCTGCCTGAGATTTGCTTGTAAAACAAATCCTAAATCTTATTGCTTGTCTTCCTTTGGTATGAGATGATTTTAGAAGACCCAAGCAATTTTAGCAAACCATAAAAGGCATGTACACAGGTTTATATGTATGTATATACATAAATATATATAAAACTCTAATTATTTATTTTTCTCTTTTCTTTAGTTTCTCTGTTTCTTTGACACCACTGGTATCTCTATGTTCATACACAGACTTATCATATTCACTCTCCTTACCTTTCCCATTTCCTTTTTTATTTCAAATTCTTCCTTCCTGCAAATTTCACGTCTTTTTAGCTCTAAGTGTCTTTTCCTGGCCTGATCAACAGCACACATCCATTTGTCCTCTTACAAAACTTGCTTATAGAATTCTTACTTAAAATGCAAAAGTTAGTTTGGCAAGAGCCCATTTCTGCCAGGAATAACAAAATGAAGGAGATCGAAAGCCAACTACAAAACCCCATTTAGGTCAAGAGGTAAAACCAAGAGTACATCAAAATTGGGGTTTCCAAAACAAACTGCAAGGTTTCCTCAAAATCCAAGCCCTTATTCTTAATTGGACCCCCGAGTGTTTGAAGGGGCTTGGTGGAAAATAAAACAAATGTGGCTATTGTTCTTACAATAAGTATTACAATAATCATCATTCTTTAAGCATCAGTAGTGCCTTTCATCTAAGGACCATAAAACACGGTGCAAACATGACTGAGCCAAGCCTCTCAGCGTTCTTATAAACGAGGTACACTTTTTAGATCCATCTTTAACATAAGATACAGGTAAGATAAAAACAATTTTGTTTTTACATTTGCTATTGGTTACTTAATTCTATGCATATTTAGGCCCTGAAGTGTTACTTGATTTTCACAAGTGATAAACATCCCTGGTTTCAATGGCTTTTAGCATGTAGCATCTCTCAAACACAAGTCCTACTTTAATTGCTTTAAAAGTATGTTTTTATGTCCTGCTGTCTCAAGATCTCTGCCAGAATCAGAACACACATTTGTGCAAGGACTGGAGGAATTTAAGGCTCCTGATTCCTAGTCCCTTCAACTAGACAGTACTCTGCCATGATTTTCATAGTGTAGCCAATGTCCTGTGAAGACCTAGGCACAGTCTTCTCTTTCAGCATGAGCAATTCTGTTGAATAGGATACTGAACACAGTGAATACAGTTGATTCAGCAGGCAGAGGTTTGCACAGGATTGGGTCTCACATATTTCCTTTCTAATCTTTAGAAGCTCTCAGATGGCTTCACATACTCACCCAAGGGTTTAAAATATGAAATGGAGCTTAATCCCCACAAAACCTTGTTTTATCAACATTTGCTAACTCTTTGGTGATTGGTTATGAAATTTGTAAGCAGCATTTCCCAGGCATTGGCTTAATCAGAAGCTTTCAACCTTGCTCTCAGCCAATCCAAGTGCTAAACACAACACTGCCCAATTTATTTTTTAACAAGGTTCTCTACTATTGAAACCAGTATGAAGTGCAATTATGGGCTTAACATTCAACTGTTAAATTATCCTCCCAACATCTTTCCAGGCTACTCTCTAAGCTCTTCAGAAGAATATTTTATTGGAAAGGGTAAATATATAAAAATCTACTGTTAAAACACTCAACAAATCTCCCCTGTCAGGCCAGTAAACTGTAGTCCATCCACTCTGCTCTGAGATTGCTGTTTCTCTGCTCCCCCCTTCCCCACCTCCCTTTTCTTTGTTTAAAATATGCTGACCACACAGTGACCTCTCGTAACCCATTGGTCGAAAATTACAACCAGCCACACAAACAAGCAGCTCGAGGTCAGAAAGAGCAGGGTCTGCTAAAAGTTAGTAATCATACATTAATTCCCTGACATAATTAATCAAAATGAACCACCGTTATCTAGCGCGGAACCTTTAACCTATTACAAAGGGGTCAATTTGCAAACCACTTGAGCATGGGAGTTTGGTACAAATAGCATACTCCCTTCATCTGGGATGCCCTAAGTAGGCAAAAATGCCTTTGAAGTCCCAAATCTACCAGATTTAGATATAATTTCATCAATCAAGTTAAAAGGCTGCCTTCCCTCCAAAAAGGATTTCATGTAGATCTGTCATCTAGCTCTGTTCAGTGGGTGACTGAAAATCCATTTGTTAGGCTCTTTTTGTCAGGATGGAGTAGGCTGCAGTTGGCTCTACATGTCAAAATAGCTGAAAGTTTATCAAATTGAAGGCTAAGAGGCATGATTTGTGTTAGAACCTGCGCTGGTGTGGTGAAGGAAGCAGTAAATCTCAGCTTTGTTATGCCAATCAGCTCCAATTCTGGAACTTAATTGTGTTTTCATTTGATATGACTATAATTACATCTATATCGTGCATGCAGCTATTCATAGGAAATCAGAGACAGCACTTCACACATTTGTGACCATGCTGCCTTATGATCCTTTATGCTCTCACCCAGGCAAAGTCCCTGTGAAACAACAGTGTCTCCATCTAAAAAGTAGGGAACTGAAGCCCCAGAGAAACTTAAACCTGATTTTTCAAGGGATTTTAGTGCTCAGGTCCTTTTCAGATCTTAAATTCCTGCTGAAATCAGCATGAATCAGGCATCTCAACAGGAATCAGGAGCCTAACTGCTTTTAGGACTTGAGTTTAAATGGCGTGTCCAAGGTCACAGAGGAGGAACTTGCAGCAGAGATAGGAGCAGAATCCAGGTCTCTGAAGTCCACTGAATCAACTTTCTTCCATCAGCTTTAAGATCCCTACAGTCCATGGAGTCTCCCTTGAGTGTTTTCTAATCCACTTTCCTGTGTACCAGTACAAACACTCATCCGTATGTATATCTAATGTATTTATTTATTGCATAAAAGAATAGATGAGCTGTAGAATTTTAGAAGAATATCATCTTATCAGTGATATCATATGTCACACAGGTGTATCTCAAGGGGTTTATGATGTTACCAAAACCCCAAAATAGAATTAATTTTAAGCCGTTCACTGAATCTCATTTTCTGTGCCATATAATATATGAGCACAACAAAGGTGTCAAATATATTTTAAATTACTTGATATAAGCATTAGTGCAACAACTGCATTTGGAAAGTATCACACCTACTTAAAAAGTTTCTGGGAAATGTAAAACAAAGTCATTGTTAAGGTCAGCATTTTAGCAGAGGTCACTTGAACTACAATTCCCAATATGCACATGGAGTTGACATGCCTGGCTTTTAAAACAAAATCACAATTCATCATCTGAATGTCAGATCTGTGGCTTATGAGTTCCTGGTGTCTGAATGATTATGACACTTATAAAGTATATTTTATTATTACAGCCCACTCATTGCCACTCTCCATATGTGAAGTGATGGATATTTTAAATGTAATTCTACTTATTTATATTTATATCTTACTAGTGACAGGTAAAAAGCATCAACAAATCACTGCAATTTTTAACTAGTCAGAGACAAGATTTATTTTGAGTATAGTTAGCATGCACACTGTGGTTATTAGGAAGAATGATTCCCACCCAGAGAATCATTGTTTAGTCATGTTTAATTAAAATAAGCCAGAGAAAAATAAAAAAAGCAACCTAAAAACATTCAGAAACGTCTCACAAAGGTAAAAGGAACAGTGGTAGAGACACATATCAAAATAAGTCTTTGTGTGGAAATGAAGGGCTGCTCTCACCTCTCTGCCCTGGCTGCTGGAAAAGCTGGTCTTGTGGGATGCTCTCCGGCCAAAAGCCAGGAACTGCACATTGACAGCAACAACTTCCAGTGCTGGAAGTGACCACAGGAAATTAGGACACTAAAACTGCCTTTAACCAAAAAGGATGAGATTGCCTGCAACACACTGCTCCTTCAGACTCTTGCTTTTTCTAAAATTGCTTCCCAGATTGGCTGGATAACATGCCAGACAAAAAGCTGGAGTTGTTCAGCATGGAGAAGAGAAGGCTTTGGGCAGAACTCATGGTGGCCTTCCAGTATTTAAAAGAGAGTGAAAAAAGAGAGAGAGTGACTTTCTACATAGACAGACTGTGATAGGACAAGGGAGAATGGTTTTAAGCTAAAAGAGGACAGATTTAGATTAGATGTCAGTAAGTTCTTTACTGTGAGGGTGGCGAGGCCTTGAAACAGGTTGCACATAGAAGCTGAGGATGCTCCAACCCTGGAAGTGTTCAAGGCCAGGTTGGACAGGGCAACTTGGTCTAGTGGAAGGTGTCCCTGCCCATGACAGGGGGATTGGAATGAGATGAGCTTTAAGGTTCCTCCTAAACCAAACTCATTCTATGATTCTGTGAAAATGGGGGATGCTGCACTTCTACAATTCTTCTCCTTCCAGAAGGTCTAAAAATCACAACCAAACACCCAAAGTCCAATCAGTGCTGAGCCTGCCTCATCATCCTCATTTCAAAAACCCTTTGGACATGAATTTTGCAGCTGCTCCTGGCCACAGCTCAGTTCATGGCTCTCAAAAAGAGCATTTCTGGACTTGCATTGCATGGTGGGATCAAGGGCCACGGTGGGAATGTCATCTTTCAATCCTGAGCAGTTCTCTGCCATGGGATAGCACAGCTCTAGGATGCTGACAGAGTGTTGGCTATGTGATCATGGGTCTTTATGAAGAAAATCAGGAAAAAATAAAATTTCTTTTCCAAGAAAAATGATTTTTTGCTCCATGTCAGGTCCTCAAGTGCATGAGCTGAAAGGCTGGTGTTATACTGTTCATGGGGAGGTTTTGTCAATTAGAAGAAAACTTTGAGGCTTATCTCTACTTCACTCACTATTCCAAGTCACTGCATGCTCTAGTACAAACTACTGAAACCCTCACTTAGCATGTGTGTAAAATGAATATAAGTATAATTAATGACCTTCAGCATCTATGGTAAAACCATTTAGCATTTGTCAGGCACTTTGTGGGCTTTGGGGTCAAAAACAATAAATGCAAGGTAGCATTATGAAGAATTTCATCCTCAAGTTATAGTAATATATAATAGCAGGATCTTTGAGTTACAAATAAAATCACATGGCAGAAATGTGTAACACAAAATGCAGCTGGACACATCACACATTCAAATAGATGTATTCTGGACCCGAGCTTTTACACAGTGATAAACCTGTTCATGTGTAGGAAACTTCTGCTGCTGTTAGTAAGTGTGACACTAGTTGTAGTAACTCACTCACAAGGACAGGTTGCTCTGAGATTTGAGTTACCTTGAGCCTATTCAATGATATCACTCGGAAGACAAAGCGGTTGCTGGTAGTTCATTCTGTAAAACCATCTGAGCTGCAAAGCCTGATCGCTCACAATCCAGAGAATCTACAAGAAAAAACACGTTACATTTTCCAGGCCACCAAAAACCCTACTCAAAGGAGGAAACTCACACATGTTCAATCCATTCCCTCCCGCACACCCCTTGTCTCAACTCCTACGGGCTAGGGAGTTTATTACTTAGTACTTGAGCTTAAATCTTCATCTGAGGAAGTGATGAGCATCTAAGTCTCTCCTCCTCTCCTGCACAGAGATGAAAGTTTCTTCACTGGCCTGTTCACTCCAACCTCCCCTTCCCTAGAAGAGATGAATCCCTGCTAAAGAAACCTGAAACCTCTGACCACCCAGCATATCTTTCAGAAATAAAAGCATCTTCTCTGAGAAAATGCATGCATGGAATGGAGCACAATGCAAGGCAAGCCCTGCTTGCATAGAGCTGTAGGAAATGAAAGGTAAAAGTCAAAAAAGCCAAACGGAGTGGTGTTAAGATAACAACAGGACATTGTTTTGATCCCAGGAGATCCTGTGGTTTTTCTTTTTAATAGTGTCACTTAGAGTAACTTATAAGGGAGGCAGGGAAGGTGACACAATTTTATAACTCTGCAGGGGCTTCACACCATGGGACAAGATTCCTATTGTACTGAGGAGTATTGGAAAGAAAAGGGGGAAAAGGAAAAAAAAAAGAGCTTGCAAAGCAGATCTAAAATTACACCTATTCTCAAGGAAGATACAAATCTAGGCCAGAAGGATTGCTCATTACAATGAACTCCTAGGAACTTTTCTAGCAAATGCTTCACAGGTATTTATCAACCTAGCTGAGGGCAGATGAATGGGAGCAGGAAAAAAAAGTAAGCCTGCTTTCTCCCCACAAACCCCTCAGCCTGGTTTCTACAATGGATCAGAGTTTGTTTTCCATTTTTGAAGTCCGAAATTTGTCCAAGAAGCTCCCAGTTAATGAGAAGGGTATGGCAGGGACATGATAGAAAGACAGGAAATTTTAGATGTAACTAATTCTCATGACTTTCCCACACGAGATCATGTTCAGGCAAACACAAAA
Source organism: Formicarius rufipectus (assembly GCA_013399695.1). NCBI lineage: Eukaryota > Metazoa > Chordata > Aves > Passeriformes > Formicariidae > Formicarius > Formicarius rufipectus. The sequence goes on from VXAU01002736.1 coordinate 3,595,952, forward strand.
ACACCATTTTAACAAGGGGGAACAAAGTGAAAACAGCAGACAAGGTTTGCAGGGGCTGTCTGTGCATTACACTCAGGACTGGCTCAGTCACCCAAGGTGCAGCCCCTGCAAACTTCCCCTCCCGATCCAGATCCCTGTGTTTCACATTGTTTATTGCAATTAGTCTCTGCTTGATGGTTTTTTCCCTTAACCAACTCCCTTTACCCTGCTGCAACCCATATGGATGCAGGACATTTCTGAAATTGTTTCTTTATTTCAGAAATACAAAATCATGTAGTCGACAGTGCCTTTTCAATTCTTCTTTTATCTGTCCCATCAGTTGCAACAGAAGTGGACACAATCCACAGCACCAGTGAGCTCTGGACCACATGAGGTAGCTGGTGTACCCGATACTGGACTGGTACAGACTGGAGTTCCAGAGCCTGACTCTAACAAATAGGTTACAAATTTCAAGACACAAAGTTGGAACAAAACAAAGTCACTGCTGTACTCTTACAAGAAGAAATCATAAACAGTTAAACCCAAAGTAATAGAAAACAGATTCAAAGAGAGAAACAAAATGTGACAAAATTATGTGGGCATCTGTGATTTTTAAACTATAATATAAATCCATGACAACAATTACAGTGGGATGGTCCTAATGTCCCACTATTATTACTGTGAGGAAAGGTCTTCCAAGATCTTTATTTGAGCTAATTTCAGCTATTGGGTACAGAACTTCTTTTATTCTCTTCCTACTCTGCATCTCACAGTGCTCTTTTTGGTGTTTCCGTTCACACAGTGGGCACTGATCCCTGCTAGGAGAGGTGGCAAAACTTCTAATAAAATGACTGCTCACGCAGAAAGTCTCACAGCTGAAATTTTGGAGTTGTACAAACTCCCACACAAAGCAGTGCTGTCAGATCAGATTGCAAGGTGTCAGTTTACCCAATTGAAACGTGAAGTTCTATGAAAAAAATGCACAACAAGCCCCCCTACACACACACAAATGGAAAATGTCAATCAAAATTAATTGTTTTTCTTCCTCTTTTGCATGCTAAAGAATGCCATGAGACAATATTCTGTGAGATCAAATGTCTGATGAATAACATTCATTCAAAAATTAGATGCATGGTAAAATATTCACAGGAGTCATCAGTGGTACCTGAAGACTTGTATTCCAGACACACGACTATCCCAAATTCCTCTGCAGTCTCTGTGCTGAAATGTGCTGTGCAATGTAAAGTTTGGGAGGTGACAGAAAGAGTCAGTACAGATGGGGAGGACAGATGTGGGGTTAAACCAGATGTGAGGGAAAGAGCTTGGGGGCAGATTTGAGCCTTCATCACCTACCATTTACGTCAAGCAACTGTGAATGATCTCATTTCCCAAGTCATCTGTGGCAAAATATGGTTTTGTGTAGAGCAGCCAATACCTAGGGGAACTTATAAAAAATAAAGAATGCTATTGAGCTTAACTAAGACCTGAAGATCTTTAAACCAAGCTCCTTCAAGCTGCAAGACAAAGTTCTTCCTTTACACAGAAATATCTGGTTAAAAGGCCTGGCTCTTAAGCCTAATGTCAGACAGTGCACCAAGTGTTGGAACGCTAGTTTGTATTCTATTTTCAATATTTAGGTATGGATTTACTCACACACAATTTTACTCATAGGATACAGAGGAACTAACGAGGTTGTAGCCCCTACCCTTTCTGCCACATCAGCCCACTAATTCCTATGCCAAGTTTGTATCTATCCATATCCTACATCTCAGCTAGGTATCTCTCCTCTCAACACAGCCATAGATCTACTGGATTCAGACCATGGAGATGGAAATACATTAGTAGATAAGCAACTATGAACATAGGAAAGAAAAATTCTCCCATTTCCACATATTCTTTGCTCTGGAAAGGAACACCCCTCCTTTGGTGCAGCTTTCTCTCAACTAACCAGGGATTTAGTAGGCAGACATCCCTGGCTGCCAAAGTTGACTCCAGCTGTACATCACCCTCACAGGTGAGCTCTCCCTAGCTCCCATCAGTCAAACTGATCTGACTTAGACAAGAGAGACTATTAAAACAGTTGTGCAATTTTTTCTTGCTATTTCCCATTGCCAGTAAAGGTATGATCCTTCAAAGATTTATGTTTAAGCATTACTTACCTGAATAATCTCCTTAAAGTCAATTGAACGGCAAAGAGTGGTTTCTCAACATAACATGCTGGAGCCCTTGCATGATTATGGGCACTAAATGACTACATCATTCCCTTTCACCATCTAACACCTGTGTTGTTTTATGGACAGATGCCATATATATGTTTTGGATTTTTTCCAGACTTTATTTTTGTTCCCTCCACGTGTTTTAACCTATTGACTGGAATACTCTTCATACATCCTTAATCTAATCTGAATGGTAAGAAGTTTCAGGTACAGGTAGCTCCTCCCAGCCTACTTGCAGGCAATCTAATGGCAAGAAGACCACTGCTCTGGATATCTTTAAAGCAACAGGCCTGTAAGTTGTTGCTGCTGTTGTAACCCCATAAAGCTCTTTTCTTTTGTTCTCTTCTTAAAGACTGGTTCCTAGTACCCTTCAGACATTTTATTGATCTTTCTCCCCCTCTAGCTCATACATGCTAATTGTACCTCTGTAGCAAAACAATCTTATTATCATGTTAATTAGTGGGAGGGTTGTTGAGGGTTTCCAGTTCATTACCTGCTAATTTCAAGATAAATGAATCCACAGGTTACTAAGTAAATAAGGTCACCTATCAAGTACTTGTAAACGTGTTTGTAAACAAGGAGGGGAGATGGGGAGCGAGAGAAAGGGAAGTATGTTTAGTGTGGATGGTGGGAAGTAGCTTTAGATACGGATTTGGCATCCCATGCTGGGGTGACTCCATTTCCCTTGAACTCGTTTGTAATGGAAAGCGAATGTTTGCTGTCCACCTGGTTCCCCAGTGGGACGTTTCCTCCTGCAACTACTTTGTGAGCTCAAAGGGCTCTTTGTGAGCAGATTACTCACTCGGAGGTTTGGTTGATTGTTGCTGCCTTTTGTGGTGAGAGTCAGGAGTGAGAACATGCACTAGGCAATACAGCACCAAAGAGGGAAGAAAAAGGCATGGTAGTGTGAGCCACAGAAACCTCCCCCTCCACATGGCTCAGGGTTATTCATATTGCCTTTATACACAGGGCACCAGCACAAAGGAATTCAATGGGAGAGGGGAAATAAAAAGTCAGATCCTCTGCTGGGCTAAAATGACATGTGGCTTTGAAATCTGTGCCTTTGGACCACACCCCCAAATCTCCAGGAAAATTACTCTCTGAGTGGGGCAAGTGGATGAAAGAACCATGGAGAAAAGCATACCTGAACCACGGGGATTGCAGAGGAAACGTATCAGGGGTCAAAATGGAAAGCAATACAGAGCAGACTCCCTTGGGCTCTGTCCTTGGACCATGTGTGTTAACGGTGGTGAAATAAAGAATAGGTGTATGAATTGTTCCGAGCTCACAAAGCTGGGGAGGGCAGCCAGCTCTCTGAAAAGGAGAGAAATTCAAAGAGTTATTGATAAATTGGAGGGGGGGTGGAGGAGAGAGGAATGGAGTACTAGTCCCTATGGGCAATTTCAGAGTCCAAATCTGAGTAAGAACAAGGTATGTGAATAAAGAATGAGCCTTGCAAAGTGGTGTTTCCTCATTAAAGGATGTGAAAAGTTGAGCCGATCTCAAGTTAAAGAGAAAGGAACACTATTAGGATGTTGTGGACAAATCTTACATGACATTAGCACACATGAGTAGGACTATTGCTTGCCAGACTCTTGAGTGACCTCCAGCCCATGCCCCCAGCACTAACTGGGGACAGGTTCAGAGGGAGAGCAGAGCTCCAGGGAATTTGAACTCTGAAGAAAAAAAAAAAAGAGAGAGAGACCAAATGAACACAACTGTTTTTAACTGAGGGTCTTTAGAAATTTAAAATATCAAAGAAGGAAATAACCTACCCCCCCGGAGCCCTCCTGGCTGGGCCAGAAAGTAAAACATTCAGTTTACAACATTCAGACTATGGAGAAAAACTCAGGTGCCTATATATAAATATTTAATGCCAACTTAGGGACCCATGGATATCCAAGGCAGGCTGACAAATATAATAAGAGGAGGTTTGTACCCTTGAGATGAGGCTCTAGATTTGGTAAAGTATCATAAGAGATTTTAAATGGCAGTGGGGACCTGTGTTTGGGCACCTGAATTATTCCACAGCTTAAACTTACAGCTGTGGGTAGTGAAACACTGGAACAGGTTGCTATAAAGTCTTTATCTTTGGAAGAAGACAGGACCATCTGCCTACCCCAGTACACTGGGACCCAGTAAATTCCCACCCATAACCACCTCAAGTCCTTCTTCTTTTGTATCTAGGTGAGAATGCACCAGATACCCCCTTTTTCCGGCTGTGGTGCTCCTGCATTCAGCTCTCTGTTTAACCCATGCCTGAGTCTGTTTCAGAGGCTTGGAATGTTTCACAAAACCTCTAAGGGTGATCCAGTGGGTTAGACCTGAGGGAACAGGAGAGCTGGGAATGTTGCAGTGAGTAATTCATCTGCCCCATCCTACCTTTTCCTCTGAGGGAGCTGCCTGAAAACACGGTTTCAGTTTGTCTGTTTTGAATCAAATTCCATTTAATAGATACACTCATGGTAAATTTCCTTTCCTTTTTTTTTTTTTTCCCCCCTAGTTGCTTTTAAAATTTGTTATTTGTGCCAGGAGCTCTGTCATTTGAGTCACCTGATCATATTCCACCAGCTGGGTGAGCATATAGCAACTTGTATCATCAGCTTCCAAGGGTGAACAATGATGAAAAACAAATTTAAAAGTTGCTTTTTTGCGATCATGCAAGACAGAAATAACCATATGAATGTTTGCTAAAAACAAGTGCAAAGGCACCACAAAAACAGGCCAGGCAAATCCGTTTGGTCTTCCTTGTTTTTCCTCCCCTCCATTTTATTTGGAGAGCTATGGATTTTTATATTTTACACAAATTAGAGGTAGAAATAGCCCCACTCCCTTTTTTTTTCTTTTTTTTTTGAGGAGTGGTTGATATGAAATACCTGTAAAACATACCAAGCCCTCCTCTGAACTCTGAATTGCTTCTGCATTTATTTGGATACCAGAAACGTGGGGATTTTAAATTTCAAGAAGAGCAATTTTGAGGAATATTCAGCATGATCTTATTATTGTAACAAAACAGCTAAAATATATGCATGAAACAAAAGAGGTTCTGTGTATGTGTTTATTTCATTTTCACCTGCTTCATATAAGATCAGAACAGACTTTGAGAAAAGATGCCTTCTGTGTTAATCTTTTTAATGTGCTCAGGAATAGTGGGGTTGTTTTTCTGTGGTTAACTGTATAATTATTATAATATTTAGTAAGATAGCCTGAAATATTTGTATCATCTCGTTTTGGCTTCCCTTTCAGAACACCTTAAACTTTCTGAGCGTATAAAATACAGATACTCCAGAGGCATTGTCGTTTAACATTTCAACAGGCTTCTGAAACACTGAATTTTCCCATCTTCTTTTTTTTAATTAAGATAATAAATTGGTCTTAAATTATCCCTGAAATCAGACCAGTGTTGATTACAATGGGTTTCATGCTGTGACAGCTCAAGATGATGTTATTTTTATTCCTTTTCAACGAGATCTTAATCTCTCCCTGCGTGTAAACAAATTGTCACAGTAACCTTGTTCTTTAATCTCCCAGCTGAAGACCTTTAAAGCATTGGGAGATAACAGATCTAACTGAGATTTCATCAGCTTTCAGGCTTTTACAGATATGCGGCATGCCTCTCCCACTGCTGCAGTCTTTAAATGTTGAAGGAGAGAAGTGCACATTACACTCAAAAGCTTTCCTTAAACGTTTGAAAATAGTATCCGCCTAGCAACATGCGATCCGGGGCTCGAATCCACAGACAAAATCTGGATGCAGGCGCAGCAAGCCAAATTGCTACCTGTTGGAGCTGGTGCAGAACTTTCCCACTGTCTCTCCTGCATCACTCTGGCTTACTCCAGTCAACCTTGCTGAAAAGGTTGTTGATGTTTTAATGCTCAGAATGTCATTTTAGATCAGGAAAAAAAAAAAAAAACAAAAAACAAAAACCCAAACAAACAACAAAAAACCCCACAACAACTTGGATTTCTTAATCTCCTAGGAAAGGAAAGCAATTTCAAGGGGCAGTTAGTAAAAGGAGGAATGAAAAGACCAGAAGTAACTTGCTCTTTCTTTCTCTCTTCCACCTGCTTTGAAAATACGAACTAATTTATCTTCTCAAGCAACAGATACATAATTATACCCAGTCAGCTCTTACAAATGGGGTAAAAGAGGCAACAAGCAGCAAAGTTATTTGCCTAAGGCCCTGCAGCTTGTCTCACAGGCATGAGCAATGGCCCACCCGGGGGAATCCAAGTCTTCAGCCTCGCTGCTCTGCCGTGAACGCTTTGGAGCAAACTCCCAGGATTAGCTAACCTTGATTTTAATAGTATTCTGTGAAGTCCCCCAAACTCTTCCTTCCACTGGCACGCGGCTGGGATAACACTGTCAGCTCCACCTGTGAATACTTCTTTAAAAAATAATGTCAACAATCTGTATGTCAGGCTATTTCAGTGCATTCAGATGAGCATTTTTCATGTTTGAGGGCATGTAAGGATCATTATTCATAGTGGTAGGACTGGGAATACTCAATAGCATCCATAAACCTGGTGTGCATTTCCTTACAGGTGAACATTATTTGTGAGTAGACATATGGGTACATTTTCCAAACACTATACAGGAGCCACTCCACACACACACACAAAAATCTGTTCCTGTTAAAATAGCTTTTGCCCAGGCATCTACTGATGTTTGGAAAATGTGCTCCATTTATTTACTGCCATGCCAGTTATTTCTCTACATAGCAATGTTTTCTGTCAAGTCAAAAAATTTACTGTTTCTACAGTTTAAATTCTTTCATTGGAAATTCAACCAAAACTATTCTGACAGAAAGGCTTCTCTGTGAACAACAGAGATATCTGCATCAGGTTGGTAATAATATTCTCCTAGATTTACTATGGACTTTCATTTGTTTTAATATACTTCCACATCAAATTTAGAAGCACTTCATATATTTTAGACTAAAGTTAAAACAGATATGTGTTAACAGCATATAAGTACCAAATAAATATATACACATAAATATATGTATAATGTAAATTAGGTGGTTTTAATTAACATTGCCATCAACTGAGAACTATTTCTTTATTTCTGAATGTTTGGGTTCCTGAAAAATCTGAGAAATTAAACAAGCTTCAGAAGGAAAACAGGCAAAACTCAGACAGAGAATCTTATGTTGATAAGGCATATTACACCCAAATTTTCTTCATCGAGAAAAACAAAATGATTCAACAGTAACAGTGAAAAATAATGAGGTTTCTCCATATAAAATTATTCTGTAAACATCTCTCAGGTTTGTCAAATTAGCAACTAAGAGAAGCAGGAGCCACAGAAAAATTAATGTGAGGATATAAAAAGTTGCAATCAATGCATTTGAAATATCTATTTCTTTTTTCAGAATTTTTTTTATTCTGAAGTTGCCCCTATATTTTCATCAGCTTCTGCCATTGAAAATGTAGGCAAATTGGCATGATCAGCTCAGCAATGTTCCCAGAGAATCACTTACATGTAGTTTTCTGAAAATATTTTTGGTAGACAATAGAAAATATTTATTCAGTTATTTGCGAAGAAGCTGGTAAAGTGACCATATGCAGAGTGGATTTGGGGAGTATTTACTAGCTGAAGTTTGAAAGTGAAGGGCAGAAAGTACTACCTGCAACATGAGGAGGGAAATTATTACTCTCTATTTTTATATTTCACAATTTTAGTAAGATAAAAAAAAATAAAAATAAAATCCACAAAATGCCACAGTTGAGAGAGGTTTGATTGCTCTAGAGGCACATTCTCCCTGTGACTACATACTTCTGACCACATGCCAAACTCAATGACCACGTCTCTACTTTATCTCCACCCTCTCCAGTGGCAAGAGAAGGGGCAGCCACCACTGAAGGCTGCTTGATGTGAAACCAGGGCAGGAGTCCACAACAGCTCTAAGAGAAGACAACCAAGTTATCTCACTGCAGCAGAGCAAACTGCACCTTCTCCAGTTGCTTCACTATGGATAGTTCCTATTTATCCTAGACACATGTGAAAGAGTGTCTTGAGACATTTGGGTTATCACATGAGGTTGCCTCATCACTTCCATCCTTACAACATCCACAGGTTTCAGACCAAGATAACAGAAATGCACAGTTTCCACCTCTACTCTGAAACTGCTTCCCAAATCACTAAACATCCATCCTTTCGCCTTTTAATCTTTCCAGAAAGAAGACCTCCCTGGTAAAACATCATTACAATGTACAGTGCTTTTAAGCGCTAACGGGAATGACTTTAAATGTAAATACCAGTGAGAGTCTCTGGTTCAGTTTCTGCAGCTGCAGAAACTGAGTTCAAGTCTATATACTAAGAACCAGCTATTTCTTATCCTAGCACAGGCTAGCAAAATACCACGGCCTGAACTAAGCATAACTTGTCTTACAACTTCTGTAAGAGTGAAGATCAATTTTCTGAGCAAAAGACTAATTCATCAGCAAAGTAGAGACTAAGATGTGGCAAGAACAAATAGCAGAGAGCAGAGCAAAGAAACAGAGAGAAAGGAAACGAAGCTGCTGGAGGGAAAATGATGACAAAATAATTTGCTAACTAATGCAACCCAATGAAGCCCCCAATTCTGCATCACCTGGAAGGGAAGAGGCCACACCTGTGTGCAGCCTCACATTACTATGTGCATAGCAGTAAGCTCCAGAGGTAGAGTAAGTGCTTACCAGAGACTGGCTGAAGTGCAAGATTGTGTGATCTGTCATTCACTAAGCCCTTGACATTGCTTTGACTTCTTCATATAAACACATCCTTGGCTCTTCTCAGTGTATTTTGAGCCTTCTGAAATGAGGAGAGGAGGGTATCTCCATCCACCATGCTGAACTTACTTTCCCCGTGGTGCTGCCAACACAATTTTAAAGCAGATAGTGTAGATGATTACTTAAGTGAATTTACACATGATGGCAAATAACTATGCTTAATAAAACTGAGAGAGCCTTAATGATTTCATTTTGGTGATTTAATTTATAAAAGCAAAGCTTAATCATTTAATAGCATCATTAAGAAAACACCACAGGAAGTTTAGAAATAAAGAATCATCTATATCTCCTGAGAAATGAGTTTTCTTCTTACATTCAGCTCATGACAAAATAAAACGGAAAGCTTACAGCTTCTTAAATAATTGCGCTTGAAATATAAGCAATCCCTAAAGAATTCATTCAGCCTCATCTTCTGCAGCACAGAAGAATTGCATTTCTGTTCACCACAGTGTGAAAGAGGCTTCACAAGTAAAAGGCACCATCGGTGATGAGATTGCTTGTATATTTTTTTCTTTAGACTGCCTTGTGAACAAAATGCAAATGTCAGAGCAATTAAAAATAAATTTTTGCTTCAAAAGCAGTAGTTTAAAATAAAATCATCTTCTGCCACCACATTTGACAATGGAAGCATCCCTTAGCAGCACGTGCACAGTGTGTGTGTGTCTGTGCACGCATGTGCACACAAACGTGCCCGAGTTCCACATGGAAATCTCCAAGGACTGGATTAACCAAGAGTTTGCATTGGGGTAATGGAAAATATGACCTCATTAGCACTAGGTTTGTCATTTGCTCCATAATACAAAAGTAAATTACAATGTATTAATGCAGTTAGTGTTGTTTTTAATGTGCACTGGGATATAATAAAAGTTTTTATTGGGGAAGTGTGATGGCATGTTTTCACTGTGGCATTAGCACTGGTCTTCTGATAGGGCAGCCAGTCATATTACCCAGTGGAACACTCCTATAATGATGCAGTAAAATTTGACTCTGATATAGTAAAATCTGTTTATTGTAAAGCTCCTTTTTCACACAATTGGGCTGGGGCAGGGAGCTGACACTACGGAGCTGAAAGAATTCTTGTGTAACTGCATTTTCCTATCAACGGCTCAAAAACAAACAAACAGACAGATATTCCTTGGCTTCTGGTCTGCCCAAAGGAATCACCATGCCATGCTCTCTGTTTTCCTTTGCCAAGCTTCTTCATTTCCTCAATTCATCCATTGGTTTGTGATCCAGCAGCTGCCATAAATTAGCACCCACAACTTGGTGAAGGAGCCTAAACAGGAGCATTGAAATTTAACACACTTTTAATAGGCTTGTTGCAGAGTTTTGCATGTACAACCCAGCCCATGAAAAACAACCTCAGGCATATTTGTAGCTTTGGAGTAGGAAGGTGATGGTGGAGAGCAGGGGGTGGGGTGAGATCCCATCCCTGTTGAGTACAGAGCTGGCCTCTGTGTGTAGCAGTGCTGGCAGCCTGCACCCTCCTGCCTCTACTCCTTTATTATGCTACCACAAACAGGCCTTTGGTTCTAATGAAGGTTTGCAGGTGCAACTTTTAAGCCATGATTTTGTCTTTCATTTCCAACTGGACAGTTTCATACATTTAAACTCATTTTCATTGGTTTTCTTAGGTCCTGGCTGGCAATCACCAGCTCATTGTCATGCCCCAACCAGACTGCAAGTAACAGTAGTCATGGTTGTCTATCCAAATGCCCACACCAACAAGCCATGTTCCACAATTCCTTGATTTCCAAACTCATGTTTCTTGTTTCAAAACTGAGGCTGAATTTGGGTTTCTGTGGCAGTAACTCAGTACAGACTGAGCCTGGGCTAAGTTACCAACCTGCACCATGTCTGAGGGCTGCTGTGCCTTTAGAGGCCCAGAAAGTCAAATTCATTGCTGATGGGACCAGGGGAGATGTTGTCCAGACTGGAAGCTAACACAGGATTTAAACGTGGCTTATCATAAAAGCTGTGGTTCCCATTCCTCCTTGAAAAAGCAGCAAGAGATTTAAGCCAGCAGCCCAGTTCCCATCCATTGCCTCTCTGCTCTTTCTCCTTTTCCCTCACAGAGATCCAACCCCTCATTTCTGCAGAATCTAACCTGGATGTTGCTTTTGTTTCCAAGATGTGCTATCCAGCTTGAATATCTTTTTGGAGGCATAGATGAAAACAAGAGCTGGAGAGGAAAATTTGCTAGAACAACACTGCAAGAGGCATTCATTAAAATGAAAAGAAAAAGGTATCCATAAAGTCCTGAGTATGGCTCTGTAATGAATGGACCCAACTAGCCTGTTCCTGTGACTCCCTTGCTAGACTAGTGACAGTAGTTGAAAGTTATTTATTTGTTTGTAATATACTTTTCCACCAAAACACTTTAGTAATAAAGAGACATGAGGGGAGACACATTAGAAAGTGTGCTATACATCAAAATGAAAAGTACTACATAAGCTATATGATAAACGTAGGATAAAATGTACTTTGTTTTCCACAAGACAAAGCAATAAGGAAAATGCTGTGTCTGGAGTAATTCAAAGCTTGGAACTTCTGCTGGTTATTTATTTTTATTAAGCAAATATACAACCCTGTAAATGTACCTGGTGCTAACTAAACAAGAACAGCACACAGTCCTGGGTCTGAGAAGTTCACAGCCCAAGGTGGAGAAGACACAACAAAAGACAACAATTCAGGGAAGCATTGAGATATTTTCAGTAAAAACAAGCAGAATTTAGGAAAGAAGCAAATAATATGGCTATTGAATCTCCACATAATCATTAACAGGTATAAATATGTCTCGTCTCCTTCCTATTTATTGATTTATTCCCCAGTGGCATATTGTCTAAATCCTGCACAGCGAGTCCCGAGGCAAGGACAGTCTTTGTGTTATTTGCACAGTGCTTAGCACCGCCGGGCCCCGATCTTTCACCAGGGTCTTTTCTATTTCTTTTTTTCATCATAGCTAATACAATGAGAAGATCTGAAGAGAGTGAGGGAAGAAAAGTGTCTGCAAGACGAGAGTCAACAAAATCTGAGGCTGACACCAGGGGACTCTGATTGGGAAGTAAGAAGGAGGAACAGAATGTTAAAGTAGGGGCAGAGACACTGGCTACCGACTTCTCTTACTTATTTACTTAAGAGCTCTTGCAGTTTTACTTGAAAATGCACAAGGAGACAAGAAAAGAAAAAAGTTATTTTGACTTACAAAAGCGTGGAAAGGTCATTAGGAAGACTTGAGAACCAATAAAGCTCTTTAAATCCTTCCTACTTGTAATGCATAGAGCAAAGCTTACAGGAAAGCTGCAGCTAAGAAAATTACAAATGGTAATGCTATTATTTGGCATATAGTTGCCAAAGGCATTCAATATAAAGATTTTACAGAGGTGTCAACTGATATATAGCAAACACACAAACAGTCTCCTGCTCTGTAACATATGCAAGGAGAGACGAGACTAAATATTAAGCATGTGAATTATATATTCTTGCAACAAGAGGCTGAGAAAATGTTTTCTGTGCACCACAGTTAAAATGAGCAATAAATACCAGGGTTAATGCTGGCAATGTCTTGTTGGGAAAGGTTCCTCTAAGCCCCCCTCTCCCAAGTTTGGGTTTCAAACCATTTTCTGCTGTGTTGGATAATGAAGTGATTAGACTGCTCCTTTCCAAGGCTGTTACATATTTAAAACAGGTTCCACCGCTGCCTCATTTTAAACATCAGAACCTGTTTTGGGTGCCAGAAATGTGAAACATGAACATCAATAGCTTTCTCCTGCCAAGATAAGAGCTTGCTGCAGAGGCCAAACATATGTCTCTCTTTCTTTCCCCGAGGAGGTTTCTGGATAAGGAAGGTGTGTCTGTACCTGAGCTGCTTAAAATGACTCGGCCACATATGGGCCTTTTGTAAACTTCCCTTTACTCTTTCTCTGTGGGCAGCAAGAGATTTTGGTCTCCAAGTTATTGCCATCTGGGTTTGAAAGACTGGGTCTGCCTGAGATTGGCCTCCCCGGTAAAAGTGGCTTTAACAGCCAGGGTCTGACCTTTTGGTAGGTGCTAGCCCTTATGGAGGCAGCAATGTGGGTTGCTTTCCTTCCCGAGGAAGGGTCATCCCAAGACTTGCACTTTGAAAAGAGCAGCAGGACTGTTGTGATAAAAGGCACCGTCACTGGTACCTACCTGCCTTGGCGCCAGCAACGTTCAGGTGAGGGAGCCGATAGCGATTCAAATATGAAGCACTGCTGGGTTTCAAAGAAAAGCTCTCATACTGGGCCAGGAAAATTGGGATCTTACCTTGCACACCAGTCAAGGCAATGCCTTTGCCACCTCTGAGGTGCTGGAAGTGCTGCTGTGCCCAATGCACTGGGTGAGTGCCCACAAAGACAGGTCGTGCGAGCGGGACAAGGCACAGCTTTGTATTCAGCAACCTTGCCCAAAAGGCAAATTAGTTCTTGCAGATCAAGTTTAATGAACAAAAAGTGCTCGTAGTAACCAGACTCTTGTCTCCCTCAAACAAGGTGGGGTAGTGTCAGGGCAAACTCAGCTGGAGACCTGGAGAAAGATTTTCCTTGTGTTTCGCTCTGCTTGACCGACTGTGCCACCGAATGCAGATCTGAGCCACCCTGGCTGCCTTCCCTGTTGTCTCTGCAGAGAAGAGAGACACCTGAGACAGCCTCTCTGCCTGTGGACTCGGATGTGTGCCCTCCCACAGTGACTGCCACTGTGTTTTCCTCCTCTCGGGCACAGAAAGCATCGATTTCATGTCGTGCCCTCACAAGACAGAGTGACACAACTTAGCAGCTCTCGACCCCAGACTGCTGGCTCCCAGCCCTGGGACACTATCTAGAGAGAGAATTGTAACCCTGAACCAATGTCTCCCAGTCAGGCCAGCAGCTGAGATTTCTCCTGACATTTTTTCAATTTCAGGAGAAATCTCCTGATTTTTCCAATTTACCACAGTGTATGCAGAGTTCTGCCTTTTCTTGAGCCATCTCTGCATTGTAGACACTTGATCGTGGCTTGAAAGCACAGCCCAAAAAATACAAGAAAATACAAATCAGGTGAATCCAGGAACTCTGAGTGTAAAAAGTCTTAGTATTTAATTTTTACTTCTTCAAAGTACTCCCTCAGGCCACCCTTACTGTAGGGACTCATGGGGACTCACACCTGGGCTGAGGGATGGTGGACATGAAGCCGCAGGGCAACTTCAGTTTAACCATTTATTTAACATTTAAAAAGCCTTAAGCATGGTCTGGCCATGTGTGTACAGCAAATCCCTCCCCAGGCACATAAATACAGCCACCTTTAAAGTGAAAACAGCAGTGAAAGACTGTAGAGCTGGATAGACAAAGCAAACGGCCCCTGAAACACAGGGAGTTTGGAAAAGGGAAAATGATGGCTCTTCATGGGATTTTGGCTCTGGGGAAGGGCCAGGGCTCCTAAATCTTCAGAGTCAGCACCATCCAATTTTTAAGCAGTTAGGCACTGACAAATAAATGCACCATTTAACTGCCTCTTATTGAAATTAATAGAAATGAATCATCTTGGCATTTTTGAAAAATCTTTCTGAAGCAGCTTAGGTGCCTAAATATCTTTAGCAGCATAGACCTAAGCAACTTTTCAAGTACTAGTTAGCTGCTGCTTCCTAATGTGTCTCATAGCACTAAATCACACGGAATAAATGGGGGTTTTAATGAATGTGAGAGGATGGGGCTTCAGCTGCCAAGTTCCTCTTAGCCTTGAGCAAAGAGTGGCAGTAGCTGAGGAGCTGGCCCTCCCTCAGACAGCTGAAAGTCAGGCAAAGATGTTGCGCCCTGATTCTTCCAGCCTGTTTGCTGGATCACACATCAGTTTTACTGCAGTGCTGCTCTTGTTCTTAATTCATGAGATTTCCTGATTCTCTTTTCATTTTTCCTGGGATCCTGAGCATGCAACAGCCCCAGCTGCTTCCAGGGGAGGTCACTCTGATGTCTGACATACTCTCTCCTGTACCACAACAGCACACAGCAAACCACAGCCTGGCCCCTAAAACCCTGCCAAACAAGGTCCTTCACATAGGCCTCCTTCTATTCATGCTTAAACTCCTGATGAGCTTGAAATAGCCACCAAAAATCCAAACCACTGCAAGCACAGACATTGGAGGAAGATGGAGAAGGGCTGGTGGAGTGAAAAAGAGCAGCTAAGTGGCTGCTGTGGTAGTCAGTCTGGTGTCATTCAAAGGCTTGAGTCCATCCGAGTTGCTGTGGGAAGAGGAGTGAAGGGAAGACATTTGGGAATGCCTTACATCCTTTTGTGTTTGATTTTGGATGGCTTGGGAGGCACACCACATTCAGATCCCAATGTCATTGTTTAAGGCGTTGTTTGTTTTCATTCCTCTCCCCTGTACACTGAAAATTAAATTTGGCACACAGAGACCAGGCACTGATGACTCTTCAGGGATAGATTTTTATTACATTTAGGAGACAGTCAAAATAGTTTTTGACATTATTTTATTCAAGGAACTATATACTGAGACCCTAAGGGATGGAGACACGCAAAGCCCACAGTAAAGCAGTGGGAGACACTGATTGCCCAAGGCTCCTTTGAAATCCCAGATTATGTTATGGATATAGTTACAGAATTGAAAGTGATCCACTTACCACAGTTTAACCAGTTGCTGCCTGCCAGATGAGGCATGGGAACCACTCTCAAGGTCTAAGCAAATGTGTTAAGTCACAAGTTGTGGTACTTGGAGAACACACATACGGTTGCTGTGGTTCAGTTGATGGGAAGTTGCTGGTGGAGCCACAGTCATTCAACCATCTCAGCCATGAGCTTGTCCGTCATGGAAAGGACATATCACTCATATCACCACTTCAAAGCTTCAAGCATGTGGTGGCCTCAGAGTGCCTGCTCTGAGGCCTGTGGGTACAGTTGACAATGCTGAAAGCAAGATGTAAAGGGCAAATAAAAGTCAATGGGTGAAGAGCAGAAGGCAGGAATAATACTGGATAGAATAAATAATAGGTAAGCATCACATTTCCTACAACTGCAGGATGTCTAGAATTGTGATTCCTTACTAGCTTTGAGGAAGAGAGACAATTGCTCTGTTATGGACATACAAATATATTTTATTTTAGGATTGCTCATTGAAACTCATTGCAGTTTTAATTTGGGGAGCAAAATGGCATGTACCCTAATTTTTGTCTCTACTTCCTCATGGTTGCAACTCTGCCTGTGCAAAAAAATTTCTGTATGTAAAAGATTTAAAGAACTGAAAACATGATGATAAGTTCTTGGAGAAACTTTCATTTTTTAATATAACATTTGGAAAAATCTAAACAAAACTCTCCATAATTTTGGACGAGGAACTTCAGTTGGCTACTGGAATTAAACAGTCCAGCTACATCTTTTCCACAGCTCTGCATTCAGTTAATGATAGTGGTATTTTGAAGTTAGCCAATTCCTTTCCTCTAACAGTCTCACAGTGCTTTTGAAATGGAGCTAGATGCTATTATTCCCATGTAGTGACTCAGAATAAACCATGAAGTAAATGATTTGCTGAAGGCTGCAGAGTAAACTAGCTGCAGAGTCCAAGTTTTCCATGTCCTAGTCTATTCCTGTAGAGCAATGATATCCACTTTTGGGGTTCTAAAAATGCTATATTTTCCCCTAAGGGGGCATTTTAATGCTATTCACATTTGCTTTGTCACATGGATATTATGGAATTGAACTGGAGGCAACCCCATCTCATAGAGCCACATGGTAGATGTGTATGCCATGTCATGTGAGATAGTAACTGCTGTGGGACTTGAGGGGAAAAAAAAAACAAACCTACAGGAATTGACCTGAGCATCACAAAATCTGGCCAACAACTCGCTTTCTGCCCAAATCAAAATATCAGCCAGAAGAGAGGGCTGCAGAGAGCAGGCTCTGAGTGGGATAAATTACTGTGATGGGCTGGAAGCTATAGATATGACAGTTCTGTTCTTTCTAATACAGCCGCCATCCTTCACTGTGTTCATTATCACAACTGTTCTTGTATTTTTATTCATCAGTGAGAGCAAAATGACCGAGCCTCTTGATGCCTTTGTCTGTGAAACACCTTTGTCTGCTGTTTTTGTATCACCTTTGCCATCACAGCTATAACAAATCACCTTGTTAATGTTACAGTGCTTGTTCTTGCGGCCCAGGGTGATCCCGTGTAGACTGGTGGGCAATGTTCACATAACTATAATCTGCCACATTTTCATGCAATTAGTATGCGGCAGAATTGTTCTCGGATACTCACACACATACAAAAAGATTAAATAAAGCCCATTTAATGTCACGAATTGTCCTGTTAGGAGTTAATGAGGTCTGGTAGGTTGCCAAAGTCCAACACACAGAAAGCTCAGGCAGGCCAGGAGGGAGAAAGGGAGGAGTTGCTGGGTTCAGCCAGATAGACCTTGAAGTGCAACAGCTGTGCCTTGTCTTTGAGGAGAGGATCAAGTAGAGAATATGAGATAGGCAAACGTTGGCTTAAACTTTCTTCTCTCTTTGATTGTCCTTGGACATCTGCCTCATCTCCTGTCAAGAATGTTTGGCAGCTGTGAGCCCAGAATAACACTGCCTCTCAGCCAGGACGCTATCGCAGTCGTCTAATACTTTAAGCCAACTAGTCTCTGCTGTGTGCCTCGACCGATCCTGAACTATGCTAATGCCTTGAGCTAACTAGGCTTTCTAACAGCCCCTGGAATACATAGAAGTGGGGCCTGCGGTTTATTTTCCTCACGTGCTAATTGGCTTTAATTGTTGGCCAATTGGATTTCAAGTTTAGAAAAGGGTGCACCAGACAAAAGGAAAAGTGTTAACTTAAGACCGTGGGAGAGACGGGCCATTCTGTTCAGTTTCTAATGTAGCAGACTTTATGCAGATGCATAAGTCTCAGGGCAATGGCTGTCCTAGAAAGATTTCTCAAGCATAACCAATGTGGTTTCCTATAAAATATATGCTTCCATACAGGCTGAATGTCATTAATGTTCAGCTATTTCCTGGAGTGTAAATTCCCATCTTTCAGAACCAAAGTGTTTGTGCTGGTTCTGCCTCAAAAATAGAGGGGTAGGTAAGCAGAATACCAGATTAATTTTGATATTTCAACTGGTTTAGGTAGTGGCTTTAGAAGTAGAAATATTCCTGCAAAATCCACCCTTCATTTGACTCCACAGTCATGGAAAGAGAGTAGGAAGAAGGGCTTCCCTCCTCATGTACCCCAACACTTGTCCAACAGAAACAAATCCTATCTGAATAAAAGGACGCCCAGGATCTGTACCCACTCCACCTGCAATCAGTGTATCACACAGTAAGATTTATTCATTGGTGACACCAGTTTTATGACCACTGCATTTCCATTTATTTCAAACAAGTTCATGGAAAGAGAATCAGGCCATGTAAATACCTGTGAGATCAAGCAGCTTAAATTATTTCTATGTCATCTTTAATGTATGTATCCTCCAACATCCCTAGCAGGTAGCATAGTACTATTATCCATCTTTTCCTTAAGGGACAGAGGGGCAAATCCTCAGAGGTAGTTGGGATCATAAATGCCTATGAAAATATGTGCTAGAGAGACTAAAGGCCAGCTTTTAAAAACTAAATTAATAGGATTTGGGCACTTAGCCTGCTTAAGCACTTACAAGAACTTGCTGAAGAACTACTGAAAACCTGATCAGAAGTGATTTGCCTAGGTCATACCAGCTGCTTTTTGCAGAGCAGGAATCCATGTCCTAAAATCCTGTGATAGGAATTTAGTGCCATTAGGACCCAATCAAGCTCCTGAGCAAAACCTCAAACAAATCCTCATCTTTATCACTACATGAAACACATAGAAACAGGAATGGATTATGGCATTGTGAAGATCTGCTGATCAGCAGTGAGTTTTTCTGGCCACATATATTTTTCTGGTTTTCTGAAGTGTATCCCTTACACAAAGCTCTGTTCAAGCCATTTTCACTTGCCCATCCAGATTAGGGAAGAATGACGCTGCTACACAGAGGCAACAAGTTGTTTTCGAAGCTATGCAACATCCGTTATCAGATGCTGATTATTCAGATTTCAGCCTTTTTCTTTGGCATGATTTGTCAAATTGTTTTGGAGATCATTCTGTAGTAAAGGTACAGATTGTTTTCCATTACTTCTAGTTAAATAATATTATTCAATCAGCACCAAAGAATGGTGTTTGGCCCTAACAATCTACTGGAAAATTCTCACCAGGGAGGGATTTTAACGGAAGTTGGGATTATTGGAGGTGGTCATGGTAGAATAACATATGATATTCCAACTAGTCTTTGAAGAGTTACAGCTAATGACACTGTATTTGTCACACTGCCTAATTTGGATCGGTAAATGGAAGTCAATGCACATGCACAACAAGAATTAAGAAAAGCAACTTTTTTGCTGCAGATCCATGCATTTTTTGTGCAAGCTACACCAAAAACAAGGATAGATAATAAAGGTATTCAGGCACATATTCACTCTCATGTAAAACTTAATGAAGGTTTCTCTGACTGGTGAGTTCCAGGGCAGTAAATGTCTCCTCTGTGCCTGTATCCTGGTAGTTCAGGGCTGCCTTTATTGGAGGAAATACAAGATTGTTCTTCAAGCTTAGGCCTGACCACATGAACCCTTAGGTCTCAGCCTCTGGCCTTGTTGTTCAGTGTTCTGAAAAGTTCAGTGTGTTTCCCACTCAGGAGCATTTTACTCACTCCAGAGGAGATCAGAGCTGAGAACACCAGATCAGCACACAAAAATCTAGTGGTAGTTCCAGCTGGGATGAGAAGTAAAAGTGTTATAAATCTCCTGATTCATTGTCCTAACAGAAGCAGGGGTAATTTGGATTTCTTTAGACAGTGGGCTGCTTTATCCAAATCAAACTCGAGCTGTGAACTTCTTAATCCCTTTCCTTGTAAAAAAAGGTTTCAACAACAAAGAGAAAGGATTTCAGTTCCATCCTATCTCTTTACCCTATGTAAATGTCTATAACAAAAGCAAAAACAGAGGAACTATGCAGAGGAGTGACAAATTCACCAAATTCCTCTTCATTAAAACTAATGCCTAGTGATAGTATCATGCTCCTCTCCATGAAACACGATATTCTCTCCTGGTTTACAAAGCACCAGGGGGGAACATGCTTGCAAAAACTTCCAGCCACAGTGAATCTGACCTGGAGCATTTGTCTTTAGGGGCAAGACCTAAGATCAGCCTCCTCAGGAGTTCAGAGACACCATGGGATTAGCACGAAGGGACTCTGCTGGCTTCTTGGCAGCTACATGACAAACACCGGGTCAGCTCTTCTCTCTGCTGCCCACGGGCACCTCTCCCTCTCTGGCAGCATTCGTGGGAGATAGATGCTTCCTGCAGGAGCAAACTGCCCAAATTAAACTATTTACTTCTCTTTCAGTCCTTATCTTTTTCCTCCAAGAGCATCTCAGCATCCACAGTGCGAAGAAAAACTGGTTGATAACAGCCCTGGGGATGGGACTGTCACAAGATGCTTCCCCTGCCTACTTATTTTCACTTGGGATCGTCCCAGTTTGGCTCCCTTTGTGTCCTATGCTGCAAGAGCTCGTGCGGCCGCCACCGAGGAAAGCTGGACACTAGACACTTTCTGCAGCTCGTCATCACTTCTCTGGGGTTTGTCACAAGGGTGAACTGTGGGCTGACACCAGTCACTTTCTTTCGAGGCAGTGAAGTGCTGCTTTCCAGGGCTCAGTGGGTCCTGAGAAGCTGCAAGTGGATGCGAGTGGCAGATGCTAACAGACCCCAGAGATCCTGGCTTGCCAGCCTTGCCTCTCCCTGACAAATTGCACCTTCGCCACAAACATTTCAACGTGTAACTTATCTCTCCATAGAAGGGCTGGCCGCCCCTCCTTGCAAAGGCAGCGTCCTTCCAGGTGGATTATTTTCCACTCAAAGACTGATGCCTGCAACAGCAATCTTGAAAGTCTCCTGCTATCTGCTTCTCACTCTTCACAAGACAAGACAAGACCACCCAGAGATTCGCTTGGAGAAATATTACACCAGCTTGTGGGCCGGCGTGCCTGAAATTGGCCCACGGAGCACATCGACGAGTTACCCAGCTTAGGGAACACAAGGGGATTAATAACTTGGACAGTGTGTGGGATAAAACTAAACTCAGAAACAATTCCTCACCCAAACCCCATCAGAATTTTAATCTTTACAGACTTTTAGCTCCATAGCCCAATAAATCCTTTCCATAGTGACTCATTGTTACCCTGATCTTCCTTATAAAACACACGGTGCACACAGTGTAACATTTTCCTTTCTTATTGCTCTCCATTGTAAAACCATCTCTCCTTGTATCTTGCTGCCATTTGCCTGTTAGTCATGGGCTTCACTCCTGAATGAGCCACTTAAGAAATGTTACACTGATGTCAAATTGATACATGTCTTGTGAATACTTTATACTTTCTTTTTATTTAATGTGAAAAGACAGTGTTCGGCACGGATCAAAAATTGGGGATGAAGTTTCAGCTCAAATGCAACTTTTCTATTGAAGAAAAAGCCAAAAACATTTAGCAGAAATTAGAATATAAGAGTTCAACCAAGGCCAGAAACATTTCACTTTTTAGATTTTTCTTTTGTCCCTCTTGGAAAAATTGAAATTCCTCATAGAGAACATTGTCTACATTTCTTAAGAAGCCTTCAAAACACATTTTCAAAGTAAATCTGCTGCCAGATCTTGTAAGATGCAACTGCAAATCATTTGTTTTTGCCTGTGAACTGCAGTCTGGTAAAATGTTTTCCCAGATATTTCAAATTTGGGAGCCCAGAGCGACCAGATTTTATACAAGTTCTGAGAAGGCAGAGTGGCACCAACAGAAAGGAAGAACAAAAATAATATTGTTCTATGAACAATCTCAGACTGTTCTCTTCGCTTCCATTGGCTAGAAATAGGAATATGAACACCCACGGAGGACTTCGTGAAACTCCTTTCTCTAGTACACAAGTTCCCTTTCCAGGATCAACGTGCCATTTCTGGTGATGTCACAGTAAGAGAATCTCAAATTCATTCAAGTTTCTGATTTTTTAATTAAATGAGAACATGAAGACATCATAGTAGATCCCCAGGAGCAATGTAGGGAAGACACTGAAGTCCTTGTTGAAGCAGTGCAGCAAGGTGGGTTTTGAGCACATGGGCAGCCTTCAGAACTACCATGTCATTCCCCACAAGCTTAAAGCAGTCAGCTTGCATTTTGAAATTCGGCCTTCAACACATAACAGAGTCTTTAACCACCCTCCTATAGAAAACAAAATCCTGCTTATTTTGGCAGATGTTCATTTTTCCTTTCAGCATGCCATTCTATCTTTTTTCTGACTGTTTAGGGTCTTTTCCCTAAGTACAACGTTATTGTGGGTTTAGCCTGAGACGTGAGTCAATCCTCTCCTTTAAAGCACACTGATTTCTTCACTTCTTTCCCTGTGATATCTATTTTGGAGACTCTCAACTCCCTGGTGGGTCAGTGGGACATCCCGCAGCCTCTTTATGGCTGGTGGTCTGCAGGAGGGAATAGGATTACATCTCTCAGCAGCCAATGGTGCTGCCTGTGGGTTCAATAAACGGGCTTAAAAAAAAAAGACAGACACACACAGCATGTCCTTCTTACTCTGCTTTGCATGGTGTGACTGAACCTGCAGAGCCAGTGGGAGCAAGTTCTATACTGATAACGGGAACCATTGACTTTCCCTTTCCTGATTTCACCTCTTTCATTATGTTGGAGAGCTTTGTTCCAGACTAGGAGATTATGCAGTGGGCTGAGGAGGAGATGTGACTTCAGTGAGATATAGCACACAAAAAAGTGTGACAAATTGCCATG
Organism: Formicarius rufipectus; assembly: GCA_013399695.1. Taxonomy (NCBI): domain Eukaryota; kingdom Metazoa; phylum Chordata; class Aves; order Passeriformes; family Formicariidae; genus Formicarius; species Formicarius rufipectus. The sequence goes on from VXAU01002736.1 coordinate 3,618,767, forward strand.
ACAGGGGCTCCGATCGTAGCTTGTGATGGAGTGAAATTAAATCCCTAACCCAACAATGCAGCATTATGCTATATTCTATAGGCACTCTTGTTGAGGGTAGATTGAGAGGAAAAAAGACAGGCAAAAAGAAAGATGCACACATACTTTCCCCATCCATATTCCCAGCTAGACCTTTCCTCCAGTGTTAGCTTCGGGGTAAACAAAACAAAACAAAACAAAACAAAACAGAGTCCTTAGTGCTTGGGCCCAGATGTAAGAGATGTGTGACACAGACAGAAGTGGAACGGATGAAGGGATGCCCAGTGAACACCCACATCTTGCAATGCCATCCCCTGCTCTGTCCCCTCCCAGGGAGACAGGGCTGGAACAGCCTGTCTCCATACCTCCACGCACAGCATCCTGAGTAATTTGCCCTCCTTCCTAATTAAAGTGCTCCCTGAGGAGCGCTGGAGGAGGAGGATGTGTGTACACCTTTGTACTCAGCTGCTCCAAACTTCCTTGGGCAATACAGGGTGATCCTGATGGCTTTTTTCATGCTAAATAACTGACCTAGACGCCCTTACTGCCCCATTCATCTCTTCTACATAAACAAACTATTCATTCCCTAAGGAATAGGTGCATCTGTTCACTCAGGCCCAGCTCCTGAGGGATGGAGCCAACAAGAGACTTGACACTATTTAAGGAACAAGGGAGCACAACACACTGTTAGAGTATCTTTGCTGTCCTGGGGCCATCCAGGTGTTAAATCACTCAGTGGCCTCTGAAGGGTCCGGAGCCAAACACTGAAACAAAAGGCAGAGATGGGAAAAGAGGGTGCCAGATATCACAGCTCATGCTCCTTAAGTTTCTCTCTTGCTTGCTGAGGTTTTCGGGAGCTGTGTATTGACGAGACGGAAAATGAAGTTGACTCTAGGAGGCCAGGAGCACTCAACACGGCTGCAAACTTTATGAGCTGGTCAGCATTACTAATGTTCTCAGAGTAACACTCTTGCAGGACTACTGAGCTTAGTTTTCATGGGAAAGAAACAATAGTTTTAGCTGTGAAATGTTTTACATTCAACTTCCACCTCTCCCCCGCTCTTCAGTGGAGTTGCCATGGGCCCAGACTTTAAAAACATTTCAGACTTAAAAGGTTAAGATTTAAGTGCTGCTGATTTTATCTGGGCTTTTAACTAACATAGGCAGGTGGATTAGAGATATGTGTACAATCTCCACTCTAGACACTTGGGTAAATATGCACAAGTGCTGAGTGAGCCAAGGAAGGAATCTGATGTTATTGTCTATTAATTTGAAAGCAGAGATTAAAGAAAGTGCAGAAATCAGTAGTGTAAATATCAAAAAGGATTTCCATTTATATGTAAGAACATTACTCTAGCAGTCTGGCTATTTCAAATAACATGAAAGCTTTTTTTCTGAGGAAAAAGAGCTGTGAATTTGTTTAAATTTACATATTTTCCTCTCTCTTTGTTTGCAGGAATGGTCGCCATGCTTGAAGCTTGGAAGCAGTTTGCTCAGTAGGGCTGGGTTTTGTTCAGAGACTACTTTGGGCTGAACCACCTAAAAAAAGCACAAGTATTTCACGAAGTTACATGACAGGCAACTGGGCTTGGATTTCCTCCTCCTTGCCTTCTTTTTTCCCAGTAATATTTCTGATTATTTATTCTTCTCTTTATTTTCACTGTACAACAGCTTGAAAAGAGCTTCTGATTTTCTACTCATGTTTTTGTTTTTCAGAAATATTCATGAAAACTTGGCAGAAATAATATGCAGGTAATGGGGCATTCCAGACCGTTTTGGCTGTGGCTATTGATTGAGTCACTGATGTGACTGCCTACCCAGCTCCTATGGATCACTTCTGCTTCTTCCTTGGATGCCTACAACCAATTTATAAGTTAATTATGATAACAAACAGTGAACAGCCTCAAAACAAATTAAGTGTTTGCACTTTCTCCTAGAATACAACAAAAAAACTAAATTGTGTCTCCTCTGTTAACACAGCCTATGATTTTAATACTGGAAGCAACACTATTTTCCCTAGAATTGGAATTAAGTTGTGTCTGTATGTGATTGGTGCTCTTTAAAAGCATACTTCGGGCTAAAATATAAAGAAGTTCTCTACTTTTATGAAAGCTTTACAAATTCCTGAAGGTCATCTGGATACTCAAAAATAATGCATAATGTGACCCCATGAATCAAATAGGCCAAGCTCAGCACTTTTTATTAGCAGAAATATTCATGAATCTTTTATCCTCCTCCTTAGTCCACCAGCTCTTATTTTCACCCTGTTCTCTCCTTAATGCAACATTTTGTAGGAATGCCAAGAGAAAGGAACCCAGATTCAGGTTTAATTGCTAATATTTCTAAATTTAGTCAGCATAAAATCCATCTGAGGCTCCAAAGATTTTCCTTGTAATCTGCAGAACCTGAGTTTGAATCTAGCCCAAGAGAGCACCACAGCAAATAAATACCATCCTATCTCTACAGAAATCTGACAAGAGTTCAACTGTTTTCCACCTTGCTACGAGTACATCAGAGCTGATTTCCCAATGCAATGCTGTAAGGGAAAAAGTCAATTAAAATGCAACTGTCCCAATTTCAGTGAAAGTTACTGATCAGCAGGAATCACGATGCATGCAGTTAATTTTTTTTTTCTTTTGAATTAAACAGGCCAATATATTCTCTGATACTATGCACTTATGCTGGCTTGTTTTCTGACTCGTGTAAGTCTGGACAAGCAGTAGTGACTATGAGCCAAATGACCCCAGTTTTCCACACAGCGATATGGGAATTGCTGGACTCAGCTCATTCCTCCCATCTTTCTCACCTGCTTCTGTGACCATTACAGATACCACAGTAAAACTGCAATATTTGGCTAAGGGCACACAGTATGGGATTGCCAGTTTTGCTATGCACCAACACTTTCCCTATCAGTGTAGCCTAAAGAGGATCAGACTAGACAGAAAGGAACCAATTCTAGATGCTGGAAACATCCAAATTTGGCTATAATTTCATTATTTACTTTGGACTATGTAAGTGTCTTATGGAAGAATTCAAGTTTTAGCAACTGAAGAAAAAGGGAGACTTCTCCAGTTCTCTTTCTCTAATATCACAAATCTGAGTCTGTAGGTTATTAGGCTCATAAAGTTGTCCCAACTATTGCTAGCATCATGGAAATGTAGACAACATTTTCTGATTGAAGACTTGATTTGCACATTTTTATGCAGCAGCTATTTGCTTTAAATAGAAAGTTTTCAATATTTCAGTGAGAAGGCCCCAGATCCAACAATGATTCAGTTTGGAGTAGCTTTTACCCAAGGTTACAATTTTTTATTTATCAGATCCTTTTGCAACCAACATTTGGAAAATTTCGATACAGAAAAACTCTAGTTTCTACTCGGTTTGAACATCAAATGACCATAAAACACAGAGGAATCTCCTCAGTGAAGCACTTAAAGTATCAGGTCCTCCTAATCCAGTAAGATTAATTATCATTTATAAGTAAATAGGAATTGTTTTTAATTCACTGCCAGATGTAGGATGATTAAGTCTGCAAATTAGTTTGCTCCGATACTGAATATTGAGACTGCATCAATAATTACTTAATAAAAAGCTGAGCCCTGGGGTTTGGGGTTCCCCTGAACAGTTTGGATCAAGAGTTCATTCAGATTATGTTACAGATAACAACTCCACACAGCATTTGGCTCAGGTTCAGTTGCTTTGAATCTAAGGCCAGGATAGACCTTCAGTTCATCTCCTTCTACTCTCTTTCTAGCCCACACAATTATATTTCACTCATATATTTCCAGGCTGAGCCCAGTGACATTAATTAAATGAGAGCATTTCAGAAATCAAGAGACAAAATTGTTGCCTGCTCTAGGCAGAGAGCAGGAGGGAGAAGCGACACTCGACCCTTGCCATGGCAAAGAGTTGATAAAGGTGACTGCGCCTGGGATTTGTCTCCTGTAACTTTGCATGTCTATAAGGTAGATGTCTACATCTGATCTCATCCTGCTCATACTCACCTGCAGTCAAGGGAAAGGACATTTCTAGTGCACAATTCATATGCTCTGCCAACCTTAGGATGAGATCCTGTGCCCCAGTTTCACTGAAATGTGACCACCTCAGCTGCGATTCAGGCATCTGAGAGCCACGTAAAGGCACCCTCACCTCTTGTGGCCACACCACATGCTCTACAAAAAAGGGCAGCTTTCAGGCTGTTCAGGATCCCTGTTGGTTTAACCAAGGGAAGTTTCACACTATCGTTCCCTCCTCATGTAGGAGAGCAATACAGGTTGGTATTTCTAGTTTGGGTTTGCAATCTACTACAAAGCAGAGCTGTCTGTCGTGGAACATTATCTTCAAGGTTAAGATGGGGCTGACAGCATTCTCTTGCTTTATGAAAGCGAGAATTGGTATTATTGTCCTTTCACTCTCAAGAGAGACACTTAATTTGAAAAGAGGCCTTGAATTTTGTTAAACATTATCAGTTCCTATTTTATTGTAGATTGATATGTAGATTAGGCAATGCTTGACACTCAAAATTAAATATGAATAACACAAAATAAGAATAAATTAAAAGACTGCAAGATGTCCTGGCTGCCCTAGCTTTTGTCGTAATATTCTTAATACTACACGACTAGAGGTGTTGGTTAGGATAATTCAGTTTGATCCCTATGGAAACCTACTACTGAGGAAAATAAACTATATAAAATATGAATTTAGGAATTTAAAGTCCTACAAACCATTGTCTTGTGCTTATCTAGCCAGTATTAGAAAACATAGATGAGTGCAGTGCAATCTTTTCCAACATTTCATCTCAGCCATCATGTGTTTCGACTCTCTCCTGAAAGAATAGCCTCTAGGAAGAGGCTGAGTGCAAAACTCATAGCACATAAATTAGCCTCTTTCTTCAGCTAGTGGGTTATTGAGAGGAGATTGGAATTGCTTTGTTACTCAAATGTATTTGACATACTCTTTTGCCATTTTTTAAACTCTCTTGGCTACTCAGTGTTTTGCCCTGAATAGTTGTGATCTCTATTTAAAGGTGAATTGCTTTCCTTAAATCTAATAAATGAGCAACTTGGCTTGTGTGAGCAAATGTAGCAGTTTTCACAAGAACTCGCATCCACACTGGTGATATTGCTATTTGAGAGACAGAGTATAAGCAATCACGCAAAATTAATGGAAAATTGGAACTAAAGAGGGGCAGGCAGGGTGAAAATGAATTCTTTAGAAAATCTGAATGTCTGTGGATTACTTAAGCTTAACTTTCCACCTTCATATAGGCACAACACATCCTGTAGCACACTGGAGAATCTCAACATGTTACACATGCAGCGTGAAAGGCACATTAAGAAACTCGATATTAGGTTTCCCACCGATTTCTGAGTGGCTGAATGTGTGGCTGCCTGTCTGCCTTTTCCTTTTTCCAAGCATGCCTGGATACCTCGTTTTGCTGTCATCAGTCCACACACATACTCTATTTTCCTCTCTTTCTAAGAAAAATCCTTACTACCTCTCCCTCTTCTCCACACATTACGCTTTCCTGTCTCCTGTTTCTCCAAAGCGATGGTGCCTGCCAGGAATCTGAGAGATTCAGTGTGTGCATAGAGCGGCCTGGGAAAGGAGCACTTAGGACAGAATTGCCTAGTTTGGGTCCAGAACATGAGGTTTTCAAACTCTTTGTTAGTCCCTTGAAAACTCAGGAATTAGGAGAAGCAGCAGAAAGCATCTTGCCTGTGTCAGTGTGTGTGTGCACATTTTAACCTGGAGTCTATACTGGTGATTAAATGGTCTTTAAATCAAAGCTGATAGATAAATAAGGGAACTATTTCAAAACCAAGGGGGTTAAAAAACACTCTACATGCACCTGCTGGAGACGCTGTGCTGCTGGCTCTACATTTCAACTCTAACCTGTATTTGATATGGTGTTGTTGCAGCTGTGGTTTGAGGTGGTTTATTTAAGTGGCTCCAAATGCTTGTCAGTGTGGCAACCAGCTGAATACATAAAACAGGCTCTCCAAACCCTTTATGGCCCAGGGTCAGAGTAAATGGAATAATAAAATCCAAATGCTTTTGTCTCATTTTCCATCACCCAAGCCTTCCGCATAAATCTACAGCTTTGCAATGACCTTCGCATTCAGTGTCGGGGATGAGGCCGCAGGTCTGAGATACATTTGGTCTTCATCTTAGGTCTTTAAAAGCTTTTTCCAATTAATTTTAACTGACTTCCATAAGGATCAAGTACAGTTTCCTCCTCCCAGCCCCCTCGCTCCACATCCCACCCCCTTTTTCTTCTGCCCGGCATCTTCTCCAACCAGGCAATTGGGGGAACACCACAGAACAGTCTATTGATCAGTAGCACCAACAGCAAAGACATTTACAAAATGAGTGATTGAGTAAATAGGAAGTGAGAGATTTCTTTAAGGAGCTTTAATTTGATGGCTTCCTCACTGCTGGGTGTCTGTTTTCTTTATTTCTCTAGTGTCACATTATCCCTGCTCAGATGTCATCGTGGGGACCCACAATCTCCTGTACACAAGTTTACAAAAGGTAGGTCACTATTAAACTAAAATATACATGTTTGGGTCTCCTGAATCAAAAATCACCTTGTCTAGAATTAACTGCTGATGGCTCCTCCTTCCCACAAACCCATCTGATCTAAATTAGAAGTAAAGTCACTTCTAGGTGCTTCAATTACAGTGAAGAGCAATTCAAACCTCTGTCAAAAAAAGTTCCTAGGACACCTCTGAACGTTCTGACTTTAAGAACCCATAGATTCCCCTTTCCAAATTCCCAACTAGGTTTTTAACAACCAGCTAATAAACTGGTGCCTAAAAACAGTGCTTGTTCCTAGTTTTGCACTTAGTGAAGCTGGGCCAGAGTCTTAGAGCTGTAGTGAGCGTTAGGGGACACATTCACAGCCCAGAGTTTCCACATTTATTGTGGCTTTGTTGACTTCTGTACAGCTGAACAGAACTACATGATTGGAAGACTTGGCCCATACTGTGCAGATGTGGATAATAAAAGCAACAGTCAGGTACCTCACTATTGAGGACTTGGGCTCAATTAGCTTTAGACAAAACAAGGTACAAAAAGATCCCTAAGACAGGTGCTTTTCTGCCCAGAGGAAAGCAAGTGAATGGTATCTTATGTTGGCACATCAACATAATCAGATTGGCACAGCACCAGAAGTCCTGTATCCCTAATCAAACCAAGCACTCCTACCTGATGCTTTATGAGATTTATCCTGCACTAAGGAGAACTTCTTTCAGCTCTGACACGAACATCAGCGAATTTTTGAGAACAAAATGATTGTGATTATGATTTAAAATCATAAAATCCTTCAACCTTCACTACCTGATGGTGTATGGTGAGAGATCTGATTGTCTTATTAATGACAATGTGAACCAGTAAAGCCTTTTAACCATTGAAGTTCATGGAGTTGAGAAAATAAGACTCTTTGGTTGGATTCAGCATCCTCATTTTTTTCTTGGTATGTGAAACTATCCATCCAAGCAGCAAACAGGCCAGTAGATAACAGAAGTAGAACCACTTGGTTTCCCATGACATCAAAGGCTGACCTGGGAGTCTCTGACATCCAAGAAGATGGAAATATCAGCTGAAGCTCTGCCTGTGAGTAGAGAACTGGCAGTGTCTCTATGAGGTGGATTCTCCAATAAATTAGTACTGACCACAAGTAATGGTCTTTCCCTCAATGGATGCATTATAAGAGCCTCTCATCTCTCTCCAGCTGTTCCTGTCAAACTTGCAGAATTTAAAATAATTCTCTTTTAAATCTGCCTGAAATTTCCTGACAGATTTAGAATTACCAGGAGTGACATGCAAAGGAGCAAGAATACCCATCCAACCCTGTATGCAGTGGGAGATGAGGAGAAAGTGACTCCTGTAGGAAACCAGGCTAAGAATGAAAGTTGTACTATCAGATCTTTCTTCCTCCTAAAATGAGAAGAAAGGAAATCATAGACCTGACAATGAAAATTAGGCAAGGAACAATAGAATGGTTCCTTCTTGGAGACTATGGGATTAAAAGCATACTACTAAAGATTCACTTCTCTAGCCTAAAAACAGCATTTTTATGTTAATTAATATGAATGTATAGACTAGAGATCCTGTTTTTTCCATCCCAGATCATGTTAAGTGAGTCCACAAATATCCATCTGTATATTTGCTAGGTATGAAGAGCATTTATGGCCTTATCAAAAACTCCTTAATAGATTTCAATTAAAAAAAAAAAAAAAAAAAAAAGAGGAAAATTCACCCAGTTAAACAGAGAGCAGTAAGAAAAAAAAAGAAAGAAGGAAAAACCAAACAAATACAGAGCAGGTGTTTAGCCAGTCAATTAATTTATATGGCTTCTAGCATGGCACAGGGCATTAACACCCCCCAGCACGGCACACAGGTGGCAGGGGGCATGGCTGGGGGCAGTCAGGCAGCAATTCACATACTGTGAATTTTCTCCCTGAGCAACACGATTACAGAAACAACTGCAAATAACTTTGTGTTGATCCCCAGCAATGCATTCAGCAGCCCCTAATCTTCCAAATGTCTGCCTATGTGACGGTATGAAAACTATGGCATTCCTTCAGCCCTCACCTATGGAGACACATCTGGGCTTTTCTATTGATTATTTATGGGTTTCTGTTTGAAAAGAGAGTTAAATGAAGATCACTAATACAACCCTGAGAATTCAAGAAGATGCTGAAACACTGTCAGAATGTACCAACAAAAGCCACACTGCACATGTTTACACCTGGAGTTCTTAAAAGTGCTTTTTGGGCAAGCACATTTATAAGAGGAGGAAACTGAGATGTGAGGGGAAACAATATGGCCATGCCATGTAGCAGGGGCAGAAACTGAACTCAGATCGCCTGCCTCAGTTCTCCACACGAGCTCCAGGAGCCTCCACGCCTTGGTTTGACATGTGAAACTCTAAAAGCTTTAATTGAGAGGCTGGATTTCCCCTGGAGTGGAATCAAATGAAACAAGCTAGACACTCAAGTAGGCTTACTGGTTTAATATAAAAGCAAGGGGGACTGGTAGCAGGGAGCTCCCAGTCAGGGGTCATTTGTTGTGGAATATACTTCTCACCTTTGTGTTCCTCAGAGCTGGGCTCTGGCAAACTTAATGACATTTGGCATCTCCACCTGCTCTATCAGTTTATTCTTGAATTAGACAGCTAAGCCTAGAGCACCTTGAGAGCTTATTTGGGGCTTGAGATTTATTATTTTTAGGGTTTTTTTTTAAAGCAATCTTTGCTTTTAATGTTGGATTACTAGTAATAGTAGTTGCAGTAGGATGAAGAAGACCCCAGAAAGTATAAGGTGGGGGAAAACAAAAGGAATGCATGATGCAGTTTGCCTGAAGGAATGATGTTAACTTGGAGCACTCCACTTTACCCTGGCATCTGCTTTGTGATTATACAAAATTTCACAGGATCTTGATCCAGGGCATGAAGCTGATTTCATTCCTTTTTAAGACTGAGGATTTCAAACCAAACATCTGTTTGAAACTTGAGATGAAAATCACGTGATTTAGAAACAATGCCATGAGTGAATTAGATGTCCAGCATGCATAGTCAATATCCTTGGCTGGGATCCTCTGAAAAATTAGCACGTAAGTAATTTTATACACAGAAGAAGACACAGTACATTCAATGGGATTACTCCGGGTTATTAAGCTTTTTCCCAGGGCAGGGTTCTCAGCTGGAACAAAACCACAAACCACATCAAGCTCATAGAGTTCTTGTACAGACATTTTGTGCTTCTGAAACCAGAATAATTTTCTCTTCAGGGCTCTGCCATCACCACTCAGCAGCAGGGATATTCCTGATGGAGGTTTTGAACTCCTTCAGAAGCCAAAGATGGGTTGGGAGATGCCTAATATTCCAGCCATAAACTTAATAAAATCCACAACAAGGGACACCCAAGGCATGTCACTACTGAAGCTGAACTATTTCCAGAATTAATGTTTTTATCCACAAAAGCCTTTAAATACTTTCAGTATATTTATTATAGATCTTTTTTCCATGGCATCAAAGGCTTTTCACAGAGCGATTTGTTGCTCTCTGCACCTTCTGGTATCAGGAAAAGAAGTCCCATTTGGTTTCTAGAGGATGACCTAATCATCTCCATGAGCTATGGGGAGGTTTGAAGAGGAGGACTGCCCTCTTAAATTAAAAATTCTTGTCAGACTCAGTGGGCGAGAGACCCACGTGCCCTCATCTGGTCACAGAGCACAGCACACTGGCACATTAGCTTCTGAAGCTGCCTTTTCAGTGCTGACCTTTATATTAATGCTAATAGGGTTTGGAGAAATAAAATGTAAATTTGTCTCTAAATGGATTAGTCTGGGTGGGGGGTGGGAAAGAAGGGTGCAAGAGTGGGTATTTCTTGGAGCATTTGCGCTAAAATTAAAACATTTTTGTTCCAACACTTAATTTTATTAGTGGCACATCGAAGTTGCCTGAATGTGTAATACATCTCTCAAGTCCTCTCTGCTCTCACTCAGACTCCAAGTGTGTGTGCATGCACACACTGACTTGCCACAGTTACACACTGTATTCACCTAATCAACATTCTTTCCCTCTCACAGTTTGTCATCAGGATTGTTTGTTGTTTTTTGCATCCCAAATTCACCAGGGAAGGAAATAAACAATCTCCAACTCTGCCCTGGAACCATGAAACTGCCTTTTTTTTTTTTTTTTTAACTTTCATATATCTGCACTACAGTGTGGGTGCCCATTTATTTTTTCACATCAATGATGTGTTTACACAGAAAAATTGGATAATAAGGTTAATTGGTGCTTACCAGTGTTTTATGTAAGAAGAGATCTTAAGAAAGGCAAGCAGCAGTATTTCTGTTTTTTACTTAGGAAAATTGAACTATAATTGGGAAAGTTGCAATTTTCCTTCCTGCAAGTTTCCTTCCTTTTCCTAGGAAGGAAAAGTGAAGAGTGTAATATTAACCCCAAAAATTAGTCTAACATTTGTTAAAACATTGAAACACCTTCTCGTTCTTCTTGAACTTCAGGAGTTGACTCTCCACATGCAAACATGGGAGGGTTGGGAGTTCATTTAGGTATGGGTGATAAATCCCTCTTCAGTGGGAAAGGTCTAAAACCTTCTCACACTGTGCAGTTTGTTCTCTTTCTTTTTACAAAATAATTATCAGTGAGAGTGATACAGTTCCATCAAATTCAAAACATTTTCATAGGAATAAATCAGCTGTGGCACAAAACTTGGTGAGAAGTTATAATATCTTGTTTCACCAACATCAAAACATTTCAGTTAATTTCACGTCAATGTTTATATTAAAATGTGAATTTTTATGTTCTGTGTTTATATATTTTTCTGAAATTGGCACCTAACTGTTCTTTAATTATTTAATACGATACACATTTTTCAGAGCACCTTTTTTTTTTTTTTGGCTTGGAAAATCTAAAAATTTCAGCTATTTTTTTTGACAGAGGCCCAGGTTTTCCAAAATGTCAGCATTTCTTTGGAATAGAAACTCTGGGTCATAGCCAGGTCTAAGTCCTTCTTATTGTAAATGAGGCCATATTCATTAGACATCCAGCCATGGCACACTTATCTTACATGAACATAGATCTACAGCATCGTGGCTGGGCCAACACAGGAATCAGAATTGGCACATGGGCCTGACAGATTCATTCCTAATGAAATACTTCTAGGTAAAAGTGATTAAGTTAGCAGCGTGCCAGAGAAATGACTCTAAAATCTATTGTTTTCACTGAAGATCTGATCTCTGGAGTCGTGTTTAAAGCCACTCATAGGATTCTATACACTGACAGACTCCTCTAGAGTGACATCAAACCTCTCTTTTTCTATGAAGTCCAGGAGGACTTTTCCATAGCTACCTAAACCCCCAGGTTAAATTAATCGAGTGATTCAGCATAGAAAGAGGCAAAAGTCAGGCTGAGGGGGTGGGAGGAGGAATAAAAGCAGCAGTGGTTTGAGCTCCTTGTCGCTGCCTGAGCTGACGTTGGTAGCTGTGCATTAGATACGGCTCCAAACATGATGCAGATGTGAAGTACTGAGGTACTGTATATACACAGGGTCCTGTAAGGTGAAAAAAGGGAGGTGGGGGATGGAAAAGAGCAGATCATTCAGTAGTTGAAAAGTATCTGATTGCCTAATGTAAACTGTGATTAGTGGCTCAGTGCCTGGACAGTGAGTACTTCGCAGGCCCCCAAATATGGTCCCCAAATCAGCGTGTGTGCTGCCAATCTGTCAGGCAGCCCAGCTGTAACACTTTCTGGCATTGCAATGTCTTCAGCTGGTTTGTGTCAGAGCCGGCCAGTGCGGGGGGAGGCTTTCCAGAAGTTGGCTATTGAGTGTCTGTCTGCCTGGATCTAGGGTGTTGCCAGTTTGACATCCCAGCAAGGGGCCACCACATCTGGCTGCAGAGCTATTAGGAAAAGGGGAAGGTGGGGGGTGCCTGGGAGGGGGCAGCCCTGCAGGATTCAGAGCTGGGAAATACCCTTAGCAACAGCAAAGGCCATCAGCCTGTAAGCACAGGACTCCTGGAGAAAGCTGAGACCACTGCATGGAGAAATGTTTTGAACTGCTCTGAGCACAGCCTTAAACTCACAAGTGGCATTAAACTCCCGAGTCAAATTGGGTCTCAAAGCCCTAAGCGTGCAAACCTCTCGCTGAGCCTTCTCCTCCCTGTTACAAATTGATATTTTATTAGCTCAAAGCCAGATGCTTCCCCTTAAAACAAATTAATCTCCAGTTCATCTTATCACTAGAGACCCAGAGAGGCAAGGGGTAGCAGTGGTGCGAAACACGTGAAGTGAACAAGACTCCCAGGTACTGCAGGGAGAGAAAAGAGAAAACATTTTTTTTTATTATCTTTTTTCTTATTTAAATAAAGTACCAGTCTATTTTGTTTGATGCCTTTAATTTTCTTCAGTGCAAATAGGGGCAACCCAAAATCCATACAGTAGCTCTGGCTGTTACATACCCTCCTCAGACACCACATAGGTGGTTACTGCTGCACAAGTCACAGCAATCCCAAAGGATAAAGCTGTTCCCATCCAAGAGGCAAGGCAGGGATGCAGCAGACTGTAACAGAGAAGGGCCTAGAAAAGGATTCTTTAAGAGGATCTTGAATCAAGGGTTAATTGTTTCCAAATGACCACTGTGTGGGAGACTATTATGGGATGGGACCCATTCAGGATTGGCTTAAAGCTGCTGGTTAGGTACCTTAAAAGAGGGCTAAGCAGCAGCAGCTGTTTTACATTTAAAGTGACTGAAGTGAGTTGTGAATTACTGTGGGAGACAAATGAGCCCATGACATGATTGGACCTGGGACAGCTCTCCCAAGTGGCCACTTGTTTCATGAGAACTCCCACCCCCGGGCTCTGCATTTGAGTATCAAAGGCACAAATAGCACCAATTAATTCAGATTAGCCCAAGAGAGAGCAAGCAGTCAGGTTAGCTGCCTCTTTCTGGATGCAGGAGCCCCTGTTGCTGTCATCTCTCATGTCTTCGGGGTGAGTCTCTCTATTCTCAGGCTCTTGTTTTGTTATTCCAGATTGTTTCTTGAGGAACTCATGGGGAGCATCAACATTCAGTCAGAATCCAGCAAGGCCAGAGGAGTTGTCTTGGTGTAAACTGTACTCTAGCAGTAAGAGTTAGTAATGAGGCCATGTGCTGTGCACCTTGTGTTTTCTGTCTAAGACTTCATGGCGCTGACACAGTTCATTTCAGTGTATCCTAATAAGCACACAATTAGATTTGACTTTTCTTGGGGATGCCTAAGCCACACAGCATAAGGAAAACATAAGGCAGATCAGAATGAGGACTCTACAGCTGGGATAAACTGGCTGGACTGTGTTTTACCTGTCACGTTTCAGATGAAAATCCAGTTCCTAACAGCTTTGCAAGACATGTAGAACTTCCCTTTAATCACCTGCCCTTTTCTCTTCTTTCTTTTCTTTATTTTTGTCCTATATCACCCTCAATTTGTAATACAAGAACCTTTTTTCTCGCTACTAACATGCAGTTACAAAGTGCACAGAGCTGTCTGAGCATCCACTTTGAGATTCAATATTCAGGTCGGCAACTACCTGGCGACACCAAGGGCTTGCGTCAGCCTTCCCAGAATCAAGAGGAAGAAACAGTCCTGTGTGCTATTTACCAACCTGCATTAGTCAAAATACTGCTTTTTAAAGCCCCTTAAGTTGTTATACATCATCATATAAGTCATCACAAAATAGTGAGTATGAATTCCTAAGAATTATGTTGACATGGAAATTGTCAGCAGAAGTGCTGGAAATTTACATCTCCTCATATATCTGTACTTGGATCCTCCATAGAAATTAACATATTATAACGCTAATATTTCAAGGTAATGTTTTCTCATGAGGATGCCATATTTTATCAGTTAATATCATCTGCCTAAAAACTATTCAATTACAGTATCAAGCAACGTGTGATTAATACTAATATCACTAATGTAATGGCAACTTCATAAGGTGTCATCATAGCTGTTCAGGCAGCTGGAAATGGCAGGAGCAGAAAAAAATCATTCTTTTTAATTAAAAAAAGAAAAGTTCGATATCCATGAAAATGAATGGCCAGGGATATCTGGAGTGTTGTCACTTCGCTGCCTGGAGAGTGTAAGTTGGACCACAGATCTCAGTGGGACAAGGATTGCACTCCCCAGTCTTCAGCTGATGTATTCAACCTTGAGTTTCATCCCTCATATCCCCACATTATTAAGTGTAAACATTGGAGGGAGTCAAGTCTTCTACCCAAGCAGCAAGATAACCACTCCTGAATTTTATTTTAAGTATTATTTCAGAGATGCAGTTGAAAAGTCCTTGGATGCTCATTTCCATCTATTTTTACCTACACGCAGAAGAGCACACTGCAGGTATGAGGGACCTGGGACAGAGAACTGCATTTAATACAAGGATTATCAAAGTGTGAGGAAACCTAAACTGGAACCACTGTTCTTCCTAGGAAAGGAAACGTAGTATTTTTTTTTTAGAGAGCAATAACCTCCTGCTTTGTCCCTCTGGACCCTGAGTCTTCTGAAAGACTGGGGTTCTCAAGAGGGAGAATCTTACAGGAGCTCATAAAAGGCACAGAAATGAAGAAAATGGCAGGATATCATCAACTATTCACAAAGCTAAAGCTTCCAGAATTGAGAATGGATGTAACACACCATTGCAGCTAGAATAACTCCCCTTCTCTCTTAACCTGCGGATTTGTTGCCAAAGCTGAGTAGTTCTGTAATGAATAATTTATTCCAAACCATTTCCCCTTCAAGAATTGTCAGAAGAGGATAATGAATTTTTTTTACACTTATATGTTGTATGTACAACTAACACTGTCCAAGGGAGTCATAATAAAGCCTTTGGACTTGTAGGTCACATGAGCCAAGTTTTCCATGCTTTCTCCCAACCTGTTGCCCAAGGGTGGATTCCACTCTATTCAGATAGATCTGCCCTATCATTGTGTGAATCCTTTTGTGTCTGTAGCTCATCCACATGCATATTCAAAATTTAAAATTCAAGCTGTCTTGACAAGATGCTTAGGTCACATGGGCCATGTCTGTTCCCAAACTGGAAATGAGTGAGTTGGAATCAGCTTCCTGAACCCACCCCCACATCCAAAATCCTCTTCCCACAGAAAAATCTGTGGCATAGTCCTGAAGTTCACCCTTCCAACCACACTCCTGTCCATGTACATCTAGGAGAGGACTCATGGAAAGTATTCAAAAACCTGGCCCAAGTGAATTGGTTGGAATGTTAGGATAGCAGAAGTACCAGTTTTGGCATCATTCCCCTATTTTATTTCACCAATTTAGGCAGATTTTACAAAGGCAGCTAAGCACAAAATGAAAAGGGGACTCTAACAATTCTGAATCATAAACACATTTTGAGCAGATTGTGCAAAGCAATTCAACTAAAATTAGATTATGAAAAGTACACTAAGTAAAACTGTGTTATGGAAATGTTATGAAATTAATTAATCTAAGAAGCTGCATTGCCACCAGCATGTGCTGGCCCTGTAAACTTCTGAGTGTATTTGTTCCACTCTCAGCTTTCATTGTGGCTGAAGTTAACACGAGTCAGAGACATGACATTTCTAGGTCTGTGACCTCAGTGAATATAGTGACCTATTACAGTTTTTCATTTGATCCTTAATTTGAACTTGGTCAGGGACACTTGCAGCCACTAAGAATTGCTCTGGTGACCATAAAGTGACAGCTAGTTACAATCAGTAGAGCATTTCTTTAATGGGTTTAGTTACCAGTGTGGGTTGCTACTCAGCTAAACCAATAAATAATGTATTTTCAATTAATAGAAAAATCTTAGAAGGATTTGTACAATATGTCGGACTAAACGAAGAAACACATTATAATTATATGGTAATTTGTTAAAATGATCATTAATACTTCTGATGTTAATTATCTAATGGTAGAAAATTACAGAGGGTACAAGTAATTTGCCCTTTGTAATTGCTTATTAGGTTGTAGGATAATCATTTTGTTTTCTTTGCATAGCACTATTTATTGCCTTTTCCTTCTGACAGTAGCTGAAGTGTATGTGAGGTCAGAAGTTATTGGACACTTTTCTGAAGAAACAAGACCCCATTTTTGGTTGAAGTTCAAGAGAGGGCATCAATCATGATTGCTACGTACAGTGCTCACTTCTGAAAAAATTTGGAAAAAAGCACAATACAAAGTGAAAATTATACTTTTGGTTATAAACTGTGTGCACGTATTTATATAAAGCAACCATTTATGAGTGGTTACCACAGATAGCAGGGAACCACACGTAGTACACTTCTACTCCCAGTCCTGCCAGAGATTTTCTGTATGACTTTGGGTTAGAGACATGACATTATCTGTAGTTCATCACAGCTGTGTACGTGACGTCCAAAAAAGAGCTTTTGTGTCAAAAATTATTACAGATTTTATTGGCCTTCACCTCTGTTCATTTTTCCCACCTTAAGGGTGAGTAAATGATTCCTCAAATACACAGGCTCTGATTTACTTCTTCCCTCATGTTAATCAAGAGTAGATTTTAAAGGCATTTTTTTTCTGAGAAACATATTCAGAGAATATATGTTAAATTCTCTGAATAACTTATTGTGAGGCACAGAAAGAAAAAGAATATTTTTATTTAATGTTCTTGAAACAATATCACTTTTTATCTCAGAAGGATATTTTTAGAACAAATTTAGCCAAACTCACTCACATGTAAAATGTTTAAAATAATAAGTTCCAAGTAAACAAAACACGTCATGTAATGCAAGTTATTTTTTCCCAGATATAATTTCAGTCAGAAGACCAAAATTTCCCTTCAATTTCTTTTCTGTCTACTTTTCAAAGAACAAACAGAAAAGGTGGGCGAGCGGAAAGCAACAGAAAAAATGGGGGGAAAAAATCAGTTAGCTTGCTCTTTTGCATAGAGTATTCCTTAAAAAGCATAGACATTTGAAAATGCATCCCCAGATGGTTTCTCACAAACCACACAGAATCAGAGGTGAAGAGGGCAGCGCAGAACCCAAAGTTGGGAGGAATCTGAAGCAGTGGGATTTGGGGGCAAAGAAAGCAAATGGGCAAGGAATTAGAGGCAATGGGACTACTGGGAAAGAGGGGGCCCCAGAGTAAACTTCCCCTCACATAACTTACATATGTGTATAAACCACACTGCTGACGAATCACAGTTTTTATAGATAATTCGTGGGTGATACATAGGAAAATATGGCATTCATCAAATCCCAGTCAGAAACAATCCCAGTGAAGTCCATGGCATTGCACAGGCATGAGCCAGATGTGAAGGAAGGAAGGAAGAGTCAGGATCAGGCCTGCTGCACATGCACACAGGCTGTCAAGCATAAAGTGTTTTGATACCAGTTTGGGAAAGGAACTTCTATTTAAACCTGGAGTTCAAATTGACTTAATAATTAGACTATAAATATGAAAGTTGTCATCAGTAGAGCTTAGTTAGTATTTTCCCAGGTGTAAACTGATGTCTTGTAAGGGTTAGGGACAAAACTTCAACAAAGCATCACACGCTGGCCATCATGACACCAGATTTTCTTGCAGAATGATGCCCAAATGGAAGTGATTACATCGGGTGTAGTGAGAACCAATAGGGCCATTCACACATAATCACAGAGTAGATGTACCAGAAATGGGTGTCAGCCAGCCTCCTGGATCCAAGCACATTTGGATGTGAGAGAAGTTCAGATCTTGATCCAAACTTTGTTGTTCAGACCTGCCTCTCACTGTCAGGAGGTGGCTTCTGGCCAGCTCCATCTTCCATGAGTGATCCCACTTCACCAAATGACAGGTGGGATGTCCATTTAACTTAACTGGCGGGGAAAATAAAAAAATCCCCATCCTTAAGCATGTGCTATTTTTGGTGGTCTTTAATAAGCACGCAAGGGGAATAGGAAGATAATTAGCCCTTTTACACAGCTTGTCCCCACACAGCTCAGTTTTCAGACTTGCTCCCTTTTTCCGTGGCAATCCCCCCACTAACTGTTCGGAGGGATGTTGACAGTCTCCCTTTTGGATGCTCAGCCTTCTGGAAGGCTTTGCTCTCTGCAGGCGGAGCTGTCTGGCACACAGCCATTGACAGCGAGCTGGAGTTTGCTCTGAAGTCCCAGTGCAATCATGCACTGTCTGCTGCCTGCTGCTGCACAGTGCTGCAGGAGCTTAAAAAAGACTCCTCTGGTCCTGTCAAAAAGACAACCGAATTATTAAAGCAGCAGCTATTCAGGTGTTCAGATGGTCTGTGGGAACCAGGGGCAGAAAATGATGCAAGGAATGATCTTCCCCTTTTACTAAAATGCAGTGGAATAGGAGGGATGTGGATGTTGCAGGAGGAAAAAAAGGCCAAATATTGCTGTTGGAGTGGTGTCACTAAAATGTTTGAGTGAATTCAGGTCCTGTATATTCCTTGCTGGGGTGGCTTTGGACTGTTCAAGTTTTAAAAATATCCATTTCTGGCTTCCGTCTAGCCTCTCTCTTTCCCACAGACTCAGGAAAATGTGGTAATCCTTGGAGAGATCCTCATTAAATTAAAACAGCGTGCAGGAATCTATTTTCCCAGCTCAACCCTGTGAGATGGAAGCACTGGCAGCATCCATAAACAACAACTTGGAAATCACCTGACACCTAGGGATCCCCAAGGCTCTCTGGTGAGGTATGGAGCCTCATATGGGAGCAAAGTTAATGTGTGACTCTTGTTAATGGCAGACTGAGGAGGACAAAGGTCTCTGGGCCATGTGCCTGTCCCACTTCTCCCCCTGTTTCTCTATAACCCAAAACTTAATAATATTTGCTTGTTATTAAGCATTAACATCTTAACCTTAGAGACCTCATTTCCTACTCATCCTGAATGTTACTAAACTATAATATATTCCTATACTAATTCTATCAAAATCACTTTCAAGTGATTGTCTTTTTGACTAACCAGTTTCTGAACTCTAAGACTTTCTTCACGGAAGACAGCCAACCTTTGTATTTCCAGAAGTCAAACCCTGAACGAAGAACCAAAACCACAAACCAGCCTTGAAAACTTTGGCTTACTCCATCCTTAGGCATGTTGTTGCCTAGAAATGGCTTAGTCACAGGAATTTCTAGATTGCTAGACTTCCAACTGTCTAGTTTCTTGGCTAAGGCACCAGAATTCTCATGTTAACAACTTCTGGAGCAATGCTCTGTCGATACAAGGGCATCCTCTGTTAAGGTGGTGACATAACCACACACTTAGCTGGTTTTTTAGGGGGTGGAGAGGGCTCTTTTCACGTCTGCTCTTCACAAATACTTCCCTTCAACCCTTGCAGCTTCTGCAGCCCCCCTGCACTGCACTGCCCTGCCTGACTCTGAGCATCCTATTAACTCAGCAGCTTGGCTTAAAAAACAGCAAGTCAGCATTTTGCTTGCAAGATGTATTATTATATTAATAAGAAATATAAACTCTTGCAAGCCTGCAGTGGGAAAGACAGTAGAGAAAGCCAACTAAGTTGACGAGTAGCACTCTTTCCCCATCTCCAGACAAACCTTACTAGGACAGAAGGCAACATATCCCACATTAACCAGCAGCCTTCTGAATGAATACTTTCCACCCTGTGACAGAACGCAAACTGCTTTAGCCTTACTCTCCTCCTGACAGACCTTCTAATTATCTCAGCTGCTTACAGCGCTCAGGCCCTCTGCTACCAATTTCTCCATTATTTTGACAGTCAACAAACTAGACCTATTAGAGCACAGCACAATTCTTGCCCAAGGCAGGAACTTTGTGAGACCACAAATCGTCTCGGTATTAAAAGTCGGTGCATAAGAACTGCCCTCAGCTTTAGCGCTAAATTGCTGGTTTGGAGACATTCATTGCTGTATATTGTATTTCCACTATATTCTGCTTTAATAGACTTCGTGCTGAAGTGTGTAAGAAGAGTTTTAAAGCCTGAGGTGGCGAGTAGACCCTTTTTTCTATTTTTTTCCCCGTTTTATATATTTTTCCATCTTTTTTGTTTGTCACCTTATATTGCTAGGTTGGTTCACATCCATAAAACAACACTGCAGTCACACAAGAATATCTAACGGATAGTGGGAGGCACAGATTTTACCATTAGAAGTTCAACAACAAGGTTTGGGCAATACAAGATTTGTTATTCTTTGATTTGTTCAGGGCCTCAAACTTAAAACTATTTCTTTTGTGCTTTGGAACATTTTATTTTCCTATTTGGCAAAGCTAACCTGGTTTTGTTCTTCTAATCTTCTGCTATCAAAGTGGTTAGGGCCAAGTAAGAGTAATAGTTACAGAGGGAGATTACAGTTTCTATTAATAATTTGCATCTGTTTGTTTAAGCAGTGTTTATTCAAGGTTCAGAAAGCTCTTAGAAAATTGTATTTATTAATTAGTGTACACAACGCTCTATCAAGTATTTATGTAGGGTCTATCTCCAGATTTCTCTTAGTTTTAGCTAGTACAGACCCAGGGATTTATTTTGACACATAGGAACCTGCTGATTCATATATACTTGTATCTGACACCTGGACTAATTTTTTTAATATTATTTGAAATTCAAGGCTTCTGCAGATACATATGAGGTTCCAGTCTCTCAGGTTGCCTAGCAAGGTGTAATTCCAGATGTGTGAGGTACACATTATTATCAAGCTGATATTAATGACTAATCATACCAATTAGCCCAAACCGCAAAATCTCCAACAATATTTTCCTGAGCCATTCAATTGATTCTAACTCAGTCAGGAATATTCTCACAGTATCCTTAATTCAACCTTCTACTTGCCAAACAAAAGTGGTTACATTTATGAAAAAATAAAGCTTGCAAAGTGAAAAAAATCTCTTAAAGACCGAACCAAAGAGAAAATACATGGAATGTACATGCACACCATTTCAGGTAAGTGGCATACTGGAAGGAACATGTGATCTCACTGAACCATGTTACCTCTACCTGTTGGAATATAAAATGACCTGTTATATTAGATTCTACTGAATTTAGATTCTTCCTTTGAGGCATTTAGAGAAAAATAAAATATTTTCCAATGAAGACTCTTTGTAAAGTGACACTGCTTTCAGGAAAACCTAAGGACAACTTCCAGTTCAGCGACACAGGGCTGGGTGAGTTTGTTACCTAGTCTATCCCATGAAATCATGTACTGGATATGGGCATCATGGAACAACAGAGGGAAAGCCTTAGCACAGGCTTTGTGGTAAAGACTGTTGCATTCCTCTGAGATCAGTGTCAGTACTGAGGCATATTTAGCTCAAAAGCTGACCACTTAATAGCTTTAAAGTGTTCAAAGTTCTTAAGTTCTTCCAAACACAGCTTTGAAAGAGAAATGTGTCTGTGTTGCAATGTAGTTTCATGTTTCATCTTCCAGGATGTACTAATTTGAACTAAATACTGCTGTGACTTAACAAAACAAAACTTAAACCAAATTGTCAGGCTGCATTGCTCTAAACCCAGATAATTTCAGCAGAACTGTGTGAGATTTGAAGTTTTGCTACTGAGATTAGGAGCAGCTCTAATGGTTTCCACAGAACTTGCATGAAATGGAAATTAGCAGAGTCTAGAGTCATTTGTCATCCTTTTTAATTTGTTTCCAAAACTTGATTTCCTGTTCAGAAGAAGGGCATGTTCCTGGGTCAAAGCCAAGCTGAAAGTAATCGGACCCTAGATGGCACTTCTAATTGGCTTTGGATCAGGTTCTCCAGCAGGTTGCCCTGGATTTCTGCCTGCCAGAGGACTTTTTCTTTCCACAGAAGACTCAATTTCACAGTCTTAACCATGCTGAGTAACTCAAAGGTAACAATGATATTTTTCACTACCCTGATGGAAAATGAAGCTTTCTGCTACCAGTACCAAGAGGGAATCAGAACACAAAATGAAGATGTCAGAACTCTTTGGACCATTCTGGATGGAACTGATGTCACACAATGGGAAATAAATAGAATCACTGAACTTGATTATGGATGCAAGGAAAATTGGTTAATATTAGTTTTAGGGGACCTGTATGTAATGATATATATTAAGATATATTGAAAATAGCTTATTAGAGGTTGTACTTTTTGTTTGCTTGTTTTTTAATCTGAAAAAACAGTATTGACAAGCATACATCTTTTTTTTTTATGTTGACCTTATTGAATGAATTTACTGGTAAGTATTTTCAAAGTATGTCTTAAGTAAATAAAACATGAAGTAATTGAAAGAGAATTTCAAGCTTGCAACCACAACTATTTGTAATATAGACCTAAGACTAAGCTTTGTGTTCATCCAATTATGGTATCAAATCGTTGCCATATAGACAGTCAGCTCAAAGGGTGCGGGATGACAGTCAACACATCAGCCAGAATATTTGTAGGCATGTCATTATGGACTGCAATCTTTTCAGCTCTCACAAACCAAGCAAGAATTGTTTGTAAATCTTGGCAAAACAGGCAAGCTGCTTAGTAACATCATTTGGATATTGAGGATATAATGACCTTTCCTCTGAGACCATGCAGAGCTTCAGGGAAGTGCTGGTGTAGGATGCTGCTCTAAACACAGCCCATCTTAACTGTTATTCAAGCCTCCAGGGCACTTTTCACAGCTAAAATATTAATTTTGGTGACCTAGCCAGTAGTGTACTCAGAAATTTGTACTTTTTCTATATAAAATTGCTGCTCCAACATATAACTGGAAAATATATTAATTCTTCCCTATTTCATGCCTGAGAAACAGTTTCAGCTTTATGATTTCTTGTCTGGACCCCTCTCTAGCTCCAAAATTAATTAAAACAAACCAGTGGGATAGACTTAAAGTCACATTGGCTTCTGGAAAGAAAGGGTAAAAAAAAAAAACACAACAGTAGCCCTTGAAGAAAACACAACAGTAGCCCTTGTCTACCATGGGAGGCTGGCAGCAACAGATTACAGATTTAGAAAGCCTTGTTCCTGGTCGTTACTACAGTTTTCATTAAAAAGATATGCATGCTAATCGTGGAAATGGGAGGCAACCTAGAAAAAAGATATATTATTATGAGAGGCTGGGACATTGTATTTGTGCATACAGCAGGGAAAACTATATTGAAATGAGTGCTAAAAACAGCCCAGGAGCAATGTGGGGAACGACGAGGAGGAAAATCCAGAGCCAGAGCATCGTAAGGGGAGCAGCAGATTTGGAGTCAGAGATGCAGAAAGGAGAACAGGTGAGGGTCAGAAAGATAGAAAGGAGAGAGAGCAGCACTGGGAGAAGACATGAGAAATTAGATCAGAATCTAAAAGCACTCAGGAGAGCAGGGAAAAAGGCAGAAATTAGAACAGGAGCTAAGAGGAGAGCTGAAGAGGCAATAAAAACTCAAGGAGGAGAAAGAAAAACTGCAAGATGAAGAGAAGAGGACAGGGAAAAAAAGGGCAGGAGATAAATATAAGGCAACATAAAAGGGCCTTGAACTCCAGTTTGTAAAGATGATGTGATCTGTGGTGTGAGAGAAAAGAAATACTTTGCATTTTTCGAAATGGCCATGAAGAGAGGACCAGGCTACATCTCAGAAATCAATATCACATTTTATGCCTGCTGCACCCTTCATGAAGAATCAAGACAACATTGATTTGAGTAAGTAATATTTCATTGAAAACTGATCTTTGATTGCATAGCTGCAAGGGACTGACTCTGCAAGTCCCTCGGTGGTGTCTGTGCTGAACAGGTGTCGTTTTCGGGGTGGTGTTGGAAGTGATGTGGCTTCATTCCCGGTCCGCTGAACACGTGGAGAGCAGAGGACACGTCACTTTAGTCTTTGAGAGCAGATGATGCTGCATCAGAAGGGCTGGCCTGCTCTCTAGGGTCATTAGTCTGTGTCTGTTAGTGTGCAGGGAGCAGTCTGCAAGGTTTGCTTTGTGGTTGTATTCATTTCAAGCGGTGAAACGATTATTTTAAGATAATTAGAAAAGCCTTAGACCAATATTTTAAATCTGCTTTCCTGATCAATTGTAGCAGTGTTAGAGCTGGTGTGCAGTCATGAGGCACAGGACCGTCTCCCTGGGCTGTAAGGCCAGACTTTTGTAATGGTATTAACTGTTTCTGAGGCTTCTTTTTTCCAAGTGTTTGAGAGTGTAAAACCTCCCCTTGGTTATATTTCCCTGGCCACTAATTCCCTTGGGAAAACAGATTCACTGTTTGATTTGGTAGCAGATCTTGATGTGTTTCAGCCTCCTTATACCATTAAGTGTGACAGTGAAGGAATTTATAGTAAAACCTGGGTTGAAATTCTCTTTCTTATCTCCATAAAATCAAAATGTGTGGGTGAAAGGCTATGCTGATGGAGCAGGGCGGCAGAGAAGGTTTTTGAAAATAAACCCCAATGTATTTCATTGAAAGCTGGCTTGTCTCAATAAGAATATTCAGCCATTTGATTTAACCTGGAGTACTAATGCTGTATAGACTTCCCAGTGAGCCATGTTATGGGTTTCACACGACTCAGTGACACTGCAGGAATTGTATTTGTGCCATTTTGCTTGGTTCTTTTGGACAAATATAGCCTCAAGACTCCCACTTACAAATACAGGTGGTAATTTACCACTAGGGTAAACTGCAGTGTAGGATTTTATTGTTGGCTGAGGCCATCCCAATGAAGCCAAACTAGGAAACTCTGTTTCAACAGTTTGTTTCAACAATGTCAAAATATTTAGCTTCAATTGAAAATGCATAAACAAAAAGCTTTTCAAACTGCCATTGAGGAAACATGGGCTCCACATCCCAAATGGGGTTGAAAGAAAACATTGAGATGCAGACTGTACCTCATTATTAGAGAATATGACTATGGCAAACTCATTTTCAGTATTAAGGAAACTAAAACCCAACTAGGAGGTTGAAAGATAGTTGCTGAGAGATCTGTTTACTTGCTTTTTAGGATAAGTCTGTATTCCTGACTGCCCCCATCTCTGACAAAGCTGGTCTAAATGAAGGTGTCTGTAGTCTTGGACTTTGCAGTAAACATCAACATTTATTTTGGGAAGGTCTTTGGAATGCCACACTCAAGCAAAACAGGCTGTGTGTTACAGTAAAATGGACACAGTGCTGACTGATAATGACTCTAGACTGGGCATTTTTGGAGAGCATGTTATTGTGAAGGGGACAGAATTTGCTCTTGTGAGTGAAGATAACGGTGAAGGGCAACCATAGTTAGATGGTGATCCTCAGCCAGAGGTTCAGGAAGGCAAATCTCTTGTCTGTGCAATTTCAACGGGCAAAAGCTTCAAATAACTTCCAGTGGAGCAGTCCTGGAGTTCCCTCATGTCATCAGTCACCAGTGACTTTGAGGAAATCTTGCTTCTTAGCAGCAGAGAATCCTGAACCATCACCTCTTCATGCCAACTTTTTCTGCCAGGCGTGGAATATCCTAGGACTTTTCAAGTCTATGTATGTTCAGGAGCCAGTCTGTAGAAGTGCAGTGTCTTTTCAAAAACATGACCCCATAGGACAGGTAATTTCCTTTTCAATTTACATCTTCAGCTGCACACAATTTCTCTCAAACTAGAGAGACTCTTAGCAATATATGCAATATTTACAAATAGTGCATTTTTTCCCCTCATACATGCATGTCCCCTACATCCTTCCACTCCTCCCACACAGAGGTGGAAAAGAAACCTTTTGGTGTTTTCCTGGTATTCAATCAAAGTGCAACTACTCAGATGTAGACAACAATGCATGAGCTCAAATTTCACAGCAACACTGTATTAGAAACAGAACAAAAAATAATAACATCCAGGTTATTATGGTTTTCTGACAAATATAACTCTAACCTATCTAACTTGCACCAGAACTTGGGGATTGTTCAACAGGCAGAATTGGTAGCTCTTAAGAAATGAATGATGATGTCAAGTCAGATCCTTTGAGTACAGTTTCAAGACAATGTCAAAAACTAATGTACAGTTGTTGTTCAGTAATCAGTCTAAAAATGCTTTGAGACCTATTTTGAAAAAAAGTGAATGAAGAAAACACTTTGCAGTTTTAAAAACAATACAAAGGACTTGTGTCCTAAGGAAATGCCAGTTAAAATGGTACTGCGTGTATGTGTACATGTACATGTGCATGTTTGTGTATACATCACGGAGACAAAAATATTAAAAATGATTACAAAGTATGGTCAGCAAATAACTGAGAGAAAATGTAATGGCTATTTGTCATAAATATGATCAAAAGCGTTCATCATATTTTTCTGCCTTCCCTAAGCCTAATACAAATGTGGAGAAAGTGGCATGACCCATTGAGCTGACATTAAAAGCTTTAAATTGAATTAAATTGGCAGAAACCTTCAAAAATTGTCTTGGGAGGAGAAAAAAAAATCATGACAGAGCATAACAGATGTATGAAATTAAGAGCGTTTAGGATACATTATCTTTGCTGTATGATGGGAAATGTTTCTAATTGCACTCACAGGGTGCCTTTAAGATGTATTTTTATTTAAGAAGTGTTCTTTATGATCTGTTATAGATTTTCAGCAGGAATACATAGGCAAAAGAATAAAATGCATATTAAGATACATGTTTTTGCAACAGTCAACTCATTTGTTGTCATTGTTCAAGGAAGCAAACTCGAAAGGCAAAGTTACCGAATTTATAGGAGTGAAATAAAAAGACTTTTGTTGGATAATAAGGAACCTGTACTGATGGACATAAACTCTCATGGGTGGTCTTATAACTCCTATCAGTATCTGCATGGGCACACATCAGGACTATATGGATTACTGGGTACATCTGCCCCTTACTTCATGTAAATGTTACTGATGTTCTTTTCCGGGCTACTAGATTACTAATTATAGACAGTAATTGAGATGCAGTAGGAAATACTATATGTGGATCTCAGCATTATTAATAATGTCTGTGCTGCAAGGCATTCCCAACCTGTTCCAATGCTTGACAATCCTTTTAGTGAAGAAATTCTTCCTCTTATCCAATCTAAACCTCCACTGATGCAGCTAGAGACCATTTCCTCTTGTCTTATCACTCGTTCCTTCTGTCAGTAGGAGAAACGATCACACCCCACCTGATAACAGCCTCCTTTCAGGTGGTTGTAGAGAGTGAAGAGATCTCCAGAACTGAGCCTCCTTTTCTCCAGGCTGAACAACCCCAGGTTCATCAGCTGCTCCTCACAAGACTTGTGCTCTAGATCCTTCACCAGCTCCATTGTTTTTCTCTGGACACATTCCAACACCTCAGTCAATAGAATCAACTATTTCAGAGGTCATATATTTGTACACAGGACTGCATGGTTGCACATGGGATCACTGTGAGTGAGCTATTGAATTCCGTAATTTGGTATCATTTATCAAAATTACTCTTTGGAGAAGAATACTGACACTTTCTACTTGTAGATCACTCTGCATGTTGAAAACATCCTGCAAACACATCTCCACTGTCTTTTCATGATTAGTAGCAGCCTTGCCTTAGAACCAGAAAAAATCTGGACTATGGTGATTTTCCGGTGACCTCATAGATTTGCTCCTTAGCGCAGATCATGAGATGAGCATTACAGCTGTAAAAGCCATGTCAATCCATTTAAAGTAAATATTCAAAACCATGTGGCATCTGCTAGTCCTAGATGCAAGCAGAATAAACTCTTTCTGTGTTGTACACACAAGAAAATCAAATGTTTACTAATATCAGAACTTGTTCAGCCCATTAATGGTGAAAACTGACAAGAAATAGCTATCATCTCTGACACAAATTTGAGCAGGAAAAGGATTTGTTGCAATGGAAACTCGTGTTAATGGAATAAAAATGACCAAGCTATCTGACAGATGTCAAACTTACTGGAGTCCAGAATGACTTAGAACCATTCCATTTGCCTAAGATAAAACAAATTGGTTGAATGAAATAACCGCTCATTCAGTTCTACACTTTTGTCACCACCAGTAAAAAAAAAAAAAAATAAAATAACACAAATCCAATTTCTTAACTTTCCCCAAATGAAATCATCCAACTATGTGAGGATGTTTCAGGTTTAATGCTCAAACTCAAAAAGAGGAACATCAATAAATAAAACAAAGTTGAATGAACTAACTCCAAATTGGGATTATTCTGTTGCAGTGACATAACCTGCATGGTAAAGTTTCTGTTTTAATTTCTCTCGGAGGATGTCCACCAGTAAAAGGAATATGCAATGAGTAAATATCCCACTAAATACTGTACATGTAAAAGATGAGGAAGAAAAAAAAATTTGGCGTGAAAATTTGGTTTCAAAAGCAATAATAGAAAGAAACTGCTAAAAACTTGGAAAACTGAAAAGTTAAGCAGACAAGCATTAAACAGAGATTTGTTTGATAATTGTATTGAACTACGCACATAGCTCTGGGCTGACCTGTGAGGAGTCATCAGGAAAAACAGAGGAAGAGTGAAAGTCATGAGCCAGAAAAGTCAACCCAGAGTATTGCAAATGGCCCAGAGGCTGCAGGTTGGGGAATGTAGTATTAGTTTGGGACTTAATGGGCTTCATGAAGGCAACAAATGCACTTAATGCAATAGACTCAGGAGATCTAGGCCCAAACTTTCTTTATATTGACTTACCCAGAATGGCTTTGCATTTAAAATTACTTAAGAGTATGGTTTTTCAAACTAGATGCTCATTTTAAAAAATAATTAAAAAAACAATTAAAAAAAATAAAAAAAAAAAAGTGTGAAATCATGTTATCTGTTGGGAGAAAAAACCTATGTAGTATAATTATATATAATACACACATTAGTGCTAATAGTAATTTTGTCCTGATAAAACATGAATGAATCAGTGTTAACATGTAGCAAATTAAGTCCTTCCTTGAAAAAAATCCCTTTCAAAGCCATTATTTCTATAAGCCATTAATTTCTGGGTTAGGCTATGTGTTAAAGTGCCAAAAAAACACATTGAAAAGGATGACGTATTTCATTCAAAACAAGTAAAGTTAGGGGGAAAAATTAAAGAAAACACAGAACTCTACTTTTATCCTGAAGAAATCTTTGGATTTGGAAATCACTTTAGTTTGGAATCCCTTTAGTTAAAAAATATACATTGATTTTTATCCAACTTGTTGCTTTTTAGAAGAGAGCAGGCAAACCCACTGAAAATATTTCCATCATCTATTTCAGTGGGTTCTGAAAACTCTGAATATAAGAAGAATCACAGAATCATGAAATCACAAAATGGTTTGGAAATGATCTTAAAGACCATCCAGTTCCAAACCCACTGCCATGGGCAGGGGCACCTTCCACTAAACCAGGCTGCTCCAAGCCCCATCCTACCTGGCCCTAAAGATTTCCAGGGGTGGGGCATCCTCAGCTTCTCTGGGAAACACTTATAAACTTTTATTCAAATCTTCTGGTGAGCACTCGGTGCCAACAATGACACAGTGATTACAGGGGTTCTCTGGTCCCTTGCAAGTGTCTGCAGCCCTGTCGTGTTGTGGAAACTGAGGCACAAATATCATGGGCTGTGTGGGGTCAGCAGGACAGCCACAGTTTCAACTGCAATGATGTCTCCCAGCCACCACTTCCAGAACAAATAATTGAATCCTGCTTATCCAATGAGTTCAGCCACATTTTTCCTTACAACACAATCCTGCTGCCTCTGGAACAAATAGCAAAGAGCCCAGGTGTTTGAAGAGTCTTAGACCACAAGTCAAGAGGTAATGTATTACTCTTAAGCATATAAACAGACACCTACCACTGAAATGAAAGCTTTAGTATATTAGAAGGTATTTACTTTTATCAGTCTTTTTTTATTACGGAAATGTAGACAGAAATTTAGTTTGGTTTTTTTTAATCATTTCCCCAGATTATGCACACATTTCACACCAGCATAAAGGAAGAGTATTGTGTTACTTGGTACCTCTCCCTTTAAAATATAAAGCACTCACCTCCTGTAGAGAAAACTCCTGGGGACCTGGCAGCTAATGAAGCCAAAAAATATTGGGGTTCGTTAAGCATGCAAGCATTCTGGTAAAATCAAAGATCACTCTGGAACCCCCTTGAACATATTATAGTTACCATTAAAATCATCATCATAGGATTTGAGGTTAGTAAAACATATTGCTTAGGCTATAAAACATTCTAAACTAGTATCCCAAATGTCTTGCCTCAAGCAAGCACTTAAATTAAAGTTTCAGACAGCTGGCACTAGAATCAAAATAACAGTTTTGCACAAAGAGATTGGATAAACATGATTATTGTTTTCATAATTTATTTTGTCAACGTGCAGTATTGTGCCTTGATCCCTCCTTTGTGCTTGGGCACAATTTCTCTCACTTTTCAACAGGTAACTGTATTTCACTGTGTGGGGTTTTTTAACAGAAAACAATTCTAATTGATCTGCTGCTCTTGAATAATCTAATCCCTAATTAGTTGAGCCTGAACATTGAGAAAGGCAGCATTGTGTGCTTTAATTAATTTCCATAATCTGGAATTTTTGTTTGCCTGCCTCATAAGATCTTTTGGTTTTCAAGGAGAGGGTAGCAGAACAATATCACTACTTAGTGTATGAAAAAGAGGGCAGTGTTCTGGATATTTGATACAGCATGATTGCAACAGCTACAAACACAAAGTTCTTAATTAAGACTGAACCCATTTCCTGTTTACCTTAAGTAACAATTTCATGAAGATGTTCTTCCTGCATTTATTCCAGTTCAACTGCTCCCTGTCTCTTAGGTGTAGTGAAGATGATATGCTCTCCTCTAATTTCAATTTAGCCCAGACATCTCAAACAAGTAGTTGTTGAAATGTAGAGGAATAAAGTGCCAGAAATGTGCTGCAGCAATCTCTCAAACAAACACACATTTTCAGAGAAATATCTCAAAACATTTTACACTCCAAACCCACTTCCAAAGACAAAATGTGGCTTCCTGAACAAACCTCAAAGGGATTTCTTCATTCCCTCACACAGGTGGACAGCAAACAAAAGATCTTACCCCAAAATGTAACCTCCAGCCAACACTGACACAATTAGAAAAGAAGCTCCTGCTTTGCACACATGGAGAAATGTTTGGACATTGCTGGAGAGTGCAAAGCACTTTTATGATTCATGGTGTTCTTTTGTATTGCTTTGTAGCCACTTCTTAAATGTTTCTCAAAGTTTAAAAATATTCTCATTTTGGTAAACACTTTTCTTGGAGTAGCCTTTGAATATTGTCACTACCTATTTTTCACTCAAATGGGAAATTAGACCATGACATGGTTGAGTTCTCCAGCCTCATTTTACACAACTGCATATTGGAAATATATAAATATATTTTTGGTACATATAACATTCACCTGCTTCACAGGGATGTTATGGAGTTTATGAAGAGCTGCAAATGACTTTGAGTCATTGTGTTGAAAGTATTTCATGGACAAAATGCAGCCCTCACACAACTATAGATTAGGAATTACCCCCATTGAATTTACTAGGATCAGTGTAAATTCATTGCACATGTGGGACTGAGAGCAAAACTCGTCTCTATGCAAACTAATTGTGTAGTGTTTGCCAGCATGAAAAATGGTCAGTCATTCTCACATTTGTGAAAAAGATTTTTCAAGCCAACACAGACCAAACAGGTGTTGTTCAAGGTTGCCCTTTGCTTTCCACACCTGCAGTAAAACAAACATTGCTTTTCTGATGGGAAGTCCACATGGAAGTGCGACCACCAGGGCACCAAAAGCTATAACCAACCTTTCAGCTCTGGAAGGCCACCCATTTACAATCACCTGGGGCCTTAGAGGGACCATGGCTGGGCTCAGGTCTCCAGAGGTCAGTGTGTTAAGACATTGGATCAAGGCATGAAAAATTTTGGACACTGCTCAAGGAAAGAATGAGGTGTGGAAAATCTAAGAAAATTGCCTATACTGCTGTTCAGCCCTTTCCTTCCTTGGACATGTCTCTGTTGCTTTTAATTAAGCTCTCAGATTCATAGCTTGGAGATCTTTAATAACTACAGAAAGTGCTTGCGAGGCAAATTTTTCACTTCTAAGAAAGATCTTCAGAATAAATGTTACCTTCTAATTTATAGGTAAACTTAACCTGGTTTTACCTTTACAGTAATATATTATGTGGCCATTTGTGTGCAACAACCTGGTGACATGAAAGATTTTAACTTTTACTAAATGGTGAAAATGTTGGATCACACACTTCCAACACACTGTAAGCATAGTGCCTGCTGATGAATTAATCTAATTAACAGAGGTGAAGGTTTGTAATTGGGGTTAACTAGAATTTAACTGGTCATTGTTCATACCCCCCATTGCATCGTCCCCTAAGTAACTCACTCTGGTAGCCCTCCATGGTCCCTCGACCCCAGCATCAAACCCAGGGATCAACCAGCTTCAAGGAAAAGTAGATGCAATCATATTTCCAAGACTGTAATAACAGCAGAACTTAATGGTGTGATATTTTTATACTGTTTGGGAAAGAGACCCTATTTTTTCTTACTCATAAGCCTAGAGTATTTTTAAATAGTTCAAGTCCCTGTAGTACTTCACAGTTTGCAGTGCAGTTTAAAAAGTAATACATCTTTTCTTAGATGTACCCCAGATTCTGCCTTTTAATAGACATGATAATGAGATTCTGTGTCTTCATTTCCCAGTGAGCAGAAAGCTCAAATAAATCTTTGATTGTTCACAACCCTGGAGAAGGCTCCCAAGCCCAGGAATGTAATGATGTTTCTCTAAACAATCATTGCTAATGAAATTTAAGTGTATTTAAAATATATAGATGCGTGTGTGTTTATATATTAGTGCTATCAAAATTGGGTTTTATTCATTTTGCTTTGTAAATCTGAAACTGATTGCAGAAAACTGAGCTCTCAAGAGATTCATTTCTAAGAGAAGGAATGTCCTGAGTTATTTCTATGACCTGCAAGACACACATTGAGCTTCTGCCTTTTAAGTGAACTCCTTCTAATAAGGAAATCAAGAGATGTTTGAAAGAGCCATTCGGTGACTTCTTCATAAGATTAGGGACCATGTCCCCAGACCTCTGCTGAAGGCATCACACATCTGACTGCAATCAAATTGCTATAACAACTTTGAAAGAACAGGGTGTTCAAGTAACTTGAAGGAGCATTAAAGGGCAAAACAGGCATAGAGGACACAGGGATCCATGATAAGGGATTAAAAGGGAGCTCCCTGAGAATGAAAACAGTGATGGTTTTAACAGTTTTTATTATCTGACCAGTACTTTAACCTTTTTAAAAGGAGACTCAGTCAAAAAAGTACTTCTATATTAACAACTATTTTAAAGATTATATATAAAATGACCCACAGACTGACACTTCTCTGTGTCCGTGTTACTGGCCTCTTCCTCCTCCCAGGGTGTTACACACTTACTCAGACCTGTGCAGAGTCCCTTGCACCCATGAGACTGCTAATGGGAATTCTTCACAGCAAAAGAATGGAGAACCTAAAACTGTTAATCACCCTTAAGACAACAGTCCTAAGACAATACTGAGAAGATATGACCCTCAAGACCAGGCTGTGGCAGCCAGGCTTGGCTTGCTGGCTTATTAAAAAATCCAGACTTGTCAAGATTCATTGCAATGTTGCTCAATATGAGTCAAAGGCACAAATAAACCTGAGATTGGCTTTATGTGATCTGGGCACCTCTAAACCTCTTTGTCCAAAGACATGAGATACCATGGTTTCCTTTGGGTACTGTTAGACTTGTGGGTAGCTGAGTTCCAAGATAAAACCCATAGGAAACTCTTTCATAGGAAGTTGAAGAGCCATCATCTTTCACCTGTTGAACTGTTCCTCTGCACAGTTTGATGTAGATTGTGGAATACAATTATTGGTGTTCAGCAAAGACACACATAACATACTTGTCCTCAGGAAAAAATGCCAATGATTTACACCCTCTGTAGTTCTTAAATTTGTTTAGAAGGGAATTTACTCTGAATGCACTTCTTTTATTTCAAATTTGTCAACACAGCTTCCAGTTTATTTCTGTCCCTTTTATGTTAATATGTATCCCAGTAATTCAAGTAATACAAATGATCATGCACATTCCTAATCTTTTCCAAAAACTGATGGTCTTCAGAAATACAGCAGAAAAAGGATTTTGATTGTAATGTTCTCCATGTCAAAAGAAGCCTGTGAGGGCTTTGGATATCACTGGCTTCTAAAGGTTATAACACAGAGAGTCTTACAGAAGACAGCAAGTTGCAAAGAAATAGATAGGATAGAAATCTCACTCCTAAGTAGGAGAAGAACCATTTGAGCATGAAGGGTAGGAGGAAAAAGTGGTAAGAGAGCTGACACAGCCTTCCCCTGGGATTTATGTAAATCCCAAGAAGCACTCACCTGGGACACTCTACCTGCTCTTGGATTCTCAGATGATTTCTGGTAGAGATTAGTAGTAGTAGACTAAAATAATTAATTAGCCTCATCTCCATTCAAATTTCACCTTTTCTTTACCCTCTCCCATTTCCACTTTTTACCATAACCTTTAAAAATCTTGCCAATGAGCATCTCCCTGACTGGGAAAGAATTTCTTTTGCCCTACAGATTTAAGCACATGTTCTATGGCATCAGTATTCTCTCGTAAATAGTTTTATTTCTAAGAAAACAAACAAACCACACCATTACTTGTCCCTGACTATGGAATAGAGTGCTGAGCTATCAATGCTTGGTTCTGATGTGAAGAAAAAAAAAAAAAAAAAAAAAGAAGAGAACTACACCCATAGTGGTGGTAAACATGCGTTAGCCTGCAGTACACTTTACCTATTATGAAGCTGTGTTTGGCCCACAGAGCAATCTTTTGGATAATTTTGGCATAAATTATGTCTCCTACTTAAACAGTGGCAGATACCATTGGAGAAGCTGATAAGTTTCAGAGACAAGATTCAATAGGATCAAATCAAGGTCGATTTTATTGTAAAATTGATAAAGAAGAGAAGGGTTGCCTATTAACTGGAAAATTTAATATTGGCATGATGCATTCCTCAGTCTTGGAGGAGGTTTCCCTCAAATCTCAACTTGTGCACATGGCCTGAAAGTAAATCAGATAAAGGCAATCAGAAACGAGAAGGGGGGCGGCTTTTAAAAAAGAGGCGCTTCAAAAAAAAAATAAAATAAGAGAGAGAGAGAGAGAGAGAGGAAGAATAAATACCCTGAGAGCCAGTTAATTACTGGAATTGTGTTGGATAATCAGGAGAGCTTTGGCTGACTATTGTTTACCAAGCCTAGATGGCCTGAGAGTTTCAAACTCAGATACACCAAGACAGCAATGTTCAGACCTGGTTCTATCTGGCAAACAACTGCATCCACTTTTTTATTAACAGCATATTCCTGACTTGGTTCAGCTTATATGGATGGAAAGGTGTTTCCCAAGGAAATCAGAGTAAGGACAGAATAGGGAAAAAGGAGGGGGAGAGGGAAAAAGGGCGAAGGGAAAAGGTGAGTTCAGGAGGGCAATGAGGCGGGGGTTAACAACACTGCTTAAGATCAAGGGCTGAAGTGCTGAGATGCTGCCAGACTTGAAAACTTTAATTTACTGTCACTGTTAGCCCCCTTTGAGGTTTATGGTGGTATTTATACACACAGCATCAATCACATGAAACAAGGAGGGGATTTATAGTTTGTTTTAAAGACTGTAAATGCAATGTAATGCAAATAGCATGCCTCATGGGCATTTACATTTAATGGGAAAATTACAGATGCAAAAGATTGGTAGAACAAATTTTAAATTGACTTTATTACATCTAGTGCTTTTCAGAGAATACTATTAAAAAAAAGGCGAGGAGATATGGTAATGGTGTTCTACAGTGTAGCTTGACAGCTTAAATTCCACTTAACTGACTTTGCTTGCATCTTTCTGTTTACATTACTTCTTCCAATAAGTTTGGTTGGCAATATCTCTGGATCATAAACTGATTAGAAGCTTTGATTCTGTTTTGTTTCCTTTTTGGGGTGGGAATATTTAATGCATAAGGTTGACTGTATCTCAATAACTGTTTTTAACTAAGGTTCATCATCAGAATTGCTTCATCTAGATACAGTCAGGAACAGCGCTTTGAATCTATTATAGCCTTAATATGTGAGCATACATGTATTCTCCTTAATTTGTATAATCTTCTGGTATCTCCCCTATATCTCTGTAGATTCAATAGAAAATATAGCTGCATTACTTTGCTCACTGATAGAGTGAACTCTCAGAACTAATCACAGCTATTTGTGGAAAGCCCATTTTTTCTCAAAACAAATTTGTTTCCCACTATTTCCACGTGGCTCTCTGAATACTTCTTCTAGAATGACTATTGTTTGCTGGGGGGGTTGAAGGTTGTTATCATCAGTTGTTGGTTTATGTAGATCCATCTGAAAGGTGTTGGTGGGCCTCAAAATCACCTTCAACAGACTAGATGAAGCCCTGGTTGAAACAGGTGCACCTCTACTTTCTTCAGGGAAGCTGTGCCAAATTGCATGAGGGCTGGTTTATTTTAAACACCTTGCAATGATTGCTCTATTCCCCTCCCATTCAAGCATCAAACAAGTAAAATAATTTAAGGTATTTTTTAAGCCTATTGAGCAAAGACTGAAGTACACATGTTGATTCTCAGTCTGTTTTCAAGCCACCAACACAGCAGCCTCTCTACATGCTGAGATCTGCAGCTATCTGGCAGGAGTCTCCCACCCTTTATTTCTTCAGATTTCCAAATCTTTGCTGTCAACATGCCATCCTTGAAACACGAAACGCCTTTCCAGTCCTGCTCATTGCACTGTATTTTAGTCATAATATAAGCAAATGATGCCCTGACTTTCAAAGACCATAAAGCACTCATGTGGTCAAAAATTACTAGAGTTTAGCCTATTAAGTGTGTGTCTTTCCAAGATTTCAAATCTCCCTGAAATGCCATCCTCTTTCTTTGTTTCCATTCATCATGACACATCCACCCTTGAGATATTCTTTTACCTAATTATCACCAAAAAGCCATAATTAAGGAAGGAGCTGGTTTGCCGTTGTAGATTCAGCAAAGTCTACTGAACTTATCATGTACAAATATCCCTTCAGAACTTGCTGTTTTGTCCCTATTTGCAGATCCTGTAGGTGTCCCCTTCAACTAACAGGATCTACCTTACAAGTAGACTGACTACAAACTATGTGGCATCTCAGTGCATTTATTAGTGTGGAACTGAGTCAGACTCGTGTTTATGCTTCACTCAGTTTTGAAAGATACATTCTCCAGGTGTTGTCACCCATAACAAATACATAATGGCAGAGAGCAGTCTATATTAACATTTGAGCTAATACAAACATGCACTGTTTAAGCAATTCACCTGGGGTTGAGTGCTTCACTGTTGTGACTTTTGTTTAAGGTTGTAATGCCGTGTGATGACATTCACTTGTGCAGAAGTAGTAAGTTAGCACCACGCTTGGCAATGTCACAGT
Organism: Formicarius rufipectus; assembly: GCA_013399695.1. Taxonomy (NCBI): domain Eukaryota; kingdom Metazoa; phylum Chordata; class Aves; order Passeriformes; family Formicariidae; genus Formicarius; species Formicarius rufipectus. The sequence continues at coordinate 3,656,671 of VXAU01002736.1, forward strand.
GGTGAGGAAACCATAGACTCAGGAAGCAAGAGCAGAAGGGAAACAAACTTTCACACTCAGGAATCATTAATGAAGTAAACACACTTCAACATTGACAGGTAACTCACAAAGCCGCCTACCAGCCCTGTTGCAAACTGAACCAACACACAGAAGAAATACAAACATATCTGTAAGCAAAATTTAGAATAATTTTAAAGTTAGATTATGCTGTGATAGCCATGTAAACAATGCCTGAGCAGACACAAGGGCTTGTAAACAGAGCAGGAAAAGGCCTATTTTGCTCCTGTGCAGAGGGCTGTGCTTCCGTTTTATATCTGTTTCTGATGATCCATAAAGAAACTAAATTTACTGCAAGGGTGCACATCATAATGCAGAACCCTAATCCTGCAACACTGCTGAATGTTGTTACCTTACCTTTAGGCACTGTAAGTATCACTATTTTCAATAAACTACTGACCAATTTTAACTGTACCTGGAAGAATTTGAAGATAATATTGTGATTCTTGGGAACACACACACATGGCCATGTAATGATGGGCAAACCCACGTGTTCATGTGTGATAAGTTATCAGAGCTGCACAAAATCAGTGCATTGTTTCTTGTTGGGAAAGGCTATCTGGATGAACATGCCCAAATCCCAATATTTGGACCTGTTTTAAAACCCACGAATGACATGTTTCTACAAAATTTATGGAAGTGGTAATTTAAATCCCCCAAACCATCTTTCAACGAGAATTAACATTTCTTCTGAAGCTAAGAAATTATGCTGACAAAATACGTACCAGCGTGGAACAAAATGCTAAAACCCTTAAATTTCAAGTACTTTTATCTTTCTTGGTAAACATTTTCCGCATCTCCAGGAACAAAAACTGTTCAGAGTTTAGCCCAAGCTTCTGAAAGACACTGATTACACTGCAGATCTCTAGGACTGTCATGAATTTAAAGACAAATAATGTCCAGATAGCACATACCAGGTGCCAGTTACTGTATAGTAGGATATTCCCTCACCTTATGTTTTAGTCTTATGAAAGATTGTTTTCTTTTAAAATGGCAGGTCCCCTCCATTTCTTCTCTTCTGCTCACAGTGAGACATGTCATCTGATACTAATTTGTACTTGCTTCGTGTTTTGACTTAATTTGATTAATAACTATATCCTTTAATGGCAGTGTGACTTAACAATATGCTATTATGTTGGTACACTGCACTCCAGCATCGAGGAGCAATTCGTCTGCATCACAGCAGCGTTTTGAAACTAATTCAAAGAGGCATTATTCTGTACCTCTTTACCACAGGGTAGAGGTCTGCTCTTCTACTGGAATTGCCAGCTTAGAGCTGGAGGCCAAATCTGTGTTGAATTTATCCAAAGACTCACATTCCAGCCTGAATTATCTGTAGAATTGTTTTACCCCTTTTTTATCCTCATATTATTGACTGTGCTTTGTGGTTTTTTATTTTGTGTCTTTTATTTTTTTTAGTTCTCTCATGGATTCATATTTCAGATATTTTGAAGAGTTTAATAGTACAACACTTCAGGCAATGACAAAAATGTATTTGAATTATAGGACTTCATCACGGAGTTTACAAACACACACCTACACAAAAAAAAAATAAAAAAAGATACAGGGAAAGGAAAAGAGAGAAAGTAAGAAAGAATTTATCACACCTAAATTTACAAGTATAACTGAACTTTATGGTGTCTTAACAGATAACACATGTTTTCTGTTGTATAGTATGAAACTAGTAAATAATGTTTAACGTGCCTGCAGGGACATGGGGAAATCTAGTAATTCCCAGCAGCTTCAGACAAACTCAGGATAAGGTGTAATTGCACGTGACCAAATGTGTATTATCATCATCAACACTAAAGAAGAATCTCACAGAAAAAAGAAAATGTCAGAGAAACGAGTGTTTGGGAGAAAGAGGAAAGTCGGGATAGAAAAGGGATATATCAGAACTGAGTTTCCCTGTTGCTGACCTAGAGTCAGGGATTGCTCTTCAGAATTCCTGCTTCTATAAAAGAAAGCTTTAAAGTAACATCCATGGTACCACAGAGCAAACCTATCTGAGTATTGAAGCAATTAAACATTTGTTAAAAATCAAAAATAATAAATAAATAAATGAACCAAAACATTAAAAGGTAATTGCCCTTACAGTGGAAACAATGGCAGTAAAGTTTATACACGATGCTTTCCTTTGTATCAGACCAATGCTTGCCACATGCTAAAACATAAACCAGATTGCATAATATGTAGGTTTTTCATAATTTCCTCAGATTAGGTTTTTATTAATGCCTGTCAACAGCAAATGACAGGCATGTGTTGCATTAACAGCTGCTCTAAGCCATGCCAGCAGTGACTTCTCTGCAAATCTCAAGCCTGGAGGAAGCTTAAAAGCCCAATGATTGAAGAGGAATCAACCTTATTTGCATTAAATTTCTGAGGTTTTTACCCTTTTTTTTATCAAACTATTATTTGCTTTTACATTTTCACCAATAATCGTCAATAATTGCAAGTTTATTAACAATCATCTAGAATAAACAGATCTGTTAATCTGCAATATGTTCCAGCCATTTTTGGTTAATTTTAAACTTCCTGACTTTAATCATCTTGAGAAATTATTTTCTTTTTTATTTCTCTGTGTGACTAGTAGAAAACAACTTCCTATCTTCAGGCCTCCACCTTCTACCCATCCTGTTCACAAAAACACGTAAAATACTTTCATATTAAAGCAAAAAATCAGAAAGAAAATAGATTCCATACCAATAACTGGTATTACCCAGACCTGAGAGATATGTGCTGTCCAATGCTAAAGTCTACACAAGCACATAGTTTATATATTGAAAAAACTCACAAAGATTTTCATGTTCCAATTTATTATACAACAGGAAAAAACATGATTTACTGATCCTTAAAAAGAAATCACGACTAAAATTTTTAAATAGCAAGTGATTTGTAAAACACTAGCGTCTCACTGGTGAATTAATTGTTCTGAATTGTTTTTCCTATTAGATAACACTCCCACCATAATATAAAAATGCTGCAAAGTTGTTACATTAAAAATGAACACAATATGTTCTCCAATGGGTTGCTTTTGGTTTTTTTCACATCATCAGATAACCCCTCCAGGCTCTAAAATTTAAGCATCTATCAGACCAAAAGGAATGAATCTGAAAAAAAATTACTAGAAGGAATATCTGGGGTTAGAAGAACATCGAGAACATTGATAACATGGTATTCAGGGAATTTATTAGCAAGGTCTACAGCTGTTGGCCTGCTCTTCAGCTGAGCTGTGCATCGCTCATATACATTTCATGGCAGGAGCATTTCATTTTGATGAGTGGAAAGTCCATGAGACTTTGGCCCAGGCTGCACAAATGTAAAACAGAACTCCTCTGTGTTGGGCTGCATATTTCTGGATTCAGCTTAATTAATGTTGCTGACACAAATCCAGGTTTTCAGTGAATATTCATCAACGTCAGACAAATTTCATCCAAGGATAGGAACAGAATTAAGGCAAATATATACAGGTCAGCTTTAGGAAAGGCCCATTGTTTGTTTACGTGCCATTTTTCTTCAGGCAGAATATATTTAATAAGAGAAGGATTTTTTCTTTTTCCATTCAGGTCAAACTGAAATCAAAGTCAATATTCAAATTGGTTTCAGTATGGGTAGGAGTTGGGTTTCTGTGATTTTAAGTTTTTAGGGTTATTTTCTTTTAATACATTCTCTCTCTCTAACACTATTTTTGACTTCTGTATGTTCTTCATGTTGCTTTGACTGTGGAGCTGAGCAGGCATTTCTTTCCCAGCTCTGCCCGTCGCAGGTGCTTGGTACTCATTCCAGCACAGCTGCTGTGGACAAAGGAGCAGACCTGGACCATGTGTGCTTAAAACATGGGCTAAGATGCAAACCAAATTGATCCTGTCCCCTCTATGTCAGAGCACTCCAGTGCAGGATGTCAGCATATATTTATTTATATTCATAGACTCAGATAGATGGTACAACCACCATCAACAAAGAAATCCCAGCGTACAGAAAAGCCACCTCCGCTCTTTGTTCGAGGTAAAATTCTTGAACCTACAACAGGCTATAATTAATGGGATGAGAAATTTCCTAAAAGGCCATTGTTGCCTGTTTCACCTGATGCACAATCTCAGCCATTTTACTGTCATTGAAAAATTAATCCAGACGCCTGAGTCACCATTTTGCCTCATGTACAATAAAAGCCTACACATTTTTAATTGTACTCCAAGACCCATGCAAAGGGGAGAGAACTTTCCAAAAGGAAAACTGGCAGCTCACCAGGGAAAAGACTGAGTAAATAGATATGATGTGCAGGTGGTCTGAAGGTCAGCACACTCAGACTCCTGCAAATTCCAGCCTCAAAGTCCTGCTCTGACAACTCCCCTCTGACTCCCATCCCAATTAATATAATCGAGTAGATTCACCACCCAATACCCATCACTTTAGCTCTCCTGAAGCAAACAGAACATGTCTCTTAATCCAGATCCACCACCTAAGAGAAATGCCCATGTGATGAGATGGCCATTCTTTTTACCCCAAAATGAGAACCGTCCACTAGACTGGCACTGTGGGAATCCAGCTCTGGGATATTAGGATCCTGGTGTAAGATATTAAGACCTTTGTGTTGGCAGGTAGTGTGTCAGTGGTTGTTACTGTGAGTGGAAGACTATTGGACCATTATTGAGAAATATTGACCTGCATTTCAAACAAACCCAACTGATCAGTGGCTAAGATTTTGCACCAGCTGTTTAATAAAAGTTTGTCTAATAAAATATTCATATCATCATATATTTTCCATCTTAGAAGATGATCAGAATGTCATTTTAATATTTTCCCCCTACTAAAATAAAATTTTAATTAAGGCTAAAGATATATTGCCTACGGAAAGCTAAAGTGTTTAAAATTATTAACTGCTTGAATACTTGTTGCTATACTACAAGCTTCCATAAAAGAAAAGAAATTAAGTACATGGGGGATTAGCGTAATTTTGAAAGCTGCGTTCCCCTCCCTCCTCCTTTTAGATACGCCTAACTGAGCCATAACTATTTTTCTCCACTCAGCCAGACTCCAGCTTTGTGGCTTTTTTAATAACCTGGCTTTTCAAGCTTGTGCCCCCGAGAGCCTTTTCATTTCTGCCGCACTACCTACAAGCAAATTTCTTCCAGTTGCTCAACAGCCTAATGCCTCCCTTTCTTCGTTGTTGAAGCATTTCATTGCAGTTTCATTGACGGGGAGGTGTTCTGTTACAGTGGAATCAATAGCTCAGGGCTTCCCAGCACACCGATTAGCTTGTCAGTCAGAGCCTGGGGGAGGTAGTGTAAATCCCAGAATACCAGGGGCCACCAGTTTGAAAAGTAAGGAATGCAAGGAGCCCGCATGGGTTTTTCTACCACCTGTTGCTCTGCAACATGTGCAAAGTGTATTAACTTCTTTGCTGCTACATGCCTTAAAGGTCAACTGTGATAGAAGCTTTAAGCTTTTGGAATATTTTAATTCATTACAGGAATCAACTTTTACTGATTTGCAACAAAGAGTGCCTCACAAAAGGCGTGTTTTTTCGGTGGTTGGGTTTTTTGTTGGGGCTTTTCGGTAGGTTTGCGTTTGGCAACATGTTGGTTTCTCTTTCAGCTTTTTTTTTTTTTCACTTTTTTAAATCAGTTCTTCATCTGCTTCTTTATTATGCAGGAATAGAAAACAGTTTCTGTAGCAAATGTGGTTCCTTTCTCTGCCCTCCCACCACAAAAATAGTATCAGTTTAGATCCAGACAGTCACAAGGGGGATATTTCTTATTTCACCAGTTTAGATTTGAGAAGGATGGAATTATGAAATATGAAGTTGGAAAACTTCTGCTGTACATATGCTCCTGGTGCAAAATGCCTCAGCAAGGGTGGCTGTGCTCCCACCATGTTGCTGTCCCGGGGGACAGCAGAGCAGGACCAGCTCCTTGCAGCCTCTTTAGGGATTTCTGATATTGAGCAGGAAAAAGTAGAGAAGCTCAAAATTGCTCTTAACTGCACATTCAATGGGCCATCAAGCCACCTGAGGCTTAGACCCCTTCATCTGCCTCTCCTGGATGCTCCTGTTGGATACAATCGTGTCCTAATTACTAGCCAAGGTAATATAGAGGTATACAGTCAGCGCTCGTGGTCTGAAGTGGTGAGTGAGCAATGTGTCTCTGGACCAGCCTCTAGGTTATTAAATGCTGTCTCTAAGAAGTGCTCAATTTCTATGAAAATATGTGTAACGAAAACTCCTCTGAAGACAGCCATTAAAAACAGAGGCTCAGGCCTTGCAAGCCAACCTAAGGAAACCTTATTACAGACATTTATTATCCAAAAACCACGTCACACATGACCACAAAAGGAAATTCTGTGCTTAGAGCATGAAAGTCTGTGCTTTGGAAAGGTTTTGCTCTCACCACATTTGGGTTTGCTCACAAAACCTCTACAAACTTACCACAAACCACAAAGTAAACCTGCACGGTGTAAATTGTGCTTATTAACATAATTCCACAAAATTAACTCAATAGAGAGCCTTTTTTTATTATTAATTTTGTTTTAAAAGAATGGCACTGGGGTTTTCTAACTAATAGCATAAACAACAGCTGGAAGCTCTGGGCTGTCCAAGTGGATTCCAAAGTTTGCATTGAAAATATTAATCTTTTCAATAGAGATTAATCTTAGTTTCATGTCTTTCCAAATGTGAGGAATAAAAAAAAGTTTACATAAAGTTAAAGACCCTAAGTGAAATGCCCTCTGCTTTAGAGGGAAGAAGGAATCCAAGCTGTTCTTCTAACTTTTTCCCTTTCACCAGCAAGTGTAAACCTGCTTTAATTTTAAAATATGAATATGCACTTTGATCTTTTCAGTCTGGTGCTCCAGACTCCAGATATTTAGTTGCTTAAGGAACACACCAAAAAGATGCAACCAAACTTTTTGTGGTAGTGTAGACTGTGTATTTTTTCAGTCACCTGGGACATGTGTCTAACAGATCTCTTCTTTTTTTTTTTCTTTTTTCCCTCTTCCCCTCCACCCACTACTAGTTGTGCTGTTAATTCAGCAAAATTAGTAGTCTTGTGTTGTCAGAACAAATCACTCCCACTCAGTTATGAATGTGGTTACTCAGCAAGACTGCATGTTGAGAATTTAGGGGATGTTTTTCTCTCTGTTTCCATCTTTCACTGCTTTTCCTCCCCCTGCATGCATTGTAGTCACGAACATCTGACACGGGTAAAATTGCACTGGGTGATTACTTAAATTCAACCTTTGACTGCAGAAAAATACTCTGTGTCTTGACACTTCACCAAAAACCCTCCCTGTGCTGAATCAAAGCACTCGCAATAAAAGTGTGTTATCATATATCATTTCCCCCCATTTTAACCAGCAATTAATTATTTCTTTACCTCACACCTTATAGACAGGTACCTCAGGCATCTGAAAACAGGTCTGCAACTTGTAACCACTTGAAGCTTCTGTCATCGGAAGGGGATTACCCTGTATTAGTTATTACAGAGGCGCGCGCAGGTACACACACACGCTATATTCCAAAAAGGAATGTGAGACCGCCCTGCCACGAGCTATCAACGCCAGGCTGGGCCTGGGAAGCAGCAACCCTGCAGGCAAGACAGGACCCAGCCAGCACAGCATGGCCTGAAGTTTGTACTGACCAACAGATTTGCCTGGCAGAGATCATGTTTCAGTGCAATTAAAGGTCTGTTGTTGGCTCTAGGCTGGAAGAGATGGAACTATACACAGGAAGTAGGCGTACGTGTGTGTTCACCTTCCTACTATTAGTGCCCCAGGTTTAATAAAAGTGAATAGACCAGTAAACACTTTCACAGACTGCTTGGGAAAACATAGCCAAAGTAGGGAAAATAAAATAGAAAGAAAAAGAGGTCATTCATAGGTAAAGCAGTATTGCCTTTCAGACATATTACTTTTGCAAATTATCACTATTTATAAAACTCATGAATGAATTCATGAACAAAAGCTATAAAATATTCATGATCTTTCTATAGGCGTGGAAGTTTTGGCTAAACATGAAAATACACGTGCAGAATGCATACACACAAACAAAAACATGTATATTAAAAAGAGTAAATGTCACCCAAAACCAGCTGAGAAACCTGCTAGATGGACCCAAAAGCATGTATATTCTTTGATGGTAAATTGGAATTGACTCTAAGGGCAATAGTGTCCAAATTATTATATATGTGGGCATCCAAATACATTTTTAATATAAAATACTGCTGCACACCAAATTGTTTGTTAACAGAGTAATATCCTGTCTTGTGCTCATTCTCTCTGTCCCTACATCTATAGAGCTCTCTGCACTGTGCACTGAAAAACTTGTCTCTATTAAGTGGTACTGCATAAGCTAGGTTATACATTTAATATCCAAATCAACACCTACAGCCATCATGACTTCATGTGTTTGGATTCTGTCCTAACTGGCAGTAAAAGCTGTCATTAGGAGCAGGAAACAGTATGAAAGACCTTTCACGGCCTCTTTCAGCATGCAATGTCATCTGTTACCATGGGTTGTATAGTACTGATGGCTATAAATGCCACTATGAATGATGCAATCTCCTATGTGATGATGAACTTGAAAAAACCTTTGTTGAATTTGTGCTTAAGGTGCTCATATTCCGGTTATTCATGAGCATCCAAAATGTTGATCACCAGCCGGGTGTTTCAGCAACCCCAGCGGCAGCACTACAAAACTCACACACAGCCCTTCCTGTAAAAGATGGCACAAATAAACTCACTTTATAGATTCCGGGAGAGTTATTTGTCAGGCATGTCAGCTGCGCCTCATTTCCCTAAATTCTGTAACCTTTCCTGGTGGAAAGGTTTAGAAATAAAATTTGCAGTTTCCCTTTCCTTTTCTTTTTTTTTTGTTTGTTTGTTTGTAATGATAGTGCTTCTTGGTGCAGCCCTCCTGCAATCATTTTGTTCACATCTTTTTATAAATACATTTTGGATACCCAATTGTTCCTACATGTAAACTAGCTTATCTATCAGGGGTAAAGCAATTTATTTCCCAAATTGTAGGTGTGAGGCAAATAATTGGGTGAACCCCAAAGAGAGGGATGTGGAAGGCCAACCAGTGCTCTGCGTGGTTCAAAGGGAGGTTGTGGGCAAGTCCCTGTCACCGACTGCCAATGTGTCTCCATCGTGAGCAGCTGCAACCTTTCCTGCTGCATCCACAGCCCTTTCTTAGGAAGCAGCTGCCAATCATGCTGTATTGTGCAGTGATTCTGTGCTGTGGCAAAATACCCCCACCATAGGCTGTGATGAGCTCATCACACACATTCTTTCCTGTAAATTAATGGAACCTGAACCTTAGTCTCCAAAGGCAATTAGGTCAAGTTTTAACTGACAAGAATCTAAACCTCAGGTGCTGAATTTGATTTGTTCCAGAACCAGATTTTGCAACTGCAGGGTAGTTAGTTGTTCATGTTTGTCCTCCAGCCTGGATGGTCACTATTGGGGCTTTCCATTATAAAGTCATCTTGTGGTTGCAACCTTCATTATATCTCTGGGTCTTCTTTCTGGAGGAAAGAGTTGTAAATTTAATTGCCATCCCTGAAAGATTTTGAAGTTAAAAGTACAAAAGAGTAATTAAGAAGACTGAAAATTAATCAGAAATGTAGACACAGCTAACAAAGCCAAACTGCTGCAGAGGACACATACAGCATTTAGCTAAGACAAACACTGAAAAAAGCAAAACTTCAGGCACTTTGTATTACATGACATGAAACATCATGCAGTTAAGGATTATAGCTATGGGCTGTAAGGTCCAGAATCAAACCAGACTTTCATCACAGACTTTGGAATTTCCCAGTCCTATTAACTCTTAGCCAGAAAAAATGCTTTATGGAAGAGTCTAATACTGTAATATAGAATTTTATAATCTCATTTTATTTTGTGTACATCATATGGGATATAAGTAGATAGGAACATGCACTAATGCAATTTCTAAATATCCTTTATTTTTTCCTAACAGGAATGACTGACAGTGTGCAACAATTTATTAACATTAACTATATATATGATAGTAATAATTTGGAATAGCAGAGTGATTTGAATATGTCGGAATTTGTAAGAAAGAAAATTGATACATATGGAAAAGAAAACCTAGAAAAGGAATAAGGTGGGAAAAATTAGACAGATGTAGTATATCAATGTTGAAATAAGCAATAAAAATATGGAGAGGTGAGTGGGTTCTGAGATGCAAGAAGTCTTTCCCATGATCCACCAGCACACAGCTAAACCTGGGGAGGGCTTGGAGCCTTGGGTATATTATCACAGTTGTGGCACTCAGGACTTCCACCCATGTTGGTGGTTTGGAATGGTGGCTGTGATTTCAATCCCTCGGAAGTCAAATGTGAAAGTCTCAAGTCTGCACACAGCCTCGGCAGGCACACCTTCACCTGTTCCTACGTGATAAATATAACAGCACAGCGTCTTTTCACTGTTTAAGCTACATCTTGGACCTAATTGCCTGACCTTAGAAGTATTCTGTTATTTTCACTTTTTAATACATGAAGCAAAGATGCTCACCTTCTCTCTTCCTCTTCTCCATGTATGAGATCATGAAAAAGGCAGGTCTACAAGAATTTCCTAACCAGCACTGAATATGCTTGCCCAGAAAGACAAGAGATTTCCCTGTCAAAACCTGGGGCTATACAGAGAAAAATAATATAAAAAGATTAGGGGAGAGGAGTTTTTCAGGTCTAGAACCAGAGCCTTGTAACAAGGATAGCCCCTTTTGTCCTCATCTCTTTTAACTTTCTTTTTCCCTCGTAACAGTTGCCCGGTGGTTATGAAGAGCTCCAGTCCTGCATTTCAACTAAGGGGCCCTTCTTTATTCTCTCAGAAGAGGGCTGTCTCAAGAGCACGATGCTAAAGTGCTAAGTTATCATCAGGCTGGGGCTTTCGTGCAACTGTTTGTGTGTGTGTGAAACAAGCTCTCAACATGTTAGTAAGAAGCCTTTAACCCAGATTACGCCACCTCTCTTTCTATAGTGTTCTTTTAGGGCAGAGTGTGAAAGGTCAGCCTCTCAGGCTGGATAGCGGCACTCAACCAATTACAGTGCACCAGTGTTTCCACAAAAGAGAGTTTCGAGCCTACAGCTACAAAAGATTTTACGTGTCTGATTTTCAAAAACACAATTACAAAAGGAGGAGGCTCGCTTATGTCTATTTTCAGGCCCTGAATGATTTTTTTGTTTAAAAGAAAAAAAAAAAATCAATTCTGCTTCTCCAAAGAGGTCTGAAAAATATGGCCAGTCCAGCACCTATGCTATTTACAAAGCAAAACCTCTAATCCCTTAGGTTCAAGTAGGTGTGATTGAGGAGTCCTGGAGCTGCGAAAATAATAGGATGGGTTATCTGAGTATATGATTAGTCTGACTCTATGAAAACAATATTTACAGAAAGTGGCATAATGACTTTGAATTACACCTTGAATTTGCCTCTTGTTCCTGACACATGGAAAATTGTGTATATCGTTTGCACAGCTACATTTTCAGACCTAATCCACCAACTAAAATTTTGTCATTCTCCTAAGTGTAAGTTCTTCAGAGAATGAGAATGAGCCAGCAACCACAATGTTCTTCCACAGTGGAGTAATGCTTAAATTAATGCAATGTCATCCATGTTTCACAATAAGTATATCTTTTGGGGGTTCACTGTAAATGTGGTTAGAGTAATCCTTCCCTGAGCATTAGCCATTGTAGAAGTCCTAAGGCAGGTATTTATCCATTTAATCTGGAGACTCAGTGTCTTCCCTTACTCTGTGTAGCTAAAGGTCTCTCATTAGTTAGGGGGGGAAAAAATCTCACATGCTTTTAAATTGCCTGGCCGAATATTCAAAGCACAGAGGATTTAGACTATCAGCTCTTCCTAGTTAGTTCTCGGGGAACACTCCATGCTTTCAGCCTAATTGTTAAAAAATATTACAATGAATATTTCAAAGCTATCTAGGATTGTTGAGTACTTGCTGCAATCAAATAAACAACCTTGAAAATTGCAAGCCAGAAGTCTTGTTATTTCTAACATGTCCATCGGAGTGGCACCTCAGTGCCTGTGTTTGGAAATTTTTGCATTTCCCCCTAAGAAAGAAGTATATACTCTGGTCTCTTTCTTCTGGACCACTGAAAATTCATTAAAAGCTCAGAACCTAGGTATCTTTTGTACAGGCAGGTAACAATTAGATGAATTGAAAAAAGGCATGATATTAGAATCAGCAGTACAATATTCCAGGGTTCACAAGCTGTAGATGAATTGTTATAATAGTATTTAATTGAAAAATTAGGACAGGACGGGGAAATTTTATTGTGGGTTATGTAGGAGACCCACAAAGTCAAGGAACAAACCTAAAGACTGGTGTTATTTATGCCAGGGCAGAAAAAAAAGTCTATGGGATTCCTGTGAAGCTCTGTGGAGATAAGAGCCAGCCATACTACAAACTACTTAGGTGATTCTGGGAAAAAATGGTTAAAATTCCTGTACCTTGTTGTAAGTATCTGCAAAATGATTCCTGATGTAACTCTCAAATGTGTTGTGAGGTTTATTTGCCAAGCTTTGGGGATTCTTGAAAGAGAAGAGCCAAGTGAAGTTTCACACCATCTCACAGAAGATATATGCAAGATTTCATATGAGCCTATCTACGTGCTCCTATATGGATTCCCCAAAAGATAAAATATCACAGTATTTGCTGCACATTTCCAGCAATGGTCCCATGTCTTTTTCTCCTCTTCCTCCATTCAACGAACTGTTAAAAGGCCAAGAAGAACTGTTGTGCAGATGATATGAAACTAAAGAACTTGTGGTAGGTGTTACACATTTTGGTACCATCTGTGCTATCTAATCCCAGCCAAAACAGTCTCCTGTTCCTATGTAACTCTGAATCTCACTGGGAAAAGGGGGGAGTAGTGTGACTGGCTCAAACCTTCCTGTGTAGGAGTATTATTATCAGTGTTTGCAAATTTTTTCCCTCTTTATAACTACCATAACTCTTCTTTTAAACCCCTCATCTGGCTGCTGGCCTACTACAGAGACTGAGCTCTCTACAGAAGAATGGCTCATGTTGGTTGGTTCATTTCTGGTGTGTTGAAGGGAATCTTCACCCAAGAGAAATTCATCAATTTACACAGAAAGTTCTTGTTTTATTTCCTTACTTTCCCACTTTTCACCCTCCTCTGGGTCAGGAACACAGTCAGCATCCTGATGACACATTTTGTAGCACAAACCAAGACAAGTATTTCCTGGAAATTGTTCAGGATTGAAACCACTTGTGGTAGATGTTTCCAGACACTAATGCCATTACAGCTTCTCATAAGACCTGAAATTAGTTTGGGGTTTGTTTCATTCTTTATTTTGTTTTTAGATTCAATCCATGCTCTGATCTGCTCTCAGGGAGCTTGCTCTTCCCTAAAATTTTATGGGAAAACCTGTTTGTGCAAGGGCTTCACACATGTACACACATTAGTCATCTTCTATGTGACATGAACACCATGTTGTCATCACTGTCAAACATAATAAAAGTAAGGCTAAAACACTTAGACACATATTGATCTGCTTCTGTACCTCCTGTAGTATCCTTAGTGTAATTGGTCTTTCCACAGAGCTCTAACATGGGCAACAGCATGATTCCTGGAACTGTTTCCTTTGGCAATACTAGAGAAGCATCTGATCCCAAACTTGACTATTGTTCTGCTCTTCTGCTGTTGCCATATAATCTTTGGGAACCTGTGGCCTTCACCTTAAACATAAACAAAATCTGATTCGGTTATCCATGGCTCTTCAGAAGGTCAGTTTGCCTTGAAGATAATTTTATAGGGGAGAAATTTTTGAAAGGATCATTCTAATACGGAAAAGAGAAAGCGGTGACAGAAAAAAAGAAATTAAAAATCTATTCATGAAGCCCATCTCCTGCCCAGTATAAAATTATGCTGTATGCCTCATTTTGTAGTGCTGTGGCAGCTCCTAGCAATGGAGGGCTCCACAACATTCCTTCATGGATAGACAGGGAATGACCCTCCCTCTCAGAACCCTGCTTTTTGTTTTTTCAATTTTTATTTCCATTTTAGTCCAGCTCATCTGTTTATACTGAAAACCTGTGCAAAATATCCTGTGTAATTTCATTCATCTACTGATTTTTATTTTTGTTTTAATGCTGCTCAAAGTGGGGAACTTTCGTAAATTACATAAAACTTGATTACTGTAATTGTTGTCAAAACAAACAAAGTTTGCCTTGTAATGAAGCAATAGATGCAGCACTGTAGTCTTTCATTGTGCTTCTGTGCAACACTTTTTTTTCATTTTATTGCCCTTGGAAGCCACATCCGCAAACAGCTTTTCACAAATAATCAGCATGTTTGAAACAGATGAGTGTACAGCAGCAGTACCAAAAGACTAACTTCCAATGTCTACTTACTAATTCCTTACCTTCAACTTACCCTCTTCCCTATAGTGGGCTTTTCTTTTCATCTCGGCACTTCCCACATTACCTGGAGCAGATAAATGCATGCTCTGTTTAATCTTATTAAAGCAAAATCCACTCAACTATCTTATAGTTAAGTACAAAATCTTAGCTCCAGTCCATGGTTTTGCCCAGGGATATGGAAGAGATAGAAGTGCTTATTCAAGAATAGATTGGTCTCATTGAGACATGTGGTCAACCTGCTAATAAGTTTGTACAATGAGAGACTGTACAGTCCAACTTCAGGGGAAAAGTTGAAGGCTTTTTTTTTTTTTTCCCAAAGATAATCACCCAGTTTGGAGGAATAGAGGTATTTATTGTGTTACCTTTGACTTTTTTTCTCTCTTTGGTGAGTCACAGGAAATATCTTGTTTTTCATCACAGCCATCTTCTCAAAAAAGAGGTGAAAAAGACATAAACTGTTAATCAGAGACTTAAAAAAATTATCTCTCCTTTGGTTCATTCATCAGTAATCCTATGTATAATAAAAGCAGATCAGGTACCTTTAACAAAATGGTATTTCTAAATTACCCCTGGGTAATTCAGAATGGTAGGTATTTTAATCTCTATAATCCCTAGTATGTATCTATTTATTTTCACTGGCTTTTGGCACCCAGCTGGCAAAAATCCAGTCCCCACGGCAAAAGAGTTATCAGAAACAATAGGAACTTCAGAGAGGAACACAGACAGTGAAAGAATGATCAAATTAACTACTTTTTTATTTGGTTTCTGCTGGCATGGACACACATAGATACACACATCAAGTAATACAAGGGAAGGAAAAGCAAGGGAAATGGAAAAGGGAGTGAAACTGGAACACAATACATGTGGAGAAATCCCAATAGACTCACCACATTTTATTCAAGTTTTCTTGTTTTCCCAGGCCTCTCTAACTGGCATTACTCCACTGCAGAGAAGCACAGAGGATAAGAAAAGCTGAATGGGAGCTGCCCTGATTTCTACACACACTCTGTGTGTTAAGAAGTTGCTCTGCCATCCATTTGCCATCTACTGTGTGTACAGATCTCCATGAGTGAGAGTTTATAAGTTTCCATCATCAGAGACATCAGGGACTGTATTTACTAACTTGCTTACAAATCTGAACAAGTCATTCAAGATTTTGTACCATGATCATAAAGTTTGTCAAGTCCCCAAAACTTCACAAATAATGTTTTAGGGGTGTAGATAATGTAGTTGTTCAACTACTAGAGGATATCAAACCAGTAGGATTTGCAGACAGATTAAATACAAAATTATCTTGGTTCATTGGAGGCATGACATTAAATAAATCAAGTGGTTCAAGAGGGGCTAACATGAAGTGCCACATCCTGTAGGAAAGCCAGGGAGTGTTTCTGTGGAAGATGATCTAGGAGATATTGTTAGTGACAGATTGAACTTGAATGAACCATGCTAGGATATTGGAGGGAAGGAAAGGAAAATGTCCCGCTGGAATTATATGCAATCTGTAGAGCATCTGATGCTTCCCAGTTTCAGATACCAGCTGAAGGACTGGGATCTGCCTTTGATATGGCAAGGCAAGAAAGGTTTGCACCAAATACACAGGTTCCCCTTTCCACTAGCACAGAAATGTTGAGGACTTGCACTTGCGCAGTCTCATTAAGAGAAGGAGAGGAATAGCAGGAGCCTTCAAAAACATAAAAGTAAAGTCAAGGTGAAAGGAATGAAATATTTTACATGTCCACTCAGGTTAATAATGTTTGGAGTAAATATCAAGAGACATTTAAGGAAATTGAATAGTGTTGAGTGCTAGAATAGACCACTTAGGGATCTGTGGTACTAGAGGCTGTAAAGAAAAAAAGGACAGGTAAGCTTTGTCCGGAATGTTTCTTATCCTGTCCTAGCACAGTAAATAATGAGATAATATCCTGAGGTCCTTTCCTGGCTCATTCCTGAGGGTTCCATGACAAAGCCTAGAAAATGTCAAAATTACAAGTGTCCATTCCTTGTTGTCCTCCACACAGCATGAGTTCTATCTGGGAAGATCAAGCAGCAAGAAAATTATCTCTGTTCTCAGTTCTGGAACCACAGCAGCTCTCAAAAAAAAGGACTCAGTTCCAGCAGAAGTCCAACTCAATCCTTCCTATCTCAGATACAAAAAGGCTCCTGTTCCTCTGTCATAGTAAAATCTAGTTACACACACAAAAACTAGCACATACTCAGTGTATGAACTACTTGGAAACTTGGCTATTGGACTCCAGTAAGTTTCTGCTTACCATGCATCAACTGTTTTTTTTTTCCTCAGAATCTTAGAATCTGGATGAAAAGTGGGGCAAATTTTCCATAGGACAACAAATAGCACAAAGAAAACCACATTGCCAAGTTTCGTTCCCACCCTCCAGATATGGAAATACAATATTTTCCATTAATCTGGTCTGTAATGCATGAACAGAACAAGTTTTTTCTGTAACATGCACACATAATTTCACTCCAAAGACTTTTTAAGATGAAAAAATGCTGTTTTCCATGCCAGAAATGCAAAATTTCAACCTAAATATTTGAAGTTTGGGTAAGTTAGAACAGAAAACTGTAAAAAAGGTCCAGCTGCAGGTTAGTTCCACACAATAATTAGAAGGAATAATGTAACATAAGACTGGAGAGAACTTCCAAGGTCAGCTAACCCAGTTCTCCACTATGCATCTACGTTGTGTAATCCCATTTATAAATGCACTGAACTCCAAGTTAAAACTACTTTCATTACTTGACTTAACTGCACCTATTAGAGGGCTTTGCAAGAGTCAGTCCTCCACTGACTAGAAATTTTCTTCTAATTTCCAATTTAGATTTATTCACCATCAGTTTATCCCATTTGTTTGTGTGCCAGCACTGCTTACTAACTTAAATAACTTTTTTTCTCACATGTCTAGCTCTCTGATGTACTTATAAGGAGAGTCATACTTCATATTCAGCAATACCTATCCCGCTATTGATATTTAGCTCATAAGGAGTGTGATGTCTGCTTTGTACCTCAAAGAACAAATAATGCCTAACTTTGTGTTTGTACCCATTTAGGTGCACCCACTGCAGTCTGAATATAAAGTGACAAACCTACAGAAAACAACCTTTATATAGGCAAGTTATTTCAAAACTGACCCATTCTTTCTGAAGGTTGAAGTATTGGTCCTTGCACCTGGATGAGGTTTGTGTGATCTCCCCATTTTTCTGTTCCTACAACAGTGCTGACACTTTATGATGGCAGAATTGCTTTTAGTTCTGGCTGTTAGAGAAACAAAAGGTGAGTCCTTCAGCAAACAGCTTCTGGAATCAGGAAAAGGACATCAGGAGCTTATCATAAACCTCATTAAAAGCAGTTCTGTTCAGGAAGACTATGGAGAGAGAATTCTGTATGAGAGAAAACAGATAGGAGGGAGTAAAGGGGTTTGAGGCATCGCTCAGAGCTCCCAGCTCTATCACTGTGTGGTCCAGTCAGTGTATATGCTCCCGCACTCTGTTACAGATAACAGGGGCTCTTTATAGCACAGATGAGAACAATCCTTGAAACACAAAGAGGAAGGAGTTCAAAGAGACTGAATTTCTTGGAGTACCGAATCCAAACTCCAGCTAAGAGCAAAAGAAAGGCCTGGGGAATCTGGGGACTTTGCAATGATAGTTTAATTAGACGAGCCTTATCTGTACAACAAATGTAGCAGCTCTCTGAAAAACTCTGCTTTTTGTTCCTCACTTAAAACTCTCTCACTTTCCCCAGCACTGGAATATCCTTTTGCCTAATAAAAGGCAAGCTGTCTATGATCTGAACAACATCCATGCACTAAAACTTGAACAATTCACCTCTAAATGTGCAGAATTTTTTATGTAAAACTAGAAAATATTCTAGTAGTTAGCCACTGAATTATGAGGATTGTTTCCAAAAATGCTTAGGCTAAGCTGCATTTAGCACATGTATGTATAGTATATTATTTCACATATTTGGTACCTATCTGCCTGGACCTTCTTTTTAAAAATGTCTTATCACTTTTAGTCTAAATAAAGTCTCTCAGAATACTTTCCACCATTTCTATTTCTATCCAACTGAGTGCGCTTATCTGTGTATTTTAAATGTTTGTTTAAAAACATGGAGATTTCTCTGTAAAATTTCCAGGAAAAAGTTAGAAAACTCTTAACTCCACTTTCTCATAGCACAAGAACAAGGGAATAAACAGTAAGATTAATAGAAAGAAATACTTTTTATTCAATTAATTTGGTAATTTTACCATAAAAGGATATCACTGAGGTTCAACAGTATAAAAAAAAAAAGTCACATTGGAATGGGCCCTCTCCAAGGATTTATGGGAAGAGCAAAGAACTTGCAGGTTCTATACAGCCTGCATATTGAGGTCTTCAAGATTTTTCAATCACAGAATCATTTGGAAGGGAACTTAAAGATCATCTTGTTCCAACCCTCTCTGCTGTGGGCAAGGACACCTTTCACTACACCAGATCACTCAAAGTCCTATTCAACCTGGCCTTGGACACTTTCAGGGATGGGCCATCCACAGCTTCTCTGGGAAACCTGTGCCAGGGCCTCACCACCCTCACAATAAAGAATTTCTTCCTGATATCTAATCTAACCCTACCCTCTGTCAGTTTGAAGCCATTCCCCCTGCCCTCTCACTGCATGACCTTGTAAAAACTCCCTCTCCAGCTTTCTTGCAGCTCCTTTAGGTACTGGAAGTCCTCAACAAGGTCACCCCAGAGCCTTCTCTCTTCCAGACTGAACTATCCTGATTCTCTCAGCCTTTCAACCGATCAATTAGCTTCTATTTAGCTATAGACATTTAATTCCAAAGCATAAAATTCAGATTTCTTTACCCAACATAGAATTGTCTTCATTTTTAACACACCGTGATGAATGACATCAGCCTTAACCTCCAGAGTTATCAAAAGTGCAGGCTCAGCTACCCACAAAACACCCTAGTTGAATCTGTATGACAGATGAAGCTTTAGAAGTGAAGAAGTTCAGATATTTTTGTCAAAAATAAGAATGCTTTATTTTCCAGATTATCATTTAGAAAGGGGAGAGGGAGATAGCCTTTAAGTTGGAGAGGGAGATTACTCTCAAGTTTGCTCATCTTTTCTTGAAGGGGTAGAGGGAGCCAGGGTCAGAAACTTTCCTTCTGCCCACAGACAAACCAGAAAATCCAGGAAGATCAGAAGATTTTTAATTAAGCAAGAGAACATTTGGAGGAAAGCAGAAGGGAAGCGGCAGGTCCAGGGTAGACAAGAATAATACATTACACAGGAGATTGTCAGCGAAAAACACTCTTGCTCATAAGTAATAGCTTCCTATTCCTGGCCGTCCTGTACATCTGGAGGTGGGAGCAGTCCCAGAACCGCCCTGCACCACACAGACTGACACTCTTTTACAGGACAAGGCATTAAAGCCCTTTTTGGAGGCCAGGTGAAAGCCGCCTGCCAAGGTCAGGCATCCAGTCACCAGGTGGTGCATTTAATTTAAAAGGAGCGTTAACCTTGTTTACACAAAATCACACCAATATGCAGAGGAGCAGTAAATCCCCCGTCGTTAAGCAGCGGGGCGGCCGGGCGGTGCTGGCAGCCCGCCCGCAGCTCCGCTGGCACCCGCCGCACTCCGGCACCGCAGCCCCGGGGATGCCTGGCAGAGAACGCCCTGCCTTGAGGCATGCCCTCCCTACCCTCCGGTTGACTCTTTACATTCTTGTCAAATATATTTAGAACAAGAGGTGTCCACTTGAAGGGAAACATTTGTTAATCACTTAAATGCAGGAGTCTGGCGGCGCTCCAAGTTTACATTTATAAATATGTAGTATCTGTTTCCAGCTAAACAAGGGACTCCTGACCCGCCTCGCCCGCAATCCGGCAAATATATATACATATACATATACAGGAGGGGAACTTGCGAGTGTTTGGGAGGGGGGAACTGGAAATGGCGAACAGAACCAGCTTGGCTGAGGCAGGAACGGTCCAACCTCCCTCCCCGCCGCCAATTTGTTCTCCGCCTTTGTCTGCGAGTGATGTAGATAACAGCGCAGAAAGAGGATGATGTATCTTTAAGTAATGAACAGATTAAAGTTAAATTCCTGTTGACCGAGACAGTTGTGTTGACATTCCTGTTGTTTACAGGCAGCTGTCTCTACTAATGACACTTTGATAACTGGAGTGAGGCTGCTGTTGGGCAGGGGGATGGGGGCAGGCAGAGTCAGCCGGGTTAAAGAATGCTCTGTTTAAAACCCGGTCATCCAATTAAACATTAAAGCTGGATCAGAGATCGTCGGCAGCGGCGCTATTCGGGAACGGGAAAATTCTGGGCTTCTTTTTTAACTTATGCTCAGATTATGTGGCTTAGAGGTCAGCCTGCCCCAGTTTGCTAGAGGATGCGGAAGATTCCAAGAGTACTTAAAATAAGCCAGAAAGCAGTAAACTCTGTCAAGCCATCCGTGCACTGCCATGACATGGGCAGGCACACACAGAGTTGCCGGCGGCTGGTTGGGATGGGGTCACGCAGAGGTCCTGTGGGGCAGCTTCCCTCTCTCTCCCACGGCTTTTCAAACAGCCAGGGAGAAAAGATCTGCGAGAATTCCACCGCGGCAGCGCTATTCCTGTGATCTTCTGACTTCTTCTTTGAAATAAGTTGTTTTGCAAGGCACTGGCTTGCTGCTGGAGCTTTGCTTACTGCTTACTCTCAAATTAATATGTTTACCATTAACAGCTCTCTTGTTTGGCTGCGGGCTTCTCACCAGCAAGGGCTGCGCTGAAATCCTGGAGCCTGTGCCTGAAGTCCTTGCTCAGGTCAAATTCCCGAGGGGAACCCATAAAGCCCAAGATCTACCGGGTGATAAACTTTACACGTGTAAATAGTCTACTAGATATCCTCCTCTGGTGAAAATTAAACAGATGCTTAAGCACTCTCCCAAATCAATGCCCAGTGAAGATAGCACAACCCATCACCCCGGGTCAGATCAGCCCCTCTGCTTTTGTGTCAGCAAAGTTCGGTCCTACCCAGACCTAGAAAGCAGCTTTTCAGCTGCTGAATGCACCTGACATTATGCTACTGCCTCAAAGTTTCCAGCACTCCATTCCGCTTAAAATGCAGATGCTTCTTTGTTAACAAAGCCTAAATTTAAGGCCTTTAAAACAATGTGATAATGCCTCTTAAATTCTAAATCAAATGCCACATGCTCATTAACTATAAGCATTCATAGAAATAAATGGATTTATTTTTGAATTTATGAAGTCACTTTAATGGACTTCAAACTCCAAATAAAAGTACTGAATAGGCAGCATTTCCTGCCATCACTAAAAACATCAGTGCTGCTGCAGTAGAAGCACATTTCATGCAGCAAGAATGTGTACAGTAAACACAAGTTAATTTAAATGAGTCTCAATTAGAGGGAATGTACGTTGATAAGAAAGCTTGGCTCCTTTCGTTGATCCAGACAATTAGAAATTGAATCTTTCTAAAGTTAAGAGCATCGGTTGGTTTGACACTTTTTTTTCCTAAAACCTGTAATTTGAAGTGGGAAGAGTGTCGCTGCGTTCCACTTGCAGCTTGAAATATTTGGTAGACAGAAAGACACACGTATTTCAGCTAAACTCCCAACATTCATGCAAAATAAAAGCCCAGATTTTTAACAGCACAAGAACACCACTGATCTCCAGAAATAAAAGCCTGACTTTAAAAAGAGTCATCTGCGCACATGCCTGACTTAAACTTGATCCACTGCAAGCAGCAGCGTGGGGCCATCCCTGAGTCAGGTCCTCCCCAATTTCAGCTGTACCAGAAGAGCAGGGTTACATCAGCCCAAATCCCAGTAGCAGAGTCTCGAGGTAAAAGTTGGAGCTGCTACAAGAAGCAGGTAGTGAGGTAGTGGGGGTGAGGTAGCAGCTCCCATCCTCCTCTGAGCCTCCGTGTTGTACCACCGCCTCCGTGTTTCTGATAAGGCGCCAGACCCAAGCTCTGACTTTTGGTCACTTAAAGATACTGTGGCACTTTCCACTAGCAGGAACAAGAGTGTCAGAACCAGGGCCTTGGCCGCAGTCCAGCCTGGTAATTACCTTTTGCATTTCCAAACATTGTCGGTGTGGAGGCAGGCAGAGGGTATTTTCTACTCTTGAGTAACACCAAGTCACAAAGACCGGCCAGAAGAGCTGCCTGCTTTTCCCTGAGAGTGGGGGAGATCTCTGCGCTCTCTAAAGTGTTTTGGGATCCTTCAGGATGAAAGGTTCATTAACAATTGGAAGTTAATATTAGCATAATAATCAGTCATAGCTCTTGTAAAACCTACTCAAGAGATCCCACGCTGCAGGTTCCCATTCTCCAGCACAAATTTATACGTGTTTCCCAATCTGCAACGAGGAAGAATTTTCCATTTGAATGATTTTGCAATAGGAAATGCAGTTTCTCAAGAAGCAGGATACTGGGAGGGAGTGAAAAAAGTTAACTGAGCCCCAGATTGCTGTTTCTCTGTTTGGTTATTGGAAGACCAGGATTAATTTTTTATTTCTTTCATCTGAAAAAGCTCATATCAATTTGCTGAAATTATTGAAAGGTAAATGCTGTATAGTCAAAGCCTTTTAGGAATGAAATTCAAGGAATGTTTCATTATAAGAAAGGACACTTTGTATAATATATATGCACTCTTGAAAAGAATCAATCTATTTAACTTGCAAAAAGTGCAAAAATAAAAAATCGTATTTTTTAGATTAAATGTTTCAATATTTCTTTTCCAAATAACATTTTCCTTTTGGAATCCAATTCTATTCAGGAAGTATCAAATAATGCAAATAGTCAGAGGGCTACATAGTTTCAGGTCAAGGAAAATATTTTGCATTGAATCAAAACAAAAATTTCAACTTGTCAAGGACCAAACAAATCCATCATTCAGTGATTCTAACGTATAAAGGTGATGGTAGTTTCATTATTTGCTGGACCAGGCATACAATTTCCACAGCAACAGGTGTGATTTTCACTTTTTTTTCTAGCGTGAATTAATGCTTCACTATATTCCAATGAACTGGTCTTTGATCAAGGGTATTTTTACCTGTTGAAATCTGTTCAGCAAGACGTATGAGGGCAGCATGACAGTCAGATACAAGTTGGAATAAGAAAATGAGATAATTTCTTTGCAAGAAGCTCTGGCGGAAGTAACTCATATGCCTACATTCTTGCACTACTGGGCTTGTCTCGCTGCCTGAAGAGGTACTGTCAGTAATATTGTCAGTCTCTTTAATAAGTACTTTTTTTCCAGCAAGAGAAAAAAAAAAGTTGAGCCTTTTAGGGAAAAAACCCTGCAGGTAATCCACAGGGTGGATTTTTAATCCTGTGTTCTTGTTTTCATTTGCTGAGGTTGTTGGATTTTTTTTTATGTCTTGGAAACTTAGACATCAAAAGCAAGTCAGAATAGTTGAATGCTTAACTAATTAATTAGCTTTGGTCTAAATTGCAAAAATACAGACAACAAATTTCTTTCACTCTGAAACCAAAGGCAACAGTGAAAAGCATGAGTGGCCAATTGTGATAAAGCAGACAGAATATTGGCCTTTAAATAAAATTTCAAGTTCTGAAGGAAAAAGCAATTTTCAAATTTTTTAGCAAGGTGAGATTCTACAGCAGTGGAGGTAGAGAACCCTACTTCCAAAACACACCTGGAATGGGAAAACCAGCAAATTTTGTAAATACTGTGCTTGTTCTCAGGTTCCAGAAAGCACTGGAAGGCATTGGTATAAAAAATCATTCTCTGAACAATTTTTGTTTTAATCAATTTAATCATTCAACAATTAGTCACAAGTTTGATGTTCACTTTTGCTGATCATTTCAATTTTAGAGGTTGAGGAGGAACAAAATGACAGCAATTTCATCTTAATTCAGCTGTCAACCTTCTTACTGAACCTTGTACATTAGTTGGGGTGTTAGATTTATTGTTCTACAAGACAGACTTTTCACACGAGAAAATGGTGTCTTGATTAGTACTGAATGTGCATCATGAGAGATTCCTTGGATTACAAAATAATGACCAGTTTCTAACCAGCACTCCTGTGTCTTTTACCTTTATAACACTATCAACCAACTCAGTTGACACAAATTACCTCATTTTGCCTCTGACGCATCATTTTATTTCCATTTACCACTGACTTAAGCACACATAATTACTAACTTAGGTCACAAACAAATGTGATGGACAAGTTTCACACTGAGCAAAATGTTTTATTACATGGCATTACTATCCACCTAAGTTAATTAATTAAAATTAACATAAGCTGTTGGCTAATTGCAGCCCAGGAGAAATTCTACTGCACCCGGTGGTATAACGCTGGAAAATTATCACAATATTTTAGAGCTTGACAAGTTCCAGTGAAAAGCTGAACATTATTAGAAGCAGGTTTTCATAGTAAATAGACCAATGCTGACTTTCAGCATGGAAAATAGATGCCTTCAGCTTTGCAGTTGGTGCAGAAGCAGTAGCAGCAGCAAAGCTGCTTTGAACATTTCTCTGTTTACATTGCAATACAAATATTCTCTAAATAAAACAGATTTGTTCAACAGTCTTCTGACTACAGCCACATGAAATATAATTTTGCTGATGGCAAAGGGCAAAAAAAATTATATGAATGCCAACAAAACAATTATATTAAACTATTTTGTGAGGAAATGAAGAAGGGGAAAACCAGTCAGTGTATTTTGTGTATGTGACTACAAGGCCTAGGGGAGATTGGTTTAGCTACATCACCTAAACATCAAGTGGCAGCTCCATAAAGGTGTTTAGGAACCCAATTCTTACCTAGGTGTCTCCCTGCCCTTTAAGTTGACGGAAATTTAAATCCTTAAGTCTTCCCATGTCCTGTTTTCATGTGCCTCATTGGTCATGGTTGTGTTGGCAAAAGTTAAGGTTTGTTTTCCATTTACTAGAAGTTTGTTCAAAAGAAATAATTAACCAAGAGATGGATCCACCTATGGCATTTTGAACACCCAAAACTGAGGAGTGCAACGAGAATCCCGTGATCACCAAAAGCACCCAGGAGGTGTAACGGCTTTCTCTAACATGTAAGTTTCTATTCCATGGCTGTTTGGCAATTGGAAGATCCTGAAACAGCACGGCCTTTGATGGGCATGAGACAACAGAACAGGTGGACAAAGAAGAAAAAAGACATCCCCATTTTGGGAGTTTCCAATCCCAGGCAGTCTGAGCATCATCTCCTCGTGCCATGGTGTTCCTCCAGACAGGAATAGAGAGCATGTAAAGATAGTTTGGGTGCTGTAATGAAAGAGAGGGAGTGCAAGAAGAGGAATTATGTCTTTACCTCCTGAGCAGGTGTTTGTGGCATTTCACTCTTCTGAAGTAACATTGAGCTGCCAGGAGCGTTTACCTTGCCTGCCCCAAACTCACAACTGCAAAGGACTGTTTTGTTTCATTGCCAACAGAAAATCTTAGAATAATATCACTTAGGAAAAGTCTCTGGCGTTGTGTAGCTCCAACCCCCTCACTCCAGAATGATCCAGCTTCTAAGGTAGATCCAAAGCCCCAAGTTGCAGTACCTGCCTGGAGCTCCTGCCTAGAGGTGTCTGCAGTACATAGCGATGGGGTTTACTAGGGCTCCCAAGGCCATTTGCTGGAAGCATCTTCTCTTTAAGAAAAGCACTACGTTTCTGTTCTGTTAATATAATCTTTTAGTTATCAGCAGTCAAATGTATGATAACTCTGGCTGTTTATAAAGCTGCTTAAAACTAGCACATTAATTTCAATTAAACTGAAAAATGCAGAGGAGGGGGAGGCTCTG
This sequence comes from Formicarius rufipectus, assembly GCA_013399695.1. Taxonomy (NCBI): domain Eukaryota; kingdom Metazoa; phylum Chordata; class Aves; order Passeriformes; family Formicariidae; genus Formicarius; species Formicarius rufipectus. The sequence goes on from VXAU01002736.1 coordinate 3,682,955, forward strand.
AGGCTACCAAGTTTATGGGAATATATTAATCATTGACCTGGGCAATATTTAATGTGGTTTGTTTTCACATCCAGTCCACACTTACTGACCACCACTGACTGCCTAAACATCTATTCCTATTTATCCCAAAACCACATTAAACTGAACAAACTACTGCCCCCTTGGATTTCTTTGTAGGCAAACAATATCCAGTATCGAGATGCCTTTCTGTATTTTTATCTGCTGTTTTACAACCTTATGAAGGTCTAGTTTTCTACCTTATAGTGTTAATGAGTTAAATGAGTTAATGCTAGGAGAAATCAGAATGTATTACTTATATCATCTTTATTGCCTCCTGGTGTTTTGGTATTCCTGGGATGATTTAACTTCCTAATGAACCTCCAAGCCTGAGACAGTTGAGCAATCTAAGGTTTATGTCTTGGTTTGGTGTCCTACCCCGTGGCACACTGTAACGTGTGGTACCACCATATCACAGCAACACTTTGGAAGGTAACCATCCACAGATTCTGTTCACTGCTTTGTTCCCTTATGTACCTCCCCTCTTTCTCCTTTTCTCTGGAAAACATCAAATTTTATATTTCATTTCATCAAGTCATTTTTCCAAGGCAGTCCTAAGGCACAGGGGAAAGGTTTGGCTCTAGGACAGACTAACAGTTCCCAAGTTTTCCCTTAACCTGGCATCACTATTGCAGGCTGACACCAAAGCTCCCACAGCAGATCTCCACCCTACCCATGGAATCAGGGGCAATGTCAGCTGCTGCCTAGAACAGGTGAAATAATTACGCCTTTTGACAGCAAAACCAGGAGCAATTCTTCAGTATGGTGAACAACAGAGAAAGATTTTATACTCATAGGCATCACAGATATCCTTAGTGCCCTTTTTTCACTATACCTTGGTGGAAATTCCAGTCTCAGCAAGGCTGATGGTTAAATGTCCATGTCCCAGATATTTTCTTTCACATTTATTGTGTGACAGAAGATCGAATTCATATTAGTCCTGTTTTGTCTAGAAGTAAAAAAAGTCATGAGTCATAAAATAGTCCCTTAAATTAACTATGAACACAGATGTCCTGTGCTATGAGGGCTTCTGGGCCAGGGTAGGGGATGTGTATCAGACAATACTGTCTCTAATATTTGGGCTGATAGGTGCAGAGATCTATTGCTGAAATATATTGCTGAATTTTCCACTTAGTACTGAAGACTTACACCAAGACTTTTGGCTCTTTTCCCTCACTTGGGTCCTGTAAGCAACCACTAAAAGCCCCAAACCCCCCTAGATTAGCCTGCTACCATGAGCTCATATGCAATATAAGGACATAAAGGTGAAGAAGAAAGGCTCAAGCTTAGGAGTGAGAACCAGAGTGTCTTGTCTAAAGTATTTCTAATTCTAATTTTTGTTTGTATTTATTTGTAAAACCCAGAGAAATCTAAGGGTGAAAATAGATATAGATAGATAGATAGATAGATAGATAGATAGATAGATAGATAGATAGATAGATAGATAGATAGATAGATAGATAGATAGATAGAATAAACAAACGCCACCCTGTTTGGCTTTTTTAGTCACAACAAAAAATCTGAAATATTTTATCCTTAGAGTTGATTCATCATGATATTTCTGTTCTGCTCTCTCGGACCATTGACAAGTAATCTTGCGTGCTGTTAGTGGAGAAAGTAATATTCTTTGTCTTTCTAACAAATACTTCAGTCCTACAGTGTTGGGTCAAAGGGGTGCACGTTGACCTGCATAAGGAAAAAAAATCTTCCATAAAACTAAATGTCTTTCAGAGTTACAATTATTTGCAATTATCTAATTCAGCATAAAAGGCAAACATGATGTCACAGGGTCTTTGATACTATAAAAGGCTCTTTTTGTGAAAGGCCTTTGATCCCTTCTAATCCACACGCCAGGTATTGCTGATTTAATTGCCTGAAATGTAAATATAAATTGCTGAAGAGGTCTTTGTGCTAATTTTATTTATTGCAATTATTTTTAATAGATGTTTTTGCACTCTGAAGTGTTCTTGTTGCATTTCTATATTCTTTTAATGAGCTCTGCACAGATACTTTTAATTATATTGAAAAGTAATAAGTTGTGAATTTGATATTTGCTCAGAAACGCAAGTGATGGAGGAACTGATATTGCCTTCATCACGTGTCTTGTGTGTGAGTGTATATGCATGTGTGTTCTGCAGGAAAATGAATTATATCTTCTGAATATGTCTCAGGAGTAAAATTTCTCACATTTAAAACATATGCATGCTTCAACTTTTAATCCCTGTTGAAAAAACGAGGTAGTGTATGCTATTAGTACAATTCTTTTTCTTAGACCTTCTGTCCTTTCATTCCTTTTCATTCTTTATCTTCTTTTTTTGGTTTGGAGCCAGTAGCAAACCTATATTGCAAGGCAGATGTAGTTTAAAGAGAAATTGAAGTTGATTTTCCATGACAAAAATTTAATATAAAATTGGCATAGTGGAATAGCTGATTTAGGGCTACATGTGTAAAAGAAAGAGCAAAAGAGAAAGAAAAACTGAAAAACAGTTAACAAAAGTTTCTCAAATTTGTTTTTCCCCAAGCAGTCCTTGTGCAATCACCCCTGCAGCCATGCAGCTTCTGCTCTCTGCTACAAAATGTGAGCTTTGGTGGTGTGAATATTTCCCCATCCACATTGGGATTTCTTGGTAACCCTGGTGAAATAAAACAAAAGGATTCTGGCTGCAGAAAGCTTTGATGCCTTTTATTTTTACATGGTATTTTAGTATTGCCAATTAATACACATTCTTCTTAGAGGAGTTTAAAAAAATGAGCAGGAAGCAGTAAGAATGATTTTACCACCTTAAAAAACCTGAGCACAGATTTACACTAAAATGACAAACTGAGCCTAAACAATGACAGGCATTGTCTTGCAATAACATCTGAAAATGGAGAAGTTGCTGGCCTGAGGTGAATCTCAGGGCAGTGAAGACAACCAACTTTCAAAACATTATTAGCTAACATCAATAACTCTATCTTATTAAAATCTCTGGTGATAGCACATGTGAAATCACCTTTGTTAATGGAATACAAATACAGTTGCTGAAATCAGGCTGCCTCTTGCTTCAGAAAACATCAAGTAGGGGGTTTGGAAGAGAGTGTACTCAAATATTAGCACTGGTCAATGACAATAATGTTAGAAAAGAAAGGAATAGAAAGAAAGAAAAAGAAAGGAGGGAAAAGAGAAAGGAAAAAGAAAACTCCAATTAGAAGTATCCTGGGGTTATTAGAGATAACACTGCTCATAACCAATTAAGATGAAAACCATTTTACCAGTTTAATGTGCCACCTCTGGCAGTTTTGGTTTATTAGTTTTATCAGACTTCAGAACTGAAACTCACAGTGATATGTATGCTGTGTACTGAAGAGATAAATGTTAAGGCTTAGAGATTAATTAGTATAGAATAAGTTGCTTGAAATGTAGTTCCTTAACCATGGGCAATCTACAGTTTCTCGGGGAAAAATACTCTTTTACTGAGGCATTCCCTTCAAAGGGTTACTTTGGATGTTGCAGCAGGAAATTACGCACCTGGAACAAGATGTGTTAACTTGTTTGCAGCCCATAGCTGCAGATGTGTCAGACACATACCCAGTTCAACACAAAGCCACCTCTCCATGCTGTGGAGATGCAGAACTCAGATCAAAAGCTGAGGCTTTTTTGGGGCCATGGATATCTCAGCCGCCGGATTCACCTGTTGAACTCACGATCATTTCAGTTTCACCAGGTCTGTCTCATTTGGGGATTGTGAAGTATCAAGAAGACAAATAATGAAATAAATTTATAAAACCAAACACACTGTTTCCTTTAACATCTGGTGTTTCATCAGCCAAAATTACAAGAGAATCCTCATGTAAATGCTATGAAACAAAAGCAAAATGTTGAGCAGGACCTAAGAAGAGAGATGAGATGGAGAAAAAAAGAACTGGAATGTGGCTATTGTGGAGATGAAAACTCATGATTGCTTTTATACTGAATAATCACTAGCATAACTGTAAAATCACCAGAGTAACATCTGTGCCATAGAGCCTCTCCAGACTAAGAAGATGGGGCAGCAGATTTGTACAGAGCAAATTCTTCCTCTAGGAGGACACAACCTTCCTGCAGCATTTCCACAGCTTCCTCCTCTGGGTGGATCAAAAGTAGTTTTTATTAATCCCACTTCCTAACTAGGAAAAATTAGCAAGTTTGGATGAAATATGGAAATTTATAACAGAAGTCTTTCTTTTCTTTTTGATTTTTTAAACTGAATTTTAAGCCAGAGAAAGCACTGAAGATTGTCTGAAGTACCATTAATCTAAAGTATGAAACACATCTCAATTCTTAATTCTATTCAAAGTGAATGCCCAAGATTGTAATTATGTGAAAACCAACTGAAGAAGCTGAGAAGCAAGTGGTCTTTTTCAATGTCTGTTTGCAAGCACTATATTATAGCCTTGATTCATTTAGGTTGCAAACCTCAATTTAATGACAAAACGAGTTGAGAAGAGTTCATTCAAGTTTTCAAGAAATAACTGAGAAATGGATTTTGGTTTCTTGATCAGGTGACTACTTTGAGAAGTTTAATTGGTTTAGTCAAGGTGAATTGCAGAAATGTGATTAAAAATAATTTAAAAAACACAGCCCCATTCAAGGATGTTAGTATTATGGAAAAACACTCTCCTGGATATCAAAGTTTGTGAATCCAGAATTGGGAGTTCACACAAGTAGTATTTATGTCTATATAGTTATTTGTACTCTACTTCCAGCACTTCAAAAGAATTTAAAAATCTGCCACAGGACTAGAGACTGAGTACAGTGCAGTTCTAGTCCCACTACTGCCACCAATTTTCTCTTTGAACTGGAAAAGCTGAAGCTAGAACAATAAAACTGAGATAACACATGGTTCTATAGTTTAATGGCAACCCGTACACAGTACTCTTAAAACATTTACAGTATGAGCATTGACATTGTATATTTTATCAATGACTTAGTAATGTTCTGATTGCTGTTACTGCTCTTATTTTTTCCACTCTTTGATTAATGCAGATCCGAAGTCTGAGAAACATTTTCTGGAGAACATTGTCCTTCCCAGATAGCAGAAAACCATACCAAAAGCTTATAATTTAATTTTATTTTTAACCAATATATTTACTAAACAAAATGGAGCCTCTGATACCAAATTAGCAAGCAAAAGTTTTCATTCTAAGATCATTTTTATATATTCTTTAAGTAGTTAGAGACTTAGTTGTGAGATTGAAGGCATCACACTTACTTTCACCATCTTCAGCATTTTTTTCACTGTAGAATAGGCTGCCCCTTCTTCACAGCCACATGAAAAAAAAAAAAAAAAAAAAAAAAAAGAAAAGGCCCTGAAAAATATCTCTGCTTGTTTAGTCACTGTGATTAATCTAGCTGAAGGTACATGAACAAAAAGAGAAGGGTCTTGAAGTCAAAAGGCCCACAGAGTAGCTGAATCTCTGATTGACTTCAAGCAATGTATCCAATTAATGTCTCCCTTCTGCTAAAATCCCTACAATAGTTTCCCTATTTCTCAATCTATTTCTCTCTGAAAGAGTTTCATGTCCACCCACATATAAGGCCCATAATTTGTGGCTAAATGGCAGCTGCAGCTCAGTGCTGGAGGCCTTTCCTCAAATTGGTCTTTAATTGGTATAATCAGGAGCTTGAATTATTGGTTCAACCAAAGGAAAAGTATTCATTCGAACCAACAGGATCGCTCTCTCTTTTTCTTTTAAATTAGCAATAAATTAATGACTTTTCAAGATGTTAAAGAGAAACTAAAACCTATGCACAAAAGATGGGATTCATTAATAAAAGCCAGTCCGTTTCATTCTCATTAAGGAGAAGAGCATTTAGGCAGCAACTTAAAGTCTTTTAAAAAAATAGCTAGGGAGAAGGAGTACAGACTTGGGTGGGTACAATTGAAAATCAAGATAACTTGAACCGTGACCTGAAGAGATCATCAACCTAAGAGGACTTTGGACTGCCTTCCTTTATCCCATACAGCCTCTTTTCTTTTGCAAATTCTACTGAATTGTGACAGGTTTTTTTGTTTGGGTTTTTGGGGTTTTCTGGTTTGTTCTAAAATGTCAGGCGCCATCTTTTAATCCTTAAATGTAGCTTGATAAATTAATTCCAGAAACTGAAAGCAGTTGAAGGGCAGGAATTAGATCAGCCATTCCTATTATGCTTAAATGGACTCTGCCTCAAAAGTGAGCTCCTGTAAGGTCTCTGGTTATGTCCTACCCTCTGTTTATTTAGTGCCTGGTTTTGACCAAAGAACACATCTTGGTCAGAGCCTTTAGTCTTTAAAAACCTTTATAAACATTCAATCTCTCAAAATCATCTGCTTCTATCAGAAAGCCAGAGTATACATATATGTTATAATCCCAGGACTTCTGAAAGCTGTGTCCTTTTCCAATAACCATGACTCATTTGGGACAGTTAAAATTTAAAAACTATGCCCCCAAAAGGCAAAGCTGATTACGTTCTCTAAGGACTTGTAGCAGGGCAGGTCCTTTCTCTGGCCATTGATTTGAGTAAGAGTATTTCAAGGGATGATAAAGAAGCATTCACAAATAAATTCAAAGTTATGGTTGTGGACAACAGAGCCACGGCCTTGATTTCCCATTTCTACAGCTACTTATGTAGAGACATCAGAAGAAGAGCTCAAAATTGAGTAAGTGGGGAAATTGCAGCATTTCCCTTCTTCCTTAGATCATTTGGGAGGGATCAGAGCAGCTGTGAGCTCCCTCCATACAGGGAAGGGATGGAAACCCATCCAAACTCATTTATCAAGCAAGACCATGAGAGTAAAAAGAACTTTCTTTGCTTACACCCTAAATAGGCAGGACTTTACTATTCCATGTCCAGAAAGTTTAGCAACATCTGAAGAGTTAATAGACATCTGCAGCATCTGCAAAGTTAATATTTTCTGCCTCTTCACACAGTACAGATTCACACACTTCCAGTTTGGTCTGGATCGGGGACACGGATTCAAGAAGTCACCATGAAAGGTCCCATGTGCTCAAATACACTTCTACTTTAAGCATTACCTAAGCATAAGACCACCTCAGTTTCTTGCATGGAGGTGATGAAAAGAAAAGAGATGCTCCAGCTATGTGGAACAATGAAAATCAGAGAATCAGAGAATCATTAAATGCTTTGGGTTGGAAGGGACCTTTAAAGGTCATCTAGTCCAACCCCTCTGCAATGAGCACAGACCCCAGCCTAGAGACAGGGTTTGCTCTTCTATCCAGATGTGATCTTACTCCTGCAGAAAGTTCTGTTACACACAGGAGAAGCCGTGGCCTCATGTCAGGAAGTCTTCAGCTGCTGTTGCTGCAGACTTCAGCAGTGAATTGGAGCTACCACCCATTTGCTGATTATATTGGACAAAGAATAGAAATTACTATCCACAGCTGAGTCATGTGCTCTTTTAGCTTCCCCCTTTGGAAGAGTAATTTTTCAACCACTTCTTGCCAGGTCTCAATCAGAGCTCTTCTTAGTTGGAATTACAACAAATAGGAAAATAACGGTGCTTACAGCATTTAATTATCATGACTGAAATATTATTGTTGTCTCTCTGGGCCCTGATGTGGGGTTAGAATTCCTTAAGGTGACATTTCCAAGGCACAATGAAACATGTTTTACATGAGATTCCTTAAAACCCATCAATTATGCGTGCTAAAAAAACTTGTTATTGTACTCCAAGGATATGATCCAAACACCAATTGTGGTTATTGGAGATCCACAGGACTTGGATCATATCCTAAATCAACTGTATGGCCAGCTATCAAAGTAATAGCTCTTTTTCCTTACTTTCTGACTACACTCTTTAAAGGTGGAATCTTTCTCCTTTACTGTACAAATCTTATTCAATACAGAAAAAATCTCTCACTTTATCAATGTTTTTACACTTTTTTTTCTACTGAGGTAAATTAGCAAAACTTGAATTTAATAATTTCTATATTAAACAGTGGTTGAGTACATTTGTGTGATTGTGTGTAAGCCATCCCCAAATATGTTTGTAATGTCTCAAAAAACAACTCCCCCCCCCAAAACAAAACAAAACAAAACAAAAAACTGCCTTGTATTCTTACACTCCTCTTATCTCTTCATTAATTAAAAACAGGGTGCTCAGTATTAAACAAATTGAAGACCAGATATTAAGAATATAGCCACATAAGGAACATGAAGCAGTTTGGGATATGTGTTTTTCCCTCAATGTTTTATTAGAAGTCTGATTCCTGTCCAGAGTAAAGGGATGCAGTGTCCTTTCCTTTGGTGAAGTTTGACTGACTTGCTTCACCTTTTGTCCACTCGCATGATGCTTCCAGGAAATTATTTATCAAAAGTTCTTTTGATGCCTAAGAGAGTTGTGAGTTATTCCGAGGCAGCCCTTCCATATTCACTACCTTGTCATAAAAGTTAGAAAGATTGGCAGAAAAACACCCAATAAGGAAGAAGTTTAGTTAATGCAGTGGATTAGCCACTGCTTTTTTTTTTTTTTCCCCTCCCTTTTCAAATTTGAATATTTAACACCAAGAGAGAAACCCGTCCTGTTTTTCGGATGGAATAACAGCAGTTTCTGTTTCTAACCTGGGAAGAATGTGATGGGGATTGAAAAGCACCCCTGTCCTATTGTTAGACTCCCCCAGCACTGATCCTTGCTTTTAACATCATAATGAAGGATGCTCTTTAGTGGATTATCTTGAGAAGGGATTAACTCCTTCAAGACTTCTTAGGAGGCAAGGTGTTTTGAGCCCTAAATACACACCAATTGCCTGCTTAACTTTTCATCTTATTTTGAAAACTGCCCAGCTGGAATTCAAATTCTTTTCCATAGAGCTGAATTTTCTTAGTAGCAAAGTTTGAGTCAGGGGCAGCAGATGCTAAAAATAAATACTGTTCATTTAATCGCGTGCAGCCAAATGTTTCGGATCCTGTGCCGAGACAGGCATGGCAGTGTAAGACTCAATCAAAACTTTTGCTGCAAATTCAGCAAAGCTTTACATTCTGCCTCTGTCGCTCAGGCACATGAAATAAGCCTCTGTAGCCTAACCTTTCTCACAGGGCTTTCTTTTTAACATGACAGGAACATAATGCATACAGATAGATAGATAGATAAAGTACAGTCTCTGACACTCATAGAGATTTCTTTCTTAATTTGTATTAATATATCACTTCTATAAGGAATTAATAAGACTGCACATGGAGGTGCCTTGTGGTATTTATTCTGAAGTCAGACATTTATGAACACCCACACAGATGTACACACATGGAGATGTATGCACCCATATACAGGGGTTACACACTCCCATATATCACTCACAACCCTATTAATAAACACACACACACATATATATACACACACAAACACACACATACACACACATTTATATATAAATATATATGGGATTTGGACACTACTTTGGCTTTCAACAATATCATTATCAGCATTGTTTTATGACACATTTGCTGTAGCATGCAAAATGCCTATTCCAAAAAAGAATCACAGAAAAGAGGACTAATTGCTCTATAATTTATAATCAAGTGACTTCTTCAACCTATGCTTCTTTATCTTAATAACCATTCATTTGTGTCTGCCTAATTTATTGGAAGTGAAATCTTGTATTTGTTCCACGTTCATCTTATCCCTCAGCTAACCTTGTCTCCATTATTAACCTGCTCTTTTGTTTTACATTCTGTTTCAAAAGGAAGAAGGGAGATTCCTCCTGAATTCTTCTTCCTTTCTTGTTACTTTTCATTTTACTAAAAACTTTCTTCTGCTAGGCTTGAAGAATAAAAAAATCATCTTTTTATTGGCAAGGATTTTTTTCCATTTCTGAAGGACTGGCTGAGGGGTTGAGAGTTTGAAGAATACTTTTCACAGAAAAACAGAAGAAACTTTCACTTTGGATTTAGAGGGTTTTTTTCTCTTTTAAAGAAGGGAAATTCTCAACTCTCCCTGGTTTTTGTCCTTTCCTTCTGCATCTTCTGCAGCTACAACAAAGATAATTTGCAACTTCATAAGCAAGATTTTTCAATTGGATTACCCAGACTGGAATATGGAAAAGAGTTTGCTAAAAGCAACCAAATAGATGATTCTGAGGGCCAGTGAGTTTTTTCCAATTTTAACAAATGGAGAAGACCCAGGTGCACTCTTATTGTGAACTAAATGAAATAGCCTCTTATTCATTTTTGTAATAATAACTGTATTCCACAGACTATGCTTTAATTGTAAATAATCCCCCACATTCTTTCAGTGTAAACTCTTTAAGGAGTCATGAATTTTATTTATACTCTCTCACTCTTTGAGAGTCTTTTGTTTATTTGCTGTTTAGTTCTTTGTGAAATAACACTCCCAGAAGAAAATCCCCCTCTCTGCTTAAGGAATTAGCCCAGAGACAAAAGCAGGGAATTCTTTAAGCCTTGTTTTGTGCTAAGAGAAATGTTTGACATTTCTGTGGAGAGGTGTTTAGTTTGGATTCATTAGGTCTTAGGGACTCTTTTCTCTTTTTTGGCCTTTCAGTTTCTGTCACTGTTTTTTTTCTGTGTTTGGTAGACTGAAGAGAATTTACCAATGTGTAATTAGGTTTCCTACATTTGAATAGCAAAATCCAGTTGTGTTTTAAATAGGCAAGCTAAGCATTCCCCTCAACCAGCAGGCCCAAACCTGAAACCTGCTTTGTGAGCAGACGAAACGACAGCAGAAGGAAGAAAAAGGCTTCCCCAACGTTACTTAATGCTTGAAACGAACACCAATAAGGCTCCACTGGTGCAATGCCATCAGTTGTAGCAAAGAGGGAAGCTGTGGTCTTGAAAAACAAAGTTTCCCTTAAAACTGGGCTTTACAATGGTAAAAACATATATGTCATATGTGACATGCTATTGCTTCTTCCTCAGGTTTCTATGACTGGGAAATTATCAGCACCAATTGATACCATGTACTATTACTTTTTATGGTATATAACAGCATTATAAATAATTTTCATTAGCTTAGAATTGTTAGTTCGGCTTGATGTACTTAAATACTCGGTTAAAAACAACACAATAGTTGATCCAAGGGCAAAGTTACAAGGCAAATTAGCCTAAAGTTACAGAGCACAAACCTTTTATTTTGTTATAAACGCAGGTAAGGCTGTTAGGAGAGAAATATGGCTGCAAGACTAAAACAAAAAAGTAAATCATGGGTTTGTAATAAGAAATTAAGAGGAAGCCAGCCACTTAAACAGCTGTTTTGACCATTTTGAACTGTTTGTGTAGGTACTAGTGCTGGGCTGCTTTTCTTTTGAAAATAGCAGAAAGGAATGTGCTGGCAATTTCAGATTTTTTTCTTCCCAGATTCTTATCAAAGTGGGAAAATCATCCAAACTGATCATTCCTTAAACAGTTTCCACTTTCAAGCAGTCAGCAAATTTCTAGTGAATATGGAATTTTCTTTACAAATAAAATCCCAGCAGACTACAATTTGAAACCTTGTTCTCAGCCAAAGCTGTGCCTGTAGGTAAAAACAGCCTGAAGTTGTCCACCGGGGCTGTGCAACACAGTGGAAAATCAGAAGGTTAAAGACCAAGCAGAGTACAAAAAAAAAATCAGCCCTGGAGTACACATACACCGTCCCCTGGACATTAACATGGTGGTTTTACCAAATTTATCTTTGTACAGCTTTACCTCATTTCTCAGTCTGATTCTTTAAATGTAAAGAGGTTGTTAAGGGACATTTTTAATAATGAGTCCCCTACTTATTTAACCATTTCATTCAACATTGCCCAGATTTATTGACTGTCAGAGCTTTCTTCCTTTTCTGTTTTCTCTGGGATTCCATTCTGGGTGAGGAATGTCACTGATGAAAAACAATGTTATTTAGCTGTTTTTTTAAAGCTACAATAGTTATGAACTCCAGATCATTTTTTATTTACTAACTGAGTGCTGCCAAATACACCCAATTCATCTCATGGAAAGACTTTTTGCAATAGCTGAGAAATCTGGAATATTCTTCATTGGTATATCTGGCAGTAACCACCTGTTGTGATGCCAAACATACAGTGTGAAACATATCTGGATGTTGACAGACTTCAGCTCCATTGCAGAGCATCACTGCTAGAACATAAAAGTTTGCTTTTCTGCCTTTCAAATATGCTGAACACCTGCTCCTCTCATTGTTTTCCTATTTATTCCTGCATTTTTATCTTTAATTCAAGTCATAGTTGTGTTTTCTGATGGGTAGAAGAGCTCTCTGGAGTCTCTCCACTGACTTCAGTGATTTTGATGCTGGTCCCAGAGGTATAGGTGCAGAGGCTTTTTTTAAAAGGCTATGTATAATTTGAACAACCCTCTGTCTGCATGCACCAAAATGCTTTTTGAGACAGTACAGTTTCCCCTGTAACACAAGCAGAGATGACACAGAGCCCATGAATCCCCTCCATGGGGAGCAAAATATGCTGAAGGAAGGTGTTGAGATGTAGCAATCAGTTATTATGAGGCTGGGTGTCACCACAAATGTCTTCTTTTCCACTTGAAACTTTCAGCTTGACAGAATTTGAGAGCCTTGGTTATTTATTTAGGATTTTCAAACCTTTCACAGCTATCCAGCATTTAGCAGTGACAGCCATGACCAGCACAAAGTGGTGTACAGTGATGTCATGTGTGTGCACAGCAAATCTGAGACCTTTTGAATGGATGCATCACATTTAATGCATATGCCGAGGTCTTATGTCAGCAAGGGTGTAGGAATCTGCAATCAAGTGCATCTCAAGAGGCTAAAGCTTGTAAAAAAATCTCTGACAAAAATGTAAGAGCATGTTGACTTCTCTTCCCCTGTCCAGTAAGAAGCTCTCAAAAGGGAGACTCAGGAAGGGACATGACACAGGCCCTGCTGTGATTACCAGAGCTCCAATGAGAACTCAGAAAACTTGTTGCATATATTCCTGATGAAGAAAGTACTAGCATAGGGGGAAAAATAAATATTGTGTGTTCATTTGCTTTTCTGTTCGAAGACAACTTGATGATGAAAATATTTGGGTCCTGAAAGAGGTCAAGGTCCATTCAATCCCATCCAGTGCCTTCTTTCCTCTTCTGTAGGCTGTGTTCTATCTTACATGCTACAAGATCTTCCCCTTTGGCTGGAAGAAGGACACAAATCCTTGAGGATGAAATCCAACTTTCAGCAGAAAAGGGGATCACAGGGAAATATGATCTATGGTCTACCTTAAGTAAGCAAAGTGTCTGCATGGAAAACGTGGAATCTTGGCTCCACCGAGCAGCAGAAGTCCCAGCTGGAGACATTAGTACTACTACCTAGAGATTCAAATTATGGCAAAGCCCTTTTCAGTGAATATTTTAAAATTCCAATCAAAGTTGGGTTTGTGGATATCAGCATTCATTTAGGCACCTCAATGCAAGTTTATGCTCAGAGTACCCTTAAAGTAGCAGTGTGTTGGGATCCAAAAGAGTAACTTAAGAAACTAGTGCTGATCATGTTATACTGTCATTATGCAAATAGGTGTAACATCACCTAAAGCAGTGTCCTTAGTTCCTTCTTCTAATTTAAAAAAAACCACAGGAACAGCTGATGATAATCACTTCATATATGGAAGGAGAGAGGGAGCTGCTTCAAAAGCTTCAATAAGTCTTAGATTAATTTTTTTGTTTCTCATTACCTATTAGAAAACCCCTGTAATTACTACTATTAAGGTGGGGGGAAATAAGACAATGTCTTTAAACATAAAAGAAATCATAATTTCATTATTTTTCCTGTATTTCCTGTGTTCTAGCATTTCCTGTAAGGCAGTATCCCTTTCATGACAGTGCTGGTATAAGAACTTTTAGAAAAGGTGCATAAAATCCTGGGTAATTATGGAGTGAATTTCCTCCTTAACTCTATTAGTCAGTAGTTGGCTTCTGTCCTGAAGCATAATTGTTTATATCCCTAATGTATGGTTTCATCCTGTGTAATGTAGCTGCGGATGGTCTCATTATCCATATAAGTGTTTAATAAATCCCTTTAATCCCACTAAACTCATGCCTCAAAGATACTGTATTTTGTGGCAGTGAGTTCCACATGTTAATTAACTACTATAAAAGAATGATCCTAAGTATAATTTTTGGATAATTTTTTCTTAGAAGGTTCACATAAATTCACTTTGACACCAGTCATTGCTGTTTCTTCCGTTTCTGTAACGAAACCCCAGTCCATTAATCAACTAGTAAAAAACTAGTGTTTTCCAAACAGTTAATTTTAATTGAGTATTTCAAACTATTCACAGGAAATGGATGCCTGCTCTGTCTTCAGCAGAGATATCACCAAAGGCCAGAGTTTTTCTTCACGCGCTTCACACACAGAAACAGAAATGTGAGCCCATTCCAGGAGGAGTGGGACCTCTCAGACATTTAGCAGATGGTGCCCCAGGAGAGGGGCATCCTGCCTTTTTGAAAGGCAGCATCTCCCAATTCCTTGGCAAGTTTCACCTCCAATTTGGGATGCAACATCTCAGCCCAACAGACCGTCCTGGACAGGCTGTTAACCTGTCTTCTGCCTGGCTAAGGTCACCTCTTCTGTGCCCTTAAACCAGCACACCCTGTTCTGTCAGCGATCATGCACCTCCAAGTTGCAATACAATGTTCTGCATCCATCACATCTCTGAAAGAGGCACATACTGAAAAAAAAAATAATATTTACAGTCTATCAACATCATATAAAGTAGATCTGACACCACTGGACAAATCTGCAAGGTTTTGGGAGGCAAAGGAGTCAGAGTGCTGGAGTGTAGTGCTGAGCCCTGCTCTGTCACTCTCGACCTCTCCTTTCCCTCGTGTCCCAAATGAACATTTCCATTTCAAACCCAAGCCGTCACCCCTCTTATGGAACCAAATTATTCTGCACTCAGATGCACTAGAAGAATTACAGACTGATTTCTAAAAGAGGATTGCAGTCANTTTAAAAATCATTAAAAAAAAAAAAAAGAAAGAAAAAGAAAAAATTAGTTTTCACAAATATGTAAAAATTCCTCAGAAGCTCCCCAAAACACAGAGATTGCTCCTTTATTGTTATTGAATGCAGTTTATTTATACCTTTCATTGCAGCATGGACCATAGCTTTTTTAATGGAAAGAATTAAATCTAATGTTATATTTTCCAATAATTTAAAATGCTGATCCTGCTTTTCTCCATATATCAGCTCTTATTACTTAATAAAATTTTGGGGTGTTCTTTCTTCTGAGGTAGACAACACAGAAAAATCAAACATTCTGTTTAAAAGATGAACCAGAGAGGATCTCTGGGTGCTGTTAACAAAACCTATCCTACTTTTCCATGATGGAAGTCAGATCTGAGGGGACTTTCAGTTTTCATTTGAGGATATTGTTTCCATTATCATTTGCTGGTTTTCTTTTGTTGCAAAATGGACTATTTTGTGAAGTTGTCTGTCACCTTTGAAATGGAAATCATGATGAATTATGGCCCATTTTCCCTGCTATGCTTTATCAAGCTCATTAGAGGTGATGCATGGTCTGGAGTTAACACAACAAAAGACAAAAAGCAACATAGAAAGCTTCTCTTTCTTATCGCTGTTGTTTACATATGAAATTAAATCATCCTGTTCCACTTGTTGCACTTGATGACCACCTCTTATGGGCAAATTGAACCCTCTCACTGTGGCTGTAGCTTTTCTGCCATTAAAACACAGACTCATGCTGTAAAATTGTAAGGGCAACAGTTATCCCAAAACTTTTGCTCCTCATTGTCACTATCTTATTCTGATTGATTTTGACAAGGAATGCTTACGCCAGGAAGCTTTTCATACTTTTACAATGTTAAATGCGGAGAAATGTGAATTTGTTCTGGGAGATAATGTTTTGGAAATTGTGTTTCCACTGAAATAACCATGTAACAAAGATGTTTCCTAAATCTCATAGATGGTGATGCATCTTATACAACAAGCCAAGATTTTCATCCAAAACCAAACAGCTGTGGTGTAGTTTTCAGGCACTTAATATTTGCATAAATGTATTTCTTCTTTTGCAACTTGAATTAATCTTTATAACAGAGCAAACCTCCAAACAATTGTTTCAAAGGAGGAATTCAGTGACTCTTTTCAATATTGGAAGGAATTTTGCTTATATGGTTTAAAGGAAATCTCATACCTGCAGAAGTTGGACACTGTTGGAACAAATTGGAAATGTTTGGTAGGAGTGCTTCCCTATATGGGCCCTGATTCAGAAAAATCCTAAAACACACGGTTAACTGCTATCATGTGTTAAAGTGCTTTTCTGTATAGGGATCCATTCTTAAATTGTAGGCAACAGGTCTAATCCAGCACTTCTGAAGAGGCCAGTGAAATGATGCTCTTTGATTTCACTGGACCTTGTCTGACCACTGCACTCAATCCATGGATCAGGGCTAAAATATGATACTGGAAAAAAATGGAGGAAACATTAAATAGGAATGTGGAAAGGCAAGTGTGCAGTCAAAGAAAGAATGGCTGTTACTTGCAGCATAACTTAATTTGAAAGGCAAAGCCCCTTGTTTTCTGTGTAAAGTGCATTAGCTGGTACAGTGTCCCATGACTATCAATTTTAATTGTCCACAGACTGACAAATGGGCATTTAATACAGCAAAAACTAAATTTAATTGCTAAAAGATGCTGGAAATTGTAAAGGAAGAACACGCATCTGGCAGCATTGAGATGCTGCTGTTTTGCAAGCGATCTTGCAGTTTGTTCCTAGAGTAGAAGGGCTTGAAAAGACTCTGCTACCTGTGGCCTTTCCTTGAAACAGCCAGGAAGAGGGAGAGAGTGTACTGCACTTTTCTGCTAGTTTAGGTTGTATCCACATTTTCCAAGCTCTGCTCTGGAATGAAGTGAGGCCATTACTCTGTGCAGTCACTGCTGTGGTTTCACTTGAATTGTACATTTGCATTTGTAGAGCCCTGAAAATAAAACATCTTGAAGTTGATGAAAATGGGGGAAAGAATCTTGTTTGCACTGGATTTGCTCAATGTGCAAAACCAGTGTGGTCATCTCGATAGTTAAATACTGGGAGGAAGTTTGTGATGAGGAAGGCAAGAATTATTTTTTTCTTCTCTGCTCCCACCTTTAATGTAGAATCACCACGAGCCTCCTTCAAATCCATTAGCTTGCCTTGGCTGTGTCTAGACTGTGGGGATAAGGCTTTGCAGTGCAGCCCACAGCCTGACAACACCCAGACATGCAAGCAAGCCCTCCCTGTCTGAGCACTCAGGTCTCCTTCCTACGGAAACCAACATCCTCGGGGAGAAAGAACCTGGCTTTTGCCCCAGCACAGATTTGGGATGTGGCCAGGGCATGCACCTGGACCCTGGATACCGGGAAGTATCTACAAGTCTCACAATTCAAATATACCCTTAGTTTCTCGACCTGTAAAATGGTCACTGGAGCTCTCAGCAGAGGTCAGGAGCTCTCATCACCTGCCAGAAGTATTGAGAGGTTTATTTAATTAGTGCTTATAATAGTGATTCGAGATGCCAGATGCTACAGTGCTGAGCTTTCTCTATGTAGTTACATCAAGAGCTAAGGAGGAAGGAAGGCACTAAAGACATGCAAAACATTCTCTGCTTCTTGCTGATGCAAATTACTGCAGGTAATTAAGAAAAACACTACAAAAGAAGGCAGCAGAAATTAAAGTTTAAACATGAAGAAATAATGACTTTTTTAGAATTTAAGTAAAAAATTAATCAACTAATAAAAAGAACTTAGCATATTATAAGCTAACTCGCTCTTTCATAATTGAAACACATAAGCTCACCTCTCAATTGCTCCAAAAAATAACCAATAATATTACAATGGCTTTATTTATACCTATCATGTAGTATAATCATCTTTGTGTGTGTCTCTGAAGAGTGAAAGTTGCTAAATACAGATTTGGAGAATCAAGCTGCCAGAGTACCTCCTTACTCAGCAGAGAAACAGATCTTATCCGGGCTGGAAGGTGTCATTTGAAACATTCAGAGCCAGAAACTCTGCCAGGGCCAGGACTCAGCTTTTCCTATTGATCATCCTACAGTATCCTGCAAACATAAAGGATCCTGTGAGGACATATACATATATATATGAATGTAGATAGTACAAAAAACAAGGAACCTTATATCCTATGCGGTAGGTTTTTTAGGGGGATATCTTTTTGTTGTCAGGTGAATGTCTTGTAGCACAGCATCAATGGTCTCCAGCTTCTCTCAGGGCAATTCCAAGCCCTGCTCAGCCTCCTCTTCATCACAGCATCAGGGCTTCTTCATGGAGATCAGTAAATCATCATTTTTCTCTGTAATTCTCCACTCAGGCATATCCCCATGTAGTCTTGTGAAATGTCCTAATTGTGCTGAGCAATACCACACCTTAATGACTTGCAGTAACCTTTGTTTTATGTCCAGGTTGTTAATCCTTTTATAAGTACCGTAGCATCTGTCAGATGAGGTCAGGCATGAGTTCTGATTTTCCACTATTGCATTTTGAGAAATGTTCTTTAAAACTCTTGAGCAATTCTCTTTTGGCAAACAGCAGAGTCCAGATATTTCCCCACTATCACTACATCACATACCTGGAGAGGTAAGTAAAGAAGGAGTGTACTTTCAGAGACTAATTTAACACTTGTATAATTAAACAGGGATGTGTACATTACAAATCTATATTACACACTATAGGAATAAGGCCATGAGAGGCTTTAAGAAGTTGTTTGTCCTAAGCACTGCTTTGAGGCAGAAGCAGATCATCCCTTACAAAGTTTGTTCAACCCATTCTTATAAACCTTTAATACCCAGGGAGGCTGTGGAAATTGCTAATGTGCTCCAGCGCTGACAGAAAGCTTTCTAACTGAAATCCTTCTCTTGCAAATTAAAGACATTCCTAATTTCTTGTCCAATTCTTAGTGGACATGAATAATTGATCCCTTTCCTCTTTATAACAACCGTTTAAATATTTGAAGTCTGTTATCATGTACCTCCTAAGTCTTCTCTTTTCTAGACTAAACAAACCAAGTTCTTTCAACCTTTCCTCATAGGTCACTTTTTCTAAACCTCTCATCATTTTGGTTGCTGTCCTGTGGCCTCTCTTGGATTTGTCTGTGCCCTGAAGTGTGGTGCCTAATGCTGGACTCAAAATCACAGCCAAAAGCTCACCAGATGATCAGGAATGTATTCATCACTCCTCTTTTGTCCTGGGGTGGAGTGGCATCCTACTGTTGACTTACAGTCTGTGGTCCAGCTCTAACCCCTGATTCACTTCTGCAGAACACCAGTGGTATCTTTGATTCTCTCCCTTTTTATTGTAGTACTTTCAAGTTGTCTTTATTGAATTGCAGGTCACTTCTGCAATTTAATAGAATCATTCTGAATTCTAATCCTGCTCCAAAAGCACTCGCACCCTGGCAGCTCAGTGCCACCTGCAAACTTGATAAGGGCATGCTCTATTGCACAGTCCTAGAGGTTAGTGAATATTGAACAAACCAGGCTTAGCATAAACCCTTGTAAGATCCCTACTGACATGACCACCCAGCTTGATAGCAAAGAATTGACATGCACGCTGATAAGGTTTTCCAGCTAGAAAGTGGTTGTGCTCCTCAGCAACCAGAGCTGGGGAAGGGGTGAAATATTCAGAAACAGCGAAGAGCAAAAGAAAAAAATTTGGAGAAGGATGATATAAGATCTTAAAAATAGTAAATTATCTTGCATCTAAATGACTGTAATATGTCTTTCTTATTGTGTCTACTGCTGCGCAAGCAAAGCTTAATGTGATGCTTAGATTACTTTAATAGCTTTTGTTAATAAGGCACTTTACTCTGCATTTTTTTATTTCGTTTTAGAATGAAAGCAGTCCAACCAGTGCAGAGGGGATAAAAATCATATCATGATTGTATCTCTTATGTCTTTTATGTAACTTAAATATCTGTTCAGTAGTAAACTGTGGGATATTTGTGCATGGTGCTGTAGATGGAACTGTAGAGAATGAAATGCTTCAACCAGACTTGGGATAAAGGAAGATGCTTCCCAAAATACAGACTTCAGTTTAGCCTGGATTGCATGGCCTGTTGCAGGGATGGCTTATTCTAGCCAGTGTTTTACAGCTACTTGTCTCTTTTTATGGGGTTTTGCCGAATGTTTAATGTTCCAGACACGGGTTACTTAAGACTGCAAGAGAAACAGTCTGGCTGCTGGTTTGGATGTCAAAAGTGAAACCTGTATCAAATGAGATGATGAGCACCACTTAAAGATGCTTACAGACTTTCAGTTACATGAAAGAAAGTATCTTTCCCCTTCTCCTTGAATATTCTATTGACTTGGCCCTTTTTTCCTGTCAGTAGTATACTTAATAGAAGAGTTGATTTTCAATCCCAACAACAGGTCTAAGAAGTCAATTTGTTTCAGTAGCTTTGATTACTTCCATCAACCTTCTTCATCAAAATTCACAGCATCCAATGAATTTCAGTAAAGCACATCTTGAACTGCATTTATAGCACACAACAATTTGAGTCTAGATTTAACGCACCAGAGACTAAGAAGCATTTTCAGACAGGCAAAAACATAAAAGGACAAGAGTTTTTTTGTCCACTAAAAGTGCCTGATTGAGGAAGGCACCTAGTAAATGTAACATCTACCCATGTCCTGCTGACATGGAGAGTGTGGATTGCTTTGGAACACAGAAGTTCAGGTGTCTGTGTCTAGTCTGGAAGTCTATGGAAGTCCCTCTGCTAAAGCTCCAGCACAATTCATAGTTTCCTGACTTTTCAGTTAACTCTTCTTTTTGGTTTCTCTATCTTCAAAGGGAGTTAGAAGGTGCTCACCCATTTGTGCACCATGCTTTTATGGATGAGGATAAAGAATGGGAAGGAATAGATGGTAGACACCATATAAAGGCTTAAATTAGTATAAAATGTAAGCTGGGAAATCCACCACATAGTCATAGAAACTGATATGGAGTTTAACTTCTTCCATCACACAGTTTTACTGAGTCATTTGACCTCACGGAAAAGGAGTGGGTAGATGATCAATTCCAGACAAAGGTGCATTATTAATTCTGATTAAGCATTAAATTAGTTTTGCCTTGGAAAAATTAAGAAACCATAATTTTTTCTGGAGAAGAGAGAAAAGTGGGAGACATTGTCAAGATATTTTGCCATTGTTTTAACATCCCTTTAGGTAGGAAAAAGTCTCTTTCTTTTCTCTTTATTAGAGAAATTAAAATCAGACCTCCTAAACTACTGTGGAGCATACATATGAAAGTAATTGGTTAATAGCCTGAAAATGTAAGCAACACTATAATGAGTGTCTGTAAGGAGCATGAAAATGTTACCAAACAAACATGTTATAGCTATGAAGAAAAAGTGGCTGAAGCAATGAACTTTCAGAGACATTTTCTGGGCTCCTTCTGCTTTGAGTAACATGAACACAATCTTCCTAATCCACCGCTCCTGCTCTGACATTCCAGCCTCATGCATAGCCATTGGCAAACTTGGAACGTGCATCCGGTGCATTTTTTTGGTTGAAATACTACATCTGGCTTAGCTGGCAAGTGTTACTATGCCTCTAGAAAGTAAGCCAAAGTGAAAAAAAAAAAAAAAAAAAGGGGGAGTCTTAACTACATGCAGGAAAGCATTACTGAAATATACTGTCCTCTTTGTTTCCTGGAAAACTGAGACTCCATTTATGGCCTCTGACCTTTGGAAAGATGGCTCTAGAAGGAAACCAGCTACCTAAGAGTTAATGTATGCAATGTACTGTAAGTATTTCATTAATTTGCTTATTAAAAACATGAAAAGCTTTTGCCTCCTTGACACCCAAACAAAAGGCAAGCAATTGGGAGACTTTTGACCCAAGCTTATCAGATGACTGGTGTAATGCTGTCAAACCTTCCCCACTGCGTGCAAGTAGGGTCACATTTTAGAGGTGTTTATGACATTTTAAGGTTCATAACGCCTATCTTTGTCAACACCAGAATGATGCAGGTCAACTGGATGGGTTAATGAGACTGAGCACATAAGGAAAAACATACAAAAGAGATGAATATCTAAATTAAAAGTTGTAATTTAAAGAACCTGTAATGCAAACATGGTCTCCCAGAAGATAGAAATATTAGAGGTTGCTTATACTTCTCATAAACTTTGGTGCCCATTGGCATAATGTGGACTTGGGAGTTGACTATTTCCAGTTATAAGGCAATATTAACTTTGAAAACCCAAGGACAAAAGTGTTTTGAGAAACTTTTTAGAGTTCTCACAATTTTCTTTCATATTTTTTATAGCAGGAACATATATTGTCTTCTTAAATGTCTTCATAAACAGTGATTTCAAGGAAAATGAAAAAAAAATTGCCCAAATGGATTCACAGTGCAGTATGATGTTTTCTGGGGAAAAAAAACCCTTGGTTGATCTTAAACTTTGCAACAAAAAAAGATGGGAACAAGCTCAGATGATTTAAAATTCATGTAAGAGTATTTGCACCAGATCCAAGGAACAGAGAAGTGAAAAACAACTAAAATAACACAGAAAACATTTGTAAAATCTGAAATACTTTCAAGATGTCATAGGCTACATCTACTTTCTCAAGGCAGCTGCAGCCACAGGAGCAGATCAATAGATTGGATCAGTTGGTGCTGAGGGTTCTTTATCTGCACTGTGGGGAAGATAGAGAGACAAGATTGCTTTAAACTTGATTTACCGCAAATCCCTGAACTGAAATATCCCAGAGTAAGATTCCAAGCTTTCTGGAGGTCTAGTCATTGGTTTGACCTCTTATTTCTGTAATAGGAGTTGGAGAACGTTTGGCACATGCCTGGATCAAAGACTCTGGTTTAGTTTTCTCCAAACAGAATCCACTTTGTGCTGCAAAACCACTCTGGGAAGTGAACTACTGCGGAGTAAGTGGGACAGTCTGGGGGATGTGCTTCAAAACAGCATCACCACTCTGAATCACAGTACTGATGTGGATGAAGCCATAAAAGCCTCCCAAAAGGCAATTTAAAAACAAGCATCCCAGAGGAGACATTACTGGTAATTCCTGATTCAGTGATAAGCCTGTTTTTTCAGGATGGAGAATTTTTCTTTAATAGCTTGATCCTCTGAATGCATATATTCTAAACCACTGGACAATGTGTTGTTAGGATCTGGGCTACCTGAAACATCTACAGTCATTTGACTTTTTGTTCCAAATTTCAGTCCACTGGGTTTTTTTCTTCCTGGTAGGCATGAGATAAAATGTACAGGGAATAACATTATTCTTTGTGCAAGCGTTGTAGGGATTTCATGTATATTAAACACATGTTACACCTGAGTATGCAGAGAATGACATGCCAGCATTTTCTCTGCTGGAAAAATGTAATGGAATAGGTGTACACAGGGAGTTTTCCCGCTTTTCTGTAAAAATACTTCTAAACATTAATGAAAATACCTCTGATTTTAGACTCTTAAACACAGCAGTGTTTTGGTCAACCCAAATGTGTGGTCAACCCACTTTGACTGAGAATTGAGACTTTTCAGGGAGCCGGGGTGAAGTTTCTAAGACAGGAGAAAGGTAACATGAAAAACAAGATGTTATGATAAAACCAATATATGTGTTCTTGTTATCATTTTTTATTTCTTTTCCACCTTAGAAAACACCCGTGTTTTAAGACAATGGAAAATTCAGAGAGATTGTTTTAGTCCCAGGCTCAGTGGTGGCTGCTTGGTTGATGATTTTTCACTTTTTTTTTCCCCTCAAGATAAAGCCATTATTATGATGGTATTATTATAATGATTGTCTTAAAAGCTTTCTTATTCCCACCTAGCACTTTCACAAATTCCTTCCCTCTCCCCCTTACCCAGCATTAGGGCTTCTTGGAATTTTTAACATTATTTCAATTATTTGCAAGAAAAACACATTCAAGTTTTCCCTCACAGAGATTTTGGGCTACGATTATTGCTTAGCTGAAGAAATTCCAAAAATAAAAAGAGTCCATCTTAAAAAATCATAATGATTTCTTTTAGTTAGTCTGGTCATATGTGTAGGAACTATTTTTCAGCATCATTTTGCTGTTGGAGGTGTCTATGTGATAGCTTCTGAAATGACAATAGATCCACAGGGAGGGAAATTTAGCTTTGCATTTAGGATTAGTACATAGGCCTCTCCCTAAATTTAGACATTCTACAGGTAGAGCTGCTCAGAAGAGTGCAGAAAAACCCCCAAAAAAGGAGGAAGATTTCCCTCTGCTTCAGCCTCTCCAGCAGATCCCCAAAGCCAACCAAGCAGTTATAAGATGGATGCAGATCTGATTGGACTCGTATCAGGAGTTGGACTTTTTGATCCTTGTGGATCCCTTCCAACCCAGAATATCCTGTGACATTTTGGTTTTAGAAGGACTAAAAGTAAGACTTTATTTTGTAACCTTTGCCTCCTGGCTCTACCATCCCCTGCCATAATATTTGTCATAAACATCCCTACCCGTGTATTTTCTTAGCAATTACCAGCATCCCAGTGGTATCTTGGGATCACAAATAATGACTAAGATGGATCTTCACATGACAAACAAATTGGTATCAATATGCCGCACTGTATTTCAAAGACATTTACTAACAATTTTTCCTAGTCAGGAAACAGGGTCAAGTAGGTTTCTATACAGATAAATCTGTGTATTTGTGCCTATATTTACCAATTTCTGTCTTGATTGCTAAAAATTTTCTTCTTGACCCCTTTTTTAAATTGCTCCTTTGCGAAAAGCAAGCTCAAATAGGTGATCTTTAGTTACCTGCTTCCATGAATTTTGCATGTGCTTATTGGGTATTTTCAGAACAAAACCCGAATGGTATCAAAAAAAGCTGAGCATCACAAAGTGAGATTAATACGGACCAGTGGAAAGGTATGGAAATCCACGGAGTTAATGGTGAAAGAGACCATATGTCCTCTGACACCTTGACTTGATGGAATGCCTCTCCATAAATGCTTCCTTAATGCATCCCGTTGTGCCTAGGTGTGGGATGACGTATGGTCTGCCTCCATCCTTTCATGAGCTTTCATCCCTTTCATTTACAAGCCATGTGTTCTTATAATGAAGATTTTTTCTGTTCACCAGAATATTAGAAGAGGGCAATTAGGGGTAATTGTTCAAAACCTGTGTTAGATGCACGTGCAAGTCTGTAGGCAATATTTGGATATTGGCGACTTCAGGAATGGTTTTGTCAGGACTCTATAAATCAAAATATAACTTTTATCCTTTCCCTTTTCTTAACACGGATGTTCAAAGCATTTGCAAAGGTGATTACTATTCTCCAATCATCTTTAAGCACCCTACTGTCTGATATGTTCTGATAAGAAGAGTTGCACATATCTTTATCAGGACAAAAGAATTCCTGGCAGAATTATTTTTATTATAACAGTCCCTCTCAGTCAGTTCCACATCCACAACAGCAGGGCCTAAATAAAGCAACAATATACAGGAAGACGTAGTCCCTGCCTCAAAATGTTTATGATCTTATTTAAGACAAGACACAACAAGTGAGTATAACAAATGTTCGACACAGATTCCAAATGTAAACATACAGTAGATAGGAAAATGGCCATAAATTCCTGTATCAAAGATAACACCTCTCAGAGTCTCTTGCACAGACTCTGTAACATGGAACATGTCAAGCGAAACAAGTAGGATGGGGATTGCACATGTTGGTGCTGCTGCTGAAACTTCAGGTAGAAAGTAATACAAACTTTAAAACTTTTTTGTCTTATTTAGGAAATACGTTCAGGCCTAAGAAAATAAAATGTCCACATGGTTGTGATTCCAACAGTTGGGATTTTTCTAGTGTGGACACTCCTATGGAAACATTTTCTAGCTGATACTAAAACAATAAATAGAAAAATGTGTGTGCTTGTGGCTGTTCTTTGGTTTTATGTTGTCTAACATCGGAAAGACATCTGGATTGCTGGTTTTATGGTTTGTTTATTGCTTTATTGTTTTGTTTAAAAAGGTAATCTTGTCTCCTTTGGATCTGGTAGTGACTATAAGCATAACAGACTGTGATCCTGTGAGCAGAGCAGTGAATGTATGTGGCATCTTGGGAAGGACAACCCTGAACTTGCCCATACTCAGAGCTGTTTTGGGGCTATGATCTGGGTCAGAATTACAGGCACTGCCAAGAGCAAGCAGATAAGCTCCTTCTAACCACTCTCATGCCTAGATTTAGCACCCAACATGTTCAGATGGTCAGTCCAGAGCCAGGTCCGTGATCCAGCCAGGGCCTCTGAAACTGAACATGACACACCCCATAAATATTTCTAGCAACACTTTGAGTCATTTGCTCCAACAAAATTCAAAGGTTACATCCTAAATTGGCCTCAGTAAACAAGAAGATAGAGTACTTTGCTCCAGCAGATTATTTGGGCTGCTTGCTTCTGTTTGAGTCACCTCCAAAGGTCTTGAAATAGCTGGTTGTTCTGTGATCAGCCTTTCCTCTCCCCTTTCCCCTTGTCTAGAGAACAATCATAAGCCTCTAAATCAATAATTACAGTCAGCTTTACCAACAGGTAATATTCAGGCACACAGGTTCAAAATGTAAACATAATATAGGAAGCAAAGCAGCTGTAAATTTATCTCCTGAAGATAATGCCTCTCAAAGTCCCCCTTGCAGACTCCATAAAATAAAATAGGCTGAACACCAAAGGAATTGCATAGCAGTCTCAGCAGCAGGTTGGAAATATTCAGGCTGCCTGGGCTTAGCTCTGCCAACTGCCAGGTTTTCCTTGGACCTTCCCACTCCCAAATTACCCTGAGTGAGCCCCATGCCATTTCCAGTGAGAGCTCACTTAGCTGAGCCCCAAGATCCATGGTCTTTGTTGGGCTGGGTATTGAGATTACAGATTCTGCAGCTTTTTTACTACAGGGATTACTTCTGCTCTTGGGTAGGACTAAATTCCCCCTTTGCTGTTCCCAGGCTCTCTGCTGTGAGGCAATTCTCTGCTCAGCTTCTCTCACCTGCCTCTAGCAGCCTTCACCGCTCTGTGTTTCGTATATAGATATAGAACCCCACTGTGCAAAATACTCTATTCACCAAGACACTTGCGTGCTATTTGTTATTGATAAATATCAATATTATCATCATTAGCAGAGCAGAAAAATTACCATTATTATCTACTTAACTGACTGCACATACAAAGGGGTTTGGTTTGTTGATTTGGGTTTGGTTTGTTGTTTGTTTGGATTTTTTTTCTGGTTTCGAACTCTATTATGAAAAGACTGTGAAAGAAATAACAGGAAAAAAGGAACACTCTGCCATAAGAAAAACTACATTCAGCATCTACAAACAAATTAAAATCACATATGGAAAAAGTAGCTTCCACAAGAGAGAATTAATGAACACACACACTGGCCCGATTTCTGCCCTTAGGTGAAGTCAATGAAAAAACGTAAGTGCATATTTTTGGCCCATAATGTCTTTTCTTACAATGTTTTCTTAATATAAATCCAAATCCAGGGACATGATCAACTCCAAAGTTTCTCAAGTTTTCTCTTGAGCAATATGAAATCTTATGGAAAAAGATTTCTAATATCACAGAAAACAGAACACGTTCAGTACAACTGGGAACACACTTGTTTCACACAAACGAAAGAAATAATCCTGCTCATTCTAATTGGAGAATATTTTTCTGGGGCAGTGATTTTGTCAGCTGTAAAAATGATTAATGCTGTAATTCAGCAGGATACTTAAGCACATGTTCAGTCAATTCCTATTCAGCAAAGCATTTAAGTACTTAACTTTACGCACATGCTCAGGAATTTCAGCATGTGCTTCTGGGCTGGATATGGGCGTGCAGAGCATCCAATGACACAGTGGCACTGAGCAGCTTTCCAGGCATTGCCCAGCAGACATGGGGCATGACACATAGACCACAGCAGCCTTTTGGCACCTCCCTTTGTCTTGCCATGGGATGCCCTCCGTGCTCTGTTAAATAAGTTTTGACTAGGAAATGGAGCCTAAGGCAATATTTTTGTTGTAGACCTAATACATAATGTTTTCAACTCCAGTGGCCACAGACACAGCCCAGTCCCTTTACTAAGGGAATATTGTCATGTTGAGCCGTGCTCTGCTCAAAAGCAGCAGCATCAATGTGGAGGCAAAGGCAAGTTTGACACCCTGCACCTCTTGAACCCCCTCAGGGCAGCTCAACTCTCCCCAGTTGCACAATCCCATCTCCTCCCCATGCCAACTGTGGAGATGTAGACAGCTTAGGTTTGAGTCCCAGCAGGCAGGATGAGTGCTGGGAGAGGCTGGGTTGCACATGCTGCAAGCATAGGCATGAGGAAACACGTTCCTCTCTCTTGCTCGGGGACAAGTGCAGACACATGTCTGTGGCTGCAGTGACAATATGATGTAGAACAACTGGATTTGTTCATAACCCATGGAAAAACAGTATTTGAGGAGAGCATGGCGAGCAGGGAGAGCAGTGGAGGGGTTTCTGTTGCTGGTAATGAAGAGTGAAGGCAGAAAGAACTGAAGAAGGATGATCAAGAATAACATTAGGCAAAAAAAAAAAACCCTCTGGACCAGCTATAGAAAACTAGAGCAGGGGCAAATCTACTATTTGCCAAACTGTTTGATGGTGGTTACCATCTTATCCAGATGTTCAGATGATCATAACATTCCCACATCTGTCCAGATGGATACAAATGTTTTACTGCATTTTCTTTTCCCCCACTTCTCTTAACATGGGGGTTCAAAATCACCTGTCCTTGGTGTGAAACTGAAAATCAGCCAGTACAAGAGAGGACATCTCTGCATAAGGGAAAGAGAAGTCTTTTTAAAAAGATGAGCAGTTTTTATAAACGCATGAGAGGAAAATACACTTTTGTTACCAATGACCGCCATAAAAACTTTAGTATGGGAAATCTGGAAGCAGGCTGATGTTTTGTTACAGGGTGGGAGTTATTTTCCCCCTGTTGTTCAGACATCTGTTGAAATCAGAGCTGGATAAATACCTCCAATTAAAGCCTTACAGTCTAAGCATTTCACTACATCTTATGAATTTTTGAGGAAAAAGAATTCCAAATAGTACCCATTTTTTTCTTAAATTGTGCATATTCACATGTATAGGATCGGAAATCAGCTAATATCTTTGAGCATATATGAAAACAGCTCTTTGATGATGTCTCTAAACATTCTTGTGAGTAGAATTGCAGAAA
The DNA here is from genome assembly GCA_013399695.1 of Formicarius rufipectus. Classification (NCBI taxonomy): domain Eukaryota; kingdom Metazoa; phylum Chordata; class Aves; order Passeriformes; family Formicariidae; genus Formicarius; species Formicarius rufipectus. The sequence continues at coordinate 3,712,159 of VXAU01002736.1, forward strand.
TCTATAAAAACACAAATATATGTCCAGCTATCAATTAATAACCTGCTAGAAGTTCTGTAGGCAAATTTCTTAAAACTGAAACCACAATCTTCTACAAAAGATAAAACTGCATTTCTCTCACATGATGTACTTAGAGTGGACAACAGGTCTTAAAAAACAATGCTTTTGATTAAGAAGACAATTCAGTTTGAGATTTTCAACAAAAACAAAACAAACAAACAAAAAATAACACCTGTAAGTAACCCAGAGAAAATGCAGCATGAAATTTAACACAGAAGACTTTTGGCATGAAAAGTTAAGCTACATATTCAGGGTGGGTGGCCCAAATACAGATGCACATAGAAATATTTGTCTTTGACATGCCTGATGAAACACCAGGAATGAACAATTTCCCAGTACCTGAGGAAAAAAAAATTACATGCAAAGTGCCTGGTTTTAAGG